>JAOPHQ010003411.1:0-422500 GCA_030340625.1 Merluccius polli | reverse complement strand
AGATTCAAGAAGCTATGACAACATGATAACAACATGTCTTCAAACACCACTTCATCAAGTTTTGTTTCGGATGATGAGGTACGTTCAGTGCTCGAAGTGGAAAAAAATAAGTGCCGGTACGGTACTCCCTTATTCACATATAAGCGACGGGGTGATATTAACCCACCCCGGACCTACGACCGACGGGGGGGGGGGGGGGGGGGTGTGCGCGATCGTAACCCACCACGGACCAACGACCGCAGCCTGTGACAAGTGCCGGTACGCAAGAAAAAGTGCCGGTACGCTAAAGGGTAACATGTAGAAGTGCCGGTACTGCGTACTGGTGCGTACCGGCCCACTTCGAGCGCTGGGAAACAAACTTCAAACTGCATTGAATCATTAGTGTGAGCATGTATGAGTAATTACTCCTCGAGCAAGATAGTGAATTATGTTCTCATGTTTATATCGTTTTTTAAGTGACAAGCGCGTCTCGTTAAGCTCCTTCTCTGTTCCACAGTCACGCTGGCTCTGAGTGAAAACGCGTTTAGCCTTACCTGTACCACGTAGTGCTTTTTGTCCCTCTCGGCAGTTCATAGACCGGAAGGACATGGAAGCCTCCATAGAGCTTGCCCGTCCTAATGTAAATTCTGATAAGTGATTCTTCGCTCAGGAGGATAAGTGAGATTGTTGACAGAGATAATTTTACACCAATGGGGACTTATTTATGAATGAAGATGTTGATTTGAGGTAATAAATTGCTTAAAAAACTACACAGTGTACCTTTAAGGCGAAATCACACTTCTGCATCCTGCACGTATGCCAAGATCTGCAAAGGTCTACGTTAGGGATGTCCGATATTGGCTTTTTTACCGATAACCGATAACCGATATTGTTCATATATGTGACTCTTAATTTCCGTTACCGATATCAACCGATACCAATACCGATATATGCGGAAACTTTGAAATAATTCCAAACCACCGACATAACTACAGCTACAACTAGCGTCCCACTACACGGCCGCACATGCCCAGGCTTGTTATTGAGACGGCGCGGTGCGTTTGATGATGTCATCAAACCACGTCTGTCATGGTTTGAGTTTTGCGTTTCTGTGTTGTTGCTTGTTTTGTCCCTTCTCGTTTCCCCTGGCATGTAGGTGCAAGGTAGTGGGCGTGGTAAGGTTGCCGGCACATTCAACGAGGCACACCTGGCTCTCATCATCAATCACTCCTCCTATATAACCCCGGTTCAATCTTCACTCCAGTGCCGAATTATTACAGATGTCACGTCTCCAGTGTGCCGCGTGCTTATGCCGTCCGCCGAACGCCGTTTCCAGCCAACCGCGTGTCCCCCTTTCCTGGCATCCTGTGTCGGCAGCCTTCCCGTCTGCTGCCCTCCCTGCACGCCAGCGTCCTTAGTTATATCCCCTCCGTTTTTGATCCTTGTTTGATAAACCCTTTTTTTACCATCACCTCTCGTTGTCTCTGTCTCTGCTCCGGGGCCCTACTATTGCTAAACCTAACAGAATAATTCGGCCACATGGACCCCGCAGAGACGGAACAGCTGAGACACGCTATCTCCAATCAGGGAATACGCGTCGGCCAGCATGAACAAGTGTTGGTTAGCGCCATGGACAGCATTAATGCGCTAACAGCTAAGGTTGAGCAACTTAGCAGCAGCGTTAACCAAATGCTCACGGCTCTTCCCGGTGTTAGTTCCTCCGGCGGGGTTTCTAACGCTACCGCCGCAGCCGCCTCACCCGCCGTTTCGCCATCCCCTCCAGTACCTAGTCCTGTGCATATCAGGGAGCCTCATATCCCCACTCCGGCTCATTTTTCGGGCGAATTAGGAAAGTGTGGTGTTTTTCTGCACCAGTGCTCCCTGGTCTTTTGCCAACAACCGCTCACCTACCAGACTGACAGTTCTAAAATCGCTTTTATCATGGGATTACTCACCGGTAGGGCAGCCGAGTGGTTCGTCGCCATTACCGCAGCTAACGCACCGTATGTATCGATCTACCAGCTCTTTCTCTCTGAAATTCGAAAAGTTTTTGATCATCCGGTGCAGGGTAAGGAGGCCGGTAAACGGTTGCTCGTGCTCCGCCAGGGCTCGGCTTCCGTTGCCTCTTACGCCGTGGATTTCCGCATCTTAGCGGCGCAGTGTGGCTGGGGTGAGGTAGCTCTTCAGGGGGTTTTTCTCGATGGATTAACTGAAAGACTAAAAGACGAACTAGCGGTACGCGACGAGACTTCCTCCTTGGAGGACCTAATTGCGTTAGCCGTCCGATTGGATAACCGTCTCTGCGAGAGACGGAGGGAGAGAGAGGATTCCCTTCTTTTCCGGTCTCGCTCCATGAACCTTCGCTCCGGAGCTGCCGCGGAGGACTTCACACCGGTCGACCCAACAGCCAGCTCCAGCCCTGCTACGTCAGACAACCTGGGTGAGCCCATGCAACTCGGACGCATGCGTCTCACGCCGTCCGAGCGGCAACGCCGGCTTCGTCTTGGCCTCTGCATCTACTGTGGTCAGGCCGGACACCGTCTCGCCACCTGCCCGTCCACGCCAAAAGACCAGGCTCATCAGCGGCTGGGAGGGCGCTGATGAGCCACACCACCACCTCCAAGGATTCAGCTACCAGGCTCACGCAACGAGGTACGCTAACCTGGCAGCAGGAGACTGCCACCGTTCAAGTTTTGATTGACTCTGGTGCAGACGATAACTTTATTGACTCGAATCTCTCCTCTCAGCTAGGTCTACCCCTAGAGACGCTACCTGAAGCCAAGGACGTTTTTGCGTTAGACGGCAGATTGCTGGCTCAGGTTACACACCATACTCAGCCATTTTCACTGCGGCTCTCCGGTAACCATCACGAGATAATCACGCTATTTGTTATTCCGTCCCCGTCCACTCCTTTGGTCCTCGGTCTCCCCTGGTTAAAATTACATAACCCACTCATTAACTGGGCTAACTGCACTATCTCCAACTGGAGTATTTTTTGCCATTCACATTGCCTGCACTCCGCCACTCCCAGTAATCCAGTCTCCTCTCCCATTCCGGTTGAAACTATTGACCTCTCTACCGTCCCCTCCGACTACCATGATCTGCAAGCCGTGTTCAGTAAGGACCGGGCGTTAACCTTACCTCCTCACCGCCCGTACGACTGCGCTATCGAGATCATTCCGGGGTCCACGCTCCCCAGTAGTCGACTGTATAACCTGTCTAAGCCCGAGAAGGAAAGTATGACTAAATACATTAATGAATCACTGGCAGCAGGTCTCATCCGTCCCTCTTCATCCTCCACGGCCGCAGGTTTCTTTTTCGTGTCTAAGAAAGATAAGAGCCTGCGGCCGTGCGTAGACTACCGGGGCCTCAATAACATCACAATAAAGAATAAATACCCCCTTCCTCTTCTCGATTCGGCGTTTGGGTTCGAGCACCAGTCGGCGATCTTTACAAAATTAGATCTCCGTAACGCCTATCATTTGGTGCGCATCCGCGAGGGCGACGAGTGGAAGACCGCTTTCAACACTCCACTTGGTCAGTTCAAATACAGAGTCATGCCGTTCGGACTCACTAACGCTCCCGCGGTTTTCCAAGCCCTCGTCAACGATGTTCTCCGCGACATGCTCAATCTGTTTGTGTTTGTTTACCTCGACGACATTTTGATATTTTCACGCAACCTGGCCGAACATATTCAGCATGTTCGGCTTGTTCTCCAGCGACTCCTGGAGAACCGATTATATGTCAAGGCAGAGAAGTGCGCGTTCCACGTTTCGTCCGTGGAGTTCTTGGGATTCGTCATAGAAAAGGGGCAACTTATGACGGATCCCAAGAAGATCCAAGCGGTGGTGGAGTGGCCAGCCCCATCCACTCGCAAGCAGCTCCAGCGGTTCCTCGGGTTCGCTAATTTCTACCGCAGATTCATAAGAGACTATAGCCTGGTAGCCGCCCCACTTACCCAGCTCACCTCGACCAAGGTTCCCTTCGTGTGGTCTTCTGCTGCCCAGGCAGCATTTAACAAGTTGAAGCTTCTTTTTTCATCTGCCCCTGTTCTCGCTCACTCGGATCCGTCGCTCCAGTTTGTGGTGGAGGTGGACGCCTCCGACACGGGAGTCGGAGGAGTACTGTCACAACGGTCCCCGGACACCCAAAAGCTCCATCCATGTGCGTTCTTCTCCCGCCGACTGTCTCCAGCTGAACGTAACTATGATGTTGGCAACAGAGAGCTATTGGCTGTGGTGTTAGCGTTGCAGGAATGGAGACACTGGCTGGAGGGCTCCTCCCAGCCATTTATCGTGTGGACCGATCATAAGAACTTGTCCTATTTACGCTCTGCCCATAGGTTAAACTCCCGTCAGGCTCGGTGGGCACTGTTCCTGGGCCGTTTCGAGTTCACCCTCACCTACCGTCCAGGGTCCCGCAACACCAAGCCCGACGCTCTCTCCCGTCAGTTCTCCCCTCCGGAGGAGGAGGGGGTCGTGGAAACCATCCTCCCGAGTGCCTGTGTGGTCGGAGCGGCCAGGTGGGAGGTGGAACAGGTGGTCCAGGAGGCTCTTCGGAATCAACCGCAGCCAGAGGGATGCCCTCCAGGGAGACTCTTCGTGGCGGCGGAGGCGCGATCTGCGGTCTTGCAGTGGGGCCACTCTTCAAGGATCTCATGCCATCCAGGTTTCCATCGCACCCTGGCCCTCATCCGACAGCGTTTCTGGTGGCCGTCTATCTCTCCTGATACCAAGGAGTTTGTCGCCGCCTGCTCCGTCTGCGCCCGCGGTAAGGCCTCCCATCGCCCTCCTGCCGGCCTACTACGCCCTCTTCCTGTCCCCCACCGCCCCTGGTCGCACATAGCCGTTGACTTTGTGACCGGTTTGCCTCCCTCTGAGGGGAACACGGTCGTCCTAACTATTGTGGACCGGTTTTCCAAATCGGTGCATTTCGTTCCACTGCCCAAGCTCCCCTCAGCTTTAGAGACTGCGAACCTCTTGGTTCACCATGTGTTCCGTCTTCACGGGATACCCCAGGACATTGTGTCAGACCGGGGGCCGCAGTTCGCATCACGAGTATGGAAAGCCTTTTGCCAGGCGTTGGGGGCAGCTGTTAGCCTTTCATCCGGGTTCCACCCCCAGACTAACGGCCAGACGGAGCGGGCAAACCAGGACCTGGAGTCAGCTCTCCGTTGCGTCACCGCCCGTCATCCAGCCTCCTGGTCCACCCACCTTCCCTGGATCGAGTACTCTCATAACTCCCTGGTCAGCTCCGCCACAGGGATGTCGCCATTCATGTCTGCCAACGGTTTCCAACCCCCATTATTTCCCACACAGGAGGCTGGTGTTGCGGTTCCCTCGGTGCGGGAGAATCTACGGCGTGCCCACCGAGTCTGGAAAGAGGTTAGAGCAGCCCTTGCACGCACCACAGCCCGCAACCAGCGCCTTGCAGACCGGCACCGGGTCCCAGCTCCCAGCTATCAGCCAGGTCAAAGGGTTTGGTTGTCCTCACGTGACTTACCCCTACAGGTGGAGAGCAGAAAGCTCGCCCCCAGATTCATTGGACCGTTTGAGATCGACCACATAATAAATCCCAATGTGGTAAGATTGAAGTTACCTCCCAGTCTCCAGATTCACCCAGCCTTCCATGTCTCGTTGCTTAAACCTGTTACCTCCAGTCCATTCAGCCCTCCGGCCGACCCCCCACCACCCACCCGGCTCATCGATAACCACCCGGCCTACACCGTCCGGCAACTACTGGACGTCCGCCGGCGGGGCCGGGGGTTCCAGTTTCTGGTGGACTGGGAGGGTTATGGTCTGGAGGAGCGTCAGTGGGTCTCTCGGGCCCTCATCCTGGACAATACCCTCATCACAGACTTTTACAGACGCTTTCCTGATAAACCGGGCAGAACGCCAGAAGGCGTTCGTTAAGGGGGGGGTACTGTCATGGTTTGAGTTTTGCGTTTCTGTGTTGTTGCTTGTTTTGTCCCTTCTCGTTTCCCCTGGCATGTAGGTGCAAGGTAGTGGGCGTGGTAAGGTTGCCGGCACATTCAACGAGGCACACCTGGCTCTCATCATCAATCACTCCTCCTATATAACCCCGGTTCAATCTTCACTCCAGTGCCGAATTATTACAGATGTCACGTCTCCAGTGTGCCGCGTGCTTATGCCGTCCGCCGAACGCCGTTTCCAGCCAACCGCGTGTCCCCCTTTCCTGGCATCCTGTGTCGGCAGCCTTCCCGTCTGCTGCCCTCCCTGCACGCCAGCGTCCTTAGTTATATCCCCTCCGTTTTTGATCCTTGTTTGATAAACCCTTTTTTTACCATCACCTCTCGTTGTCTCTGTCTCTGCTCCGGGGCCCTACTATTGCTAAACCTAACAACGTCCTCACTTGAAACATAACAGATGTCTGAAATTATTTCAAACAAAGTGTTTATTTATTTCACACTGTCTTTGTACTAACAGAAAATGGTCGCTTGCATTCGACTCAGGACAATTAGAGCTTTCCAACAAGGTATAACATGCCATAGGCCACTTTAGTCATTTTGAGCTTTTTTAAAAACCGATACCGATATTTTCCGATATTGATTTTTTATGCCAATATCGGCCGATAATATCGGTGGGCCGATAATATCGGACATCCCTAGTCTACGTCATTACTCAGAGACAGTACACGCCCCTTTTGCTGGTCAAGGACCTACGCGTACGTGAAGACATGTAGTCCTTCCAGAGCTTAGCAATGCTTCACCCTTCTCTGCAGAGGAATGCGTCAAGTAATCTGTGATTGGTCGAGCCAGGAACAGACTTAGTCTTTTGTTTTCGACATCCGGACATGAGAATAAAATGAATGCACCCGCACAAAATCAAAACACTATATTTTCAGTTGGTTGCAATACACCAGTGTCTTACTACCTGTAACGTAGTGTTACGTGGTGCACTAGTTATAGTGTGTCTTCCTCCGTGGGAGTCGATGATCAATGCGCATGTGTAGTTCATTCTTAGTTTCGTCCATAGAGTACCCATCTGTGGACCAAGTATACAGCTCCTCATGGCTTCGTCACAGTTTGAGCACCCCGAAATCGACTGGGATGCCGCAGATTTATACAAAGTATTTGAAAGATTCAGAAGTCAAGTCACTTTCGCCTCCAACATCACGGACAACCAGCATGCAGGATGGCTGGGCACGTGGATCGGAGAGCAAGGTAGGGAAATCTACAAGACGCTGAAGATCTACAACGCCCCAGCAAAAGCCATTTAGGTGGCATGTGGTAGGAGGCAACTGCTACACCATAATAGCAGAGGTCAGGGAAAAGCAAGTACAGGAAAGACTGCTGGAGAAAGGGGAAGAGCTGATGTTAACTAAAGCCATAGAAATCCCTCAGCAGTTTGAAATGTCACAAAAGCAGATGAAGATCGTCAGAGAAGAAGACTCACAGGTAGCAGCAGTCTCTGTCAAATGTGCCTAAAATGGGACAGAGAGAAAATCCATGAAGGACAAAAAACCATCCTTCCTCAAAACCATCCTCAAAATTGAGCCTAAAATTGAGCCCAAAGCAGTGAGGTTCAGAATAGGCACCAGCGCAAAGTGCATCACAATAACACTAGGCTACTAATGGACACAGGTGAGCTGAAGTGCTCCAAAGGGGTACTATGCTCATACTCCAATCCCAAGCTAAAGCCGGTGGCCGCAGTTGACCTCATATTAAAACACAAGAATTGTGAGCTCAGTGAAGAGTTAGAAATAGTGTACATAGCACAGGAGAATGTGCTCAGCGGTGCCACAGCTGGGGATTTGGGCCTAATAGTCCATCTTGATTTGCTGCAGAACACAAAACCAAGCGAGCATGGCTAGTGACTCCAGCACACCACATAGTTCCCCAGCTGGACTGGAGGATTACCTAGAACTGTCTCGCACCACTGGAACACTGCCAGGTACATACACGATCAAAATAGACCCAGACGCAAAGGGCGTGGTCCATCCCTTTCGCAGACAGCCCACTGCACGTAAGAGAAGATAGTGGAGAAACTGCAAGAGATGGAAAAGGATGGCTACATCAGTCCATCAGCCTACGGAGCGGGTGAGTTTAATGGTAGCCACAGTATGAAATGACAAAATATGAACAGGACAAACAAGGACATGGACCTTCCAGACACTCCAAAATCCAAAATGCAGCTCAGCAAGTATGCTGCATGCACAGCTTCAAGTTCAATAGATCTAAGATGACTCTGCGAATGGCGCCAATGTGTGTTGGTGCGCACTTTGTTTGTTTTAAATCTTTAATTCCATTTATTGTGATGCCACTCAATAAATTGTTATTTTCACAAGCAATGAAATGCTAAGGGTTGCAAAGGGTTGGGGAGGGGTGCGGTAAAGACACCTTGGGGAAGTGGTGTGCTAGTAACCTCTCCTTCCAAATTACTGAATGTTGCAGTCGTTGATGTTAAAGTTTAAGATATGTAGTTTACAAGGGTTAGCGAAATAATTAGATGTTCAGATTAAAATGTTTACATTTAAAAAGTAAAATGTTTAGATTCACTTGTGCTGTCATGTTTTGCTTATGTTTGCACAAGGGGAGTTTTTGGTGTGTGTGTTTTTCCCCTTTGTTGTGTGTTGCCCCTGGTGGGCCTTTTCTTCTCCACAGGATTTGGAGGCGTGGCTTTGGAACTCGCAATCACGAGACACACCTGTTCCCAATTGGGACTCCTTTATAAGGCTGGGGCAAACGTCCCTCCAGCGCCAGAGTATTCCGTCACACACGGTACCAGTGTCTCGCCCTAGCATTCCTAGTCGCATTCTGTTTTGGCTTTCTTTCGTGTTTTTTCCGTTGGATTCATACCTTGTTCTACCCTCTTCCCCAGACCTCGATCTCTCCTCGTTATCCCGGAGTATCCAGCAATCCACCTACCTTGCCTACCCGCTCCTGCTTCAACCTTCATCACGTTTGTTTTTGTTATTGTGGTTTTACAATAAAACCGTGTTCTACCAACCCACCCTTTGTCTCCTGCGTTTGGGATCCAGAAACCATATGGCATAACCTAACAGAATACTCTGGCCATAATGGATCCCGCAGAGACAGAGAGGAACGGTTAGCGCTCTCCTCGCAGGGAGTAAGAATCGGGCAACACGACGCCGATCTCCAGGACGTCTCCAGGGCGTTAACGTCACTCTCCACCGGCATGGAACAGCTGGGGAATCGCCTGGAGCAGATGTTCGCTCGGGTGTCGTCCCTCACCGCTCCCACCGTGTCCCTCGGACCACCGGCGTCATCAAGTCCCGAACCACCTGCGGCGGCGTCCATTACCCCTCTGTACCAGCCCCGTGAGCCCTTCATTCCAACCCCACTCCGGTATTCCGGGGAGTTAGGTAGATGTCGGCAGTTTATTCACCAGTGCGATCTAGTGTTCAGTCAGCAACCCCAAACGTATGCCAGCGATAGAACTAGGACGGCGTACGTTATGAGCTTGCTGTCCGGCCAAGCCTCCGATTGGGCGGTAGCTATCTCTGTTAACCGTCCTACCCTAGCCGGTTCTTATTCAGATTTCATTGATAACATGCGGGGGGTGTTTGACCACCCGGTCCAGGGAAAAGAGGCTAGCAGCCGATTACTTTCTCTTATTCAGGGGGCGGACTCAGTCTCCCAGTACGCTCTCAACTTTCGTATCCTCGCGTTGGAGAGCGGCTGGGACGACACGGCCTTGCGGAGTGTGTTCCTTAGAGGCTTGTCGGACCAGCTAAGGGACGAACTCGCTATACGAGACGAGACTTTTTCACTGGAGGAGCTTATTTCCTTGGCTACCCGGTTGGACAATAGACTCCAAGAGAGGCGCAGGGAGAGGCAAGGCCGCACTTCTGGGCAGTCTGAGGTTTCCACGTGGCCCTCGGTTCGGGCTAGTTCCTCTCACCGACAGGCGCATCTCGATACCTCCTCCGGTTCCGATCTGGGAGTTGAACCCATGCAAGTAGGCAGGATGCGTTTGTCTGCGGCCGAACGCCGTCGTCGTACGGTTAATGGATTATGTTTGTACTGTGGGGAGGGAGGACATATGGTGGTATCCTGCCCGCTTACGGGAAAAGGGGGGGTTCATCAAAGTCCAGTGGCGCGTTGGTGAACCAGACTGTTTGCTCCGCCACCTCTTCATCTCGGATCCTAGTACAGGCTCACCTGTTGGGTCCTCAGTCACCCATCCCTCTGTCTGTGTTTATTGATTCAGGAGCGGACGAGAACCTAATTGACTCTGTGTTTTGCGCGAAGGTCCAGTTGCCTCTGGAACCATTACCGACGCCCAGAGAGGTGCTAGCTTTGGATGGTCGACTACTGGCTCGCGTCACTCACCGCACTCTCCCTGTTCACCTTCAGCTATCCGGTAATCACCACGAGCGTGTATCTCTCTATGTTATTCCTTCTCCTACGTCGCCTATTGTACTCGGTCTGCCGTGGCTCCGTCTTCACAATCCGCACATTGATTGGGCTACCTCCTCCATCGCTAGCTGGAGTGTTTTTTGTCATTCACACTGTCATCATTCTGCTATGCCTCCTGGCAAACTTCCGTCCGCTTCACTCTCGGCTAGTCCTATCGACCTCACTAATGTACCTTCTGTTTACCACGATCTCCAGGAGGTCTTTAGTAAGGATCGAGCACTGTCTTTACCTCCTCACCGTCCGTACGATTGCGCGATCAACCTTCTGTCCGGTGCTTCGCTACCTTCTAGTAAGCTCTACAATCTATCTCGACCGGAGAGGGAATCCATGGAGGCCTACATCTCTGAGTCGCTGGCCAACGGCCTTATTCGCCCCTCTTCTTCCCCGGTGGGTTCAGGGTTTTTCTTCGTGGAGAAGAAAGATAAGTCCCTGCGTCCTTGTGTGGATTACCGAGGCATAAACGACATCACTGTTAAAAATAAGTATCCCCTTCCACTGCTAGACTCCGCGTTTACACCACTTCACCAGGCCACTGTGTTCTCCAAACTAGACCTCCGAAACGCTTATCATTTGGTGCGTATTCGGGAGGGGGACGAGTGGAAGACTGCATTCAACACTCCTCTCGGTCACTTCGAGTATCTGGTTATGCCCTTTGGGCTCACTAACGCGCCGGCTATTTTTCAAGCCCTCATTAATGACGTCCTTCGGGACATGTTGCATCGCTTCGTCTTCGTCTACCTGGATGATATTCTCATTTTCTCCAGAGACCAAGCCGAGCACGAGCAACACGTGAGGTTGGTTCTCCAGCGCTTACTTGAGAACAAGTTGTTTGTGAAGGCGGAGAAATGTGCTTTTCACACCAAGTCTGTCAGTTTCCTGGGTTTTGTGGTTAAGGAGGGTCGACTACAAGCGGATCCCGAAAAGGTGCGTGCGGTCGCGGAGTGGCCGGTTCCTTCCTCTCGGAAGCAGCTCCAACGTTTTTTAGGGTTTGCGAACTTTTACCGACGGTTCATCAGAGACTATAGTTGAGTTGCGGCCCCACTGTCCAAGTTAACCTCCACCAATGTCGGGTTCTGTTGGTCGGAGGCGGCAGACTCTGCGTTTACGCGGCTCAAGACATTGTTTTCTTCCGCTCCGGTCCTTAATCATCCAGATCCTTCCTTACAGTTTGTTGTGGAGGTGGACGCGTCTAACACGGGGGTGGGGGCCGTACTCTCTCAACGATCTGCACAAGACGGTAAACTGCACCCATGCTCATTTTTCTCTCGCCGTCTGAGTCCGGCGGAGAACTATGATGTGGGTAACCGGGAGTTGTTGGCGGTAGTCCTGGCTCTCCAGGAGTGGAGACACTGGCTGGAGGGCGCCGAGCATCCTTTCCTAGTGTGGACCGACCATAGAAACCTGGCTTACCTTCAGTCTGCGCGTCGACTAAACTCTCGTCAGGCACGTTGGTCCCTTTTCCTGGGGAGATTCCGGTTTACCCTCACTTACCGTCCGGGTTCTAAGAACGGGAAGGCTGACGCTCTCTCCCGTCAGTTCGATTCCTCTGGGGCACAGTCGGTGGAGAGGAGCATTCTCTCTCCCGCCTGTGTCATCGGGGCCGCCCAGTGGGAGATTGAGCAGGAGGTCCAAGATGCCCAGCAGAACCAACCCATCCCCGAGGGTTGTCCTCCTGGTCGACTGTTCGTCCCACCGGCAACACGCAGGGCAGTCCTTCAGTGGGGGCACGAGTCCAGAGTGGTGTGCCATCCGGGGGCTCACCGTACTCAATCCCTCCTACGCCAACGGTTCTGGTGGCCTTCGATGACCGCCGACATCAAGGAGTTCGTGGCGGCCTGCTCCGTCTGTGCCCGTGGCAAGTCGTCCCATCGCGCTCCGGCTGGTCTCCTGCGTCCCCTGCCGGTTCCTCACAGACCCTGGTCTCACATCGCAGTGGACTTCGTCACGGGACTTCCGCCATCTGAAGGCAATACCGTCATTTTAACCATTGTTGATCGTTTTTCGAAAATTGTACACTTTGTTCCCCTACCCAAACTACCTTCTGCCCTAGAGACTGCGGACCTGCTCGTGCTACACGTTTTTCGTCTCCACGGCATCCCCCAGGATATCGTCTCCGACCGCGGACCGCAGTTTTCATCTCGGGTATGGAAGGCGTTCTGTCGGGCGTTGGGGGCATCAGTCAGCCTGTCATCGGGCTATCACCCTCAGACTAATGGCCAGACCGAACGCGCCAATCAGGATCTGGGGTCGGCGCTGCGGTGCGTCGCGGCTGAACATCCTGCCTCCTGGGCCACCCACCTTCCTTGGGTGGAGTACGCCCGGAACTCGTTGGTCTGCTCTGCCACCGGTATGTCTCCTTTCTCTGTGGCGCTGGGATTTCAGCCCCCACTGTTTCCCGTACAGGAGACGGAGGTGGCGGTTCCCTCCGTTCAAGAACATCTGCGGCGCATCCGCCGGGTCTGGCGGAACACCAGGGAGGCGCTGGGTCGTACGGCGGAGAGGAACCGCCAGGTAGCGGATCGTCACCGCACTCCAGCCCCCGACTACCAGGTGGGACAGAGTGTTTGGCTCTCGTCCCGCGATCTGCCTCTCCGGACGGAGAGTAACATACTCACCCCTAAATACATCGGTCCCTATATCATTTCTAACATCATTAACCCCTGTGCTGTCAAGCTGAAGTTGCCTCCTGCTCTCAACATTCACCCCGTATTTCATGTTTCCCTGTTAAAACCAGTTTCGGTCAGTGCGCTCAACCCTCCGGCCGAGCCCCCACCACCCCCCCGGCTCGTCGATGACCACCCGGCCTATTCTGTCCGGGAACTGTTGGATGTACGTAGGCGGGGTAGGGGGGTGCAGTACCTAGTCGACTGGGAGGGGTACGGGCCGGAGGAGCGGTCGTGGGTCTCCCGGTCGATGATTCTGGATCCTACCCTAATCAGTGACTTTCATAGACGCTATCCGGATAAGCCGGGTCGGCCGCCAGGGGGCGTCCGTTGAGGGGGTGGTACTGTCATGTTTTGCTTATGTTTGCACAAGGGGAGTTTTTGGTGTGTGTGTTTTTCCCCTTTGTTGTGTGTTGCCACTGGTGGGCCTTTTCTTCTCCACAGGATTTGGTTGTGGGCAGGTGCGGGGCGTGGCTTTGGAACTCGCAATCACGAGACACACCTGTTCCCAATTGGGACTCCTTTATAAGGCTGGTGCAAACGTCCCTCCAGCGCCAGAGTATTCCGTCACACACGGTACCAGTGTCTCGCCCTAGCATCCCTAGTCGCATTCTGTTTTGGCTTTCTTTCGTGTTTTTTCTGTTGGATTCATACCTTGTTCTACCCTCTTCCCCAGACCTCGATCTCTCCTCGTTATCCCGGAGTCTCCAGCAATCCACCTACCTTGCCTACCCGCTCCTGCTTCAACCTTCATCGCGTTTGTTTTTGTTATTGTGGTTTTACAATAAAACCGTGTTCTACCAACCCACCCTTTGTCTCCTGCGTCTGGGATCCAGAAACCATATGGCATAACCTAACATGTGCAGGAGACCAGAAGATAAAGTGAAGTCGCCACCTTAGTTCTGATTATGTTTGGTGTCAAGACAAGGCACCAGCTGATGTTGTTTATTGCTGAAGAAGGGAGATGTAACGTATTGTTACTCGGTGCACTAGTTGTAGTGCTTTTTCCTCCGGGGGAGTTGTGTCAATGGTCAATGCGCATCTGTAGTTCGTTCTTAGTTCCGTCAATAAAGTACACATCTGTAGACCTAGCATACAGCTCCTCAACTCACTGCAGTCACTTTGCTGACTGCAGTAGGCAGTAGTCTGCCCACATTGTGCCCAGATTGCTGTCCACTAACCTTTGCAATCCAATCAGAATGTGAACCTGACCAGCTCAGAATGTGGTTTAGCTCATCGGATCACAAGGAGAGCAAAATCCAAAAGGGACTGTCCAGACCTGACCAACCGAGTTAATGCGTCCTGGTGTGATCAGATGATAAAAGTCAGGTTGAAACCACAAGTGTTCCTGCATGTATGTGAAGTGTCAATGTGCAGAAGATCATAACCTTTATGAATGTTTTAATCTTGCACATTAAAAATATCATAAAGGTTAGGTCATAAAGTGTCAAAGTGTTTAAATGCCTTTTTGTAGAGCAGTTGCCATAATGATCTCGGGGTTATACATATAAAGCAAAAATAAGTGACAAATATGGTAAATCTTCAATTATTTAGGATATTGCTCAATAGGTTATCATTAAGGTGAGGATATATAGAATCCATATGAATTTGAATATTCAAACAATCTAAACAAATGTATTCATGAAGAGCCTGAGATTCAATTGAGCTCTGCCTGTGTGTCATTTTCCATGATCCTTTTTTGTCTGTTAGACAGGACAGAAAGGTCAATGAAGTAAAGTAACCTTTTCCCAATAAACCTATCTATACTATCTCTGTGTGTTGAATGTGCTAATGGTTGCTGTTTATAGCGGGTGGCATGGCCACTGGTTACCTTACAATCATGATTTTTGACTCTTTACACACGACAATAAAAATACATTAAACAATACAGTAAACTATACACTACAAGAGTTGAGCAGAGGATGAAATGCAGAGATGAACTCAGAAATGGTCTTCTACAAAGGTATAACAATATAACAACAGAAATTGCATGCAAGGACATTTTTTGGTGTTAATGTTAAGCGCAAATACAGTTTTCAGTCTGCAATTTGTAGCCATCCCATCGTCTGGGTTGCATAATACTGTTGCTTCTGTTCTACACAATCAAATCTTTTTTTATTAACTCACTTGTGGTACTTTTTCAGCTTCCTACATTTAGTCTAAAGCCATTCATGAACTAATTCATCATGCATTTTTCATTCTTCTATAGCAGAACACTATTTTGCTGTCAGTATTTTGCCACAATATTTCTCCAATGACAATAATGACAATGTTAAAATTGAGGGGGTGCATTAGAGAGGACCTATGATATATGTTTTTAAATCAAACAAATACCTTTTGGGGCGCCCAACATATCTTTTTTTGCATGGCTGATTGCAATGGCGCTAGTAATCCAGCAGTGGCGCTGCGCCACCGCTGGATGCATGTAGGGGAAACACTGCATGGAGCACAGGTGAACACAACTACTAATCAATACAGGTGACAAACATTTGACTATGGCTCTGGTTGAAGAGTCAAATTACGTGCTATGTCTTTTCCTAACCACTTTTCCTTGACCTCGATGGAAAACAATGAGGTCAACGAAAGATGTGAAGGAGAATTCATAAGGAAAAGACAACCTTGATGCTAAGGGAATCCGACTGCACTTACACTACTAGGCTATGTAATTATGCGACAGCAGATGTTATGGATGTGGGTCTGCTGGTGGAACTACAATGTTCCAAAGATGGACAACTAAAATATTAATTCATTACCAAGGTTGGAGTTGAAATTAAAAAAGAAATATAGGCTACTATTCACAAACGTGACATGAAATGGTTGTAGCATTGACAATGGTTGCTCCTTCCTGTCCACTCATTTTATTGACATGAATCTCAATGAGTATGATTGTATGATACATTTATGCAAGATATGCATAACATGTTAGGCCTACAAATCTTAGGTTTCAAACATGTTGAAAGTTTGTTTTCATGAAATGGTGCATTGTACCACAAGGAATTGTGGGAAGGCATTATCTCCTTTCTTTTCATAAAGGATGGTCCAGTGTAAGGATATTAGAAAGGAAGCATTGAAGCACCTTTCTTAGCATTTAGAAAATTCTACCAGCTGTTATCATGGCTGCAACTTAAATACTTCTGGGTCATTCACTCAGTTAGCAAAAAATACAATTCGACCACAGCTAATGTTTGCATGTGTGTATGTGTGTGTGTGTTTCCAGGCGCACCATGCGTAACCTTTTTCGGGACAGCATGGGGGTCCTAATGCGCCTGTCCCAGAATCTGATCTATGGCTTCTTCATCGCCTTCTTCGTCGTGCGCTTGGACGATGATGTCACCAAGGGCGCGGTGCAGGACCGTATCGGCATCATCTACCAGGCAGTGGGGGCCTCGCCCTACACAGGCATGCTCAACGCCGTGGCGCTCTGTGAGTTCCACTCACACCATGACATCATACTGTATAACTTTCTGCTTTAGTCCATTGACCGAATATTGATTTACTATCCTCTCGATAATTTATTCAGAATGTTTTATTATTCATTATGGACAAATCTGCTTGCTGATTTTCATAGTTCCAGAAATGCTAATATTTGGTTGCTTTTCTCTTTCAGATTGTAAGGTTGTTAAATAAATGCTAGTGTTGCTTGGCTAATGGTCAGACAGAGCACGGACATTTAAGACCACTGTTTGGGTTTTGGTAACTTGGGATGTGCATTTGATGTTATTTTGGACATTTTATAGGCCAAAACAAGATTGAGATTCATTGTCAAAATTTTTTTTTTATTTAACTGTTTTTCATTAGCAGATATGATATATTATACAGTATATTGTACATGTCTGAAGTGAAGTGGGAGCTTATCGTTTTTTGTAATCTAAAGTTAGAGGTCACATTCTACTAAACACAGAGATAATGTGGACATTATTTATGTAAATGGGGAAGGATTTACATGTTTCATTTTGGTAACACTCCATAATAAGGGTCCTTAATAAATAGCAAACTAGTCATTAACTAACCCTTTGTTAATTGTTACTAAAATATCTATTTGCCACAAGTTAATGGTTTTTTAATCATTAATTAAATATTAGTTATTTGTGTATAATCTGTTTGTTAATGTTTTAACAAACAAAAAACAATCTATTAACAAATACTGTATTAATAGTGTTTTAATAGTTAACTAAATGTATTCTTGGCACTAATTAACAGTTATTTATTACATAATTAGAATGTTAAATGCTTATTTACAAACTATATGTTAATATAGAAGTTAATGACATATTAGTATTTAACTAATTGTTACTAAACTGTTTCTGCCTATCCCAATTGTTATTAAACTGTGTTTCTGCCCATCCCAATATGAACCACTTCTCATAGGACCCTTATAATAAAGTTGGTTACGCTTAATTAATATATTAGTAATATATAACTATCAGTGTGGGGCCCCTTATAATAAAGTTGGTTAAGAGTTATTCATATATTAGTAATATATAACTATATTGGGGACCCTTATAATAAAGTTGGTTAACCATAATTAATATATTAGTAATATATAACTATCAGTATGGGGACCCTTATAATAAAGTTGGTTAACCATAATTAATACATTAGTAATACATAACCATCAGTATTGGGGACCCTTATAATAAAGTTGGTTAACCATAATTAATATATTAGTAATATATAACTATCAGTATTGGGACCCTTATAATAAAGTTGGTTAACCATTATTAATGCATTAGTAATTTATAACTATCAGTATGGGGGGACCCTTATAATAAAGTTGGAACAGTAATCATTAATTATTTACAAATATTTCTTATAACATGTATTGAAGATAGAAAATATTTTACACTGGGTCTCTCACACTGGAAATGAATGATCTCAGCACACACTGTTGGGAAGGGGGATGAACACACTTTATTTATAAAGTTAAAGAACTCTCCAATAGCTTTTTATTTTCTGGAAAGCTGACCACTAAAGGTAACACTGTTGGAAAGGGGGATGAACACACTTTATTTATAAACACTCCAATAGCTTTTTATTTTATTTTTATTTTACAACTGACACCTTAAGGTTAAGCTGATGGCCTCCTGGAACACCCCACTTTTGACTGAATCTGGGCATCACCTTTGATGTAGTTTTGGCAAACAACTGCCACATCTTTCAGCTTTGCTTGTTTGGCTTGATCAAGGAGCTTTGTGAATGGGGCCCCACACTGATAGTTATATATTACTAATATATTAATTAAGCGTAACCAACTTTATTATAAGGGTCCTATGAGAAGTGGTTCATATTGGGATGGGCAGAAACACAGTTTAATACCAATTGGGATAGGCAGAAACAGTTTAGTAACAATTAGTTAAATACTAATATGTCATTAACTTCTATATTAACATATAGTTTGTAAATAAGCATTTAACATTCTAATTATGTAATAAATAACTGTTAATTAGCGCCAAGAATACATTTAGTTAACTATTAAAACACTATTAATACAGTATTTGTTAATAGATTGTTTTTTGTTTGTTAAAACATTAACAAACAGATTATACACAAATAACTAATATTTAATTAATGATTAAAAAACCATTAACTTGTGGCAAATAGATATTTTAGTAACAATTAACAAAGGGTTAGTTAATGACTAGTTTGCTATTTATTAAGGACCCTTATTATGGAGTGTTACCAAAAGAAACAACAGCAGTAAAAAGTGTAACATGCTAGCATGTTGAGTGATATTTGTTGAGTAAATGCCTCATGCATTTTAAAGAATAGTGGAACACATTGCAACATATTTTTCTCTCTCTCACCACCTGACCTTTGACTCCTTTGGCTAAGGTGACAAGATTTCTGAAATGAAAAACAGGGACATTTGTGGTTTGGCCGTCCATATATCAACAAAATTCATTATCTGGTTATTTTTTCTGAAATGGAAAAAACAGACGTATTTATTTTTTGCCCATTATCATGGTAAATGTTGTACTGTAGCCTAGCAAAAGATTGGGCCTAATGGTTTACTATGATGTGTTTTAAGCTTTGGTAGACCAGTCAAAAACAGTAGGCTAATCAACTAGGAAATCGTTCTATCTTGTATTGATAGCCTATTGTTTATGACCGGTCGTGCCTGCATATACTATAAAGTCGATAGATAGACCCCTGGGTAGGTCCAGTCACAACCATCTCGAAATTAATATTTATGAGCAAGATGGAACCTTTGCCATTTTAAAATCTATTAAAAAACATTTTTAATCCTATTTTTTTAAAACTATGACATTTCCAGGGACAGCTCCATTCGCTTTTTTTGGTGGCCTTTCCCCGGAAAACAGGGACGTCTGGTCACACTACCTACCATATTTTTAATGACAGCACATGCATATTGGAGCATCTTGCAATGAGTAGGCGGAGAGATGGATGGTAAAATGGTTCCTCTACTGGTAGGGCAGGGAGATGGTAGGTAGGAGGGTTTCCTCTACTGGGAGGCAGGGAGATGGAGGGTAGGAGGGTTTCCTCTACTGGGAGGCAGGAAGATGGCGGGTAGGAGGGTTTCCTCTACTGGTAGGCAGGGAGATGGCGGGTAGGAGGGTTTCCTCTACTGGGAGGCAGGAAGATGGCGGGTAGGAGGGTTTCCTCTACTGGTAGGCAGGAAGATGGCGGGTAGGAGGGTTTCCTCTACTGGGAGGCAGGGAGATGGAGGGTTCCTCTACTCGTAGGCAGGGAGATGGAGGGTTCCTCTACTAGTTTGATTTGATTTGATTTGAAAGTGACCATGTGCAATTAAAAACATAAATGTAAACATTTGATGCATTGCACCAGAGTTAGCCTTAGGCTAATTTGCATCTGCAGTCCCCAGGTACAAATAAATCAGTGGCGTAACTATCGACGGTGCAACCGGTGCATTGCACCGGGGCCCAGACGGCAGCGGGGGGCCCATGAAGGAAGAAAAAAACAAAAACAATCCCCCCCCCCCCCCCGTCAACAATCGCGCAGCACCCCCCCCCCCCCCCCGGTCAACAATCGCGGGGGCACAAAAAAAAATGAAATAAATACAGCACAGATAAAAACATCAAGCATTATTCAAGGATATAACATATCAAACATTATTCAGGGA
The DNA here is from genome assembly GCA_030340625.1 of Merluccius polli. Lineage (NCBI taxonomy): Eukaryota > Metazoa > Chordata > Actinopteri > Gadiformes > Merlucciidae > Merluccius > Merluccius polli. The sequence goes on along the minus strand of JAOPHQ010003411.1, from coordinate 402,354 downwards.
TATGCAATATCAATAGATCACACATGAAGTGCCCCTCACAGGCACACACACACACACACACTATGATCAGAGGGTGTGGCAGCATGCACAGCATACAGCACTACACCCACACACATACACACCTTCTCAGCCCCATGGGGAGGTGAAAGTGACTGAAAAAACTAATGTTGGTCACTAGCAAGTTAGTGGGTGCATTGTTGTGAGAGTTTTAAGTGTTTTTTTATATTAGCTTTAAAGGCGCCAAGCAAGTCACAATTTCTTATGCTATCTGGAATTGTGTTCCATTGTGTGACAGCCTTAACAGAGAAGGCTGCCTGTCCAAATGCTGAATAGCGAAAGGGTACAGTGCAGCTATGTACAGAAGCTATTCTAGTGGACCTTACAGAGCCACGGTAACAGACAAACTCGCTCAAACAGGTGGGGGCCAAGCTTTTTAGGATTTTGTAAACTGTACATAGATTTGAAAATATTCTAAAGTTTTCAAAAGTTAGTAGATTGTGCTTATGTAGTATGTCACAGTGGTGGTACCTAAGTGGCCTTTTGTCAAAGATTTTCAGGGCCTGTTTGTACAGGGATTCTAAAGGCCTAATTGTTGTTTGACTAGCCTGCCCCCAGCAGGTGATACAGTAAGAGATATGTGAGAAAATAAGAGCATGTAGAAATATCTTAGCAGCCTCTGTTGATAGAGAGGATCTGATCTGTCTAAAGTTTGCCAAGTTGTATTTAATAGTTTTTGTCATCTTCTTGATGTGTTTTTTGAAGCTCAGATTTGAGTCGAGCAGCACACCAAGATATTTGAATTCAGTGACAGTCTCAATCTGTTCACCTTTGATGCAGATGTTTACATCTGGGATGTTCAGCTTGGTTTTGGAGAAAAACATGCCTTTTGTTTTGCCTACATTCAAGGTAAGACAGGATTGGTCTAGCCACTTAGCCACTCCAACCAGGGCATTGGTTAGTTTAGTTGCAGCTTGTTGAGCTGATTTTGCATGTGTGTATAGGACAGTGTCATCAGCGTAGAGTTGTACCTCTACGTCATGACAATGCTGTGGGAGGTCGTTAATGTACAGACTAAAGTGTAGTGGGCCTAACACAGATCCTTGAGGTACACCCATTGTGCAACTCAGGTAGTTGGAGCACGCATCTTTGATTTTCACACACTGCCTTCTATTGGATAGGTATGACGATATCCATGCGAGTGTGTTGGACGAAAGGTTGAAGTTGGAGAGATTAGATATAAGAACACTATGGTTAACTGTGTCAAAGGCTTTACTTAAGTCTAAGAACACAGCTCCAACAACTCCACCTTTGTCAAGACCAGTGTTGTGCTAGTTACTGAAAAATGGTAACTAGTTACAGTTACTAGTTACTTTGTAAAAAAGTAACTCAGTTAGTAACTCAGTTACTTAAACCAAAAAGTAATGCGTTACTGAGAAAGTAACTTTTTAGTTACTGTAAAACGTTCTTCCAATGCTCCCATTAAATAAAGGTTGATTGATTGAGTTCCCCTCTCACCATCATTTCAGTTCTGTACTGATGCTGAATAATACAAACTGTTGATTAAAACAACCGTTTCAATTCATTTGCATCCACATCACTGAATCTAATCATCCAAGCAATATGATCCGTTGTGCACCAACACAAACCTTGACACAAACACCAAAGTATTGCACCAAAGGGGGGGGGGGGGGCGCGCCTCAGACCTACGGCTGACGGGGGGGGGTGCGCGCAATAGTAACACACCGCGGACCTACGACGGGCGGGGGGGGGGGTGCGCGCGCGATCGTAACACACCACGGACCTATGACCGGCGGGGTTGTCTCAAAAAGGAGGACAAATACGCGTCCGGCTTGATGCTGCGCCGGACGCCAGACAGGACATTGTTGTTAAAAACAAAAAGACGGACGATGGTAAAGAGAGAAAAGGCCGGTACAACGAAGGAGGTTTTACCTATGTGTCTGGATTTATTTAGGAATTTAGTAGGATTACAAAGTACACCAGTGTGAGTGGCACTTAGCCGTTTGGTACCAAAAGTTCAAAAGAGAACTGAGACACCTCTGCACAGAGCCTGTCTCCGGGAAAGCGCGTGGGGGGGGGACAGGGCCTTCTTCTTATAGACAGGAGTCCACCCAGCCAGATTCAAGCCCCCCTCCCCCGGCTGGTTTCTGTCACGAGATGTATGTTCCCCATTGGCCGTCCAGAGAGTGGCCGTGGGAGCAGTTCCTTATGGCGAGGGTGCCGTTATCTCAAGGGCCGTCATGTTTCAGTTCTGGGTTTTTCGGGGTGATACAGAGTTCAGTGCCAGTCTGGCCTCGGTCCTGGGTTATCCAGGGTGAGGTATAGGTCAGCGACAGTTCTCAGTTCATTGTTTAGCTTTCGGATCCATAGTCTGACAGTTAGTTTGTACACATTGTGTGCACAGTTTAGGTTGGCAACCAACAGCCTTTCAGGGGTCAGGGGTCAATCAGCAATAAACATATGTTTACTTTGGGAGTACAGTCTGGGTTATCAAAACAGCAGAGTACAGTCAGGGTCATCAGCACAACAACCTGTCAGGGGGTCAATTTTTCAACAACAACATTGAAAAACCGCTTTGCTCTCAAGTTGAAAATAGTGTGAGTATTTCCACGAGTAGAAACTCATGCCATGCCCTGACCTGTCCAGTCCTCTTCATGGCGCGTGTTTGATTGCGTGTGTGACGCTAGAGGTGCTTCGTTTTTCAATTCAATTAAACTTTATTGATCGGGAACTGTGTGCCGTTGTAAAACCTCACCAAAAGGAACGGAGTAACGCAGCGTTTGGTAACGGGAACGGAGTTACTGAATTTTAAAAAACAACGCGTTACGTAACGCGTTACTGAAAAAAGTAACGGCGTTACTAATAACGCGTTACTACCCAACACTGGTCAAGACCAGATCTGATTTGCTCTGTTAAGTGTAGGATGGCTGTTTCTGTAGAGTGATGTTTTCTGAATCCAAACTGTGCTGAATTTAGACCAGGGTTGCAGCTGTTAATGTGGTCTGTAAGTTGGTTTATGACCACTTTTCAGCAACCTTGGAGATTACTGGTAATATGTTTATGGGTCTGTAGTTACTGACTACATGGCGGTCACCAGATTTGAAGATGGGAGTTACAATGGCATGTTTCCAGTCTGTAGTAAAGAAACTGTGGGTAATGGAGAGGTTTACTAAATGGGCAATAGGGGGGATTAGAGTAGCTGAGTATTTTTTAATAAACTGTGTCCTGATGGGAAGCATCTTTGCTTTTCTTAGGGAGCAAATCACTTTCTTTACTTCCTCTTCAGTGACTGATTAGGTCAAAACCCTCTCCTACAACATTAAAGTTAATACATTTTTCCCTAGGTTTAAAGGGATAGTTCGGGTTTTAAGACACAAAGTTGTATGGGTTCCCTGTCAGCAACGTTGTGCATCAGCACTGACTTACCCCCCGACAGCGTCCTGAGAGGGGGGATCCAGCCGGTTTTTGATGCTGAAGAAAGTAGTCCGGCAAGTTGCTGGGGTCACGAAAGTAAAGTGTTTTTCTTCTCAAAACCATATGCGTTCAAAAGAGTGACATATTTGCACCACAAAAACGTTGTCCAGGAAAAATTAAAACCTCGTTATCACTTGGCACTATTTTTCTCGATTCCTACCACTGCGCGCTACTGACAGCTGAAGGCTGCGCAGGCGTTTCACTGTCTTTCGCGTGCTGGAAAGTTAAGGAAAACATGTCCGACTACGACAGCGACAATGAAGACATTAATTACACTGCCGTGCCGAGGGGGTATCTTTACGAACCCGAGTATACCGATGCCGAAATTCGTCAGATGGAACTAGAACGGGCAGAGAGAGAGGAGAGAGCCAGGGAAGAGGCACAAGATGAAGCTGGAGCCACAGCTGGAGTCGCGAGAGACAGGGTGACCGACAAATGGTGGTGCACTTGTTCGAAGTGTCAACTAATGCCTACAGAGGTGGAGAGCTACTGCTGCCACGAATGGGATCTCATCATGCCACAGATGCAAAACCTGTCAATTGATGAGGAGGCCAGTGCGCCAGTCTCTGTCTGCATCACCAACCACGAAGACTTTCCTGCAATACTGAACGCTGGTGTCCTGCAGATTTTTTTCAACATCCCGAAACCTAACTGGAGAAGGAATCCCAGGCCAGCTGGACCTGATGGGCTGTTGTCTTCAGAGTAAGTGCTGACTCCTATCTTATGTGTTTTACAGGTATTTTGGTAGTTGAATTGTATAACCTTATACTACTGCACAAAGATTAATTATGCAATTACTTATTTGGGCATACTGTATTTATTAGTATGAGTGCAGGTAGTAGCTTACTACAGTACACCAAAAAGGTTTACACATTAGCCAATGAATAATAATGATGAAATAATGACAAAGTTGTGTTCTTATATCAAGTATGCACCAACTTATGTTGTGTTGTTTGCCATTGCAGGCAGTACAGGCTGGTTGCCTATCGGATCGTGATAGAATGGGCCCTGAAAGGAGAGAAACTCGGTCCAGGCAACAGGAGAGTTCTTCCCTCGTGTGTGGTGGACCTAATAAGAGGAACATATCCATCACCAAATGGGCAATATGCAGGGTTCAAAGAGTCAGAGGATGCACTGGCATTTTTTTAGATGTTCAAAACAGAAAAGTTTAATTGTACATTTGTACAGTTTGTTACATTGACCATTTGTATGCAAAATAGTTTTGAATAATATATTGTATTACAAGAACACTAACAGAAATAGACGATCACAAAACATTTTGTGTCAGTCCTGTGTAATAAACCTACGTTCACTAAGACATCAGATGTGATGGTTCTTTTTAAACATACACATAGTTATAGAAAAAGCCTGGCCTGAAAAATCTTTTTGGTAAAAGGTAAGGGACCACAAATAAGGCTTTCTCAATCACAAACATTTTATCACCAGCATGTTATTTAGGAAAACGTGATGCATGTTGTTTAACCAAGTCATCCTTGTTTGGCTTTGGAGTGGGAGCAATGTTGGCTGGTATGCTGACTGGAGGATGGATGTGGAACGTTTTATCTCCAAGCCTGACATTCTTGTCAAGCCGCCGTTGAATGACCTGTTGCACCAAGTCTTTCCTGAAATCCTGAGTTGTTGGCTCGTACAGCTTCCTTACGATCCACTGGTTTGATTGCCTGGAGTGAACAACGTTGTATTTCTCTTGTCCTGAGAATGAGTAGAGTGAGGGGACACAAGAATGATGAGGGTGGTACATGTGCATTATTTTGTTATGAAAATAAATTAACTGTGTGGCCTGTCAGTTTAGGATGACAAGATAAATAAAAAGTAATTACTCTAAAATACAAAGACAAAACACTGAGATGAAAGTCATCCATCTGAAAATGTCAAAATTCAGCATGGAAAAAATATTTGTTTACTGCATTGATAAAACTGGTTTTTATCACTTTCAAAAGGTATATATATTTGTGTCTTTCATACTTACCAGACTGAGTATGATCATGCTGACGGCCAACATTGTGGTTGTGGTCAATTACACTGAGCTGTAGTCTTGCCTGCATGGTGACATATGTGAAGTGCCGCCTCTTCTCTGCATACTTCAGCATGGAGCTGTGGAACACTTCAAGGTTCCCTGAAAAAAGAAAAAAAAAAAGACTTTATTTAGACATTTTCCGCTTTACACACATACAAAAAACCTTGAAATTACTGCCATTAATCACTATTTCATTTTTAACAGTTTTACTTGTACATTTGAAAAATTGGTTTGTTCAAAGGACAGGTGAAGCATTACATTATCCATTATTCCCTAAGAGGTGTTCTGATTTGTTTAGGGAGAAATGTGATCAAAATAGCCTATCCAAACTTACCTGTGTGTTTGAACAAAGTCATGTTAGTTAGGTCTCTCAAGAGGTTTTTATCGAGCACAACAGCCTTCAGAGCGTTCCAAGCAGGACTCCCCTTCTTCAGCCATTTCTTCCTTATTTGTTGATCATCACCGATGTCATCGTGGTTACATTTGTACTCCTGCCCATCTTCTTCCCAGCGGTGGATACCACATACATGATGCAGGATAGAGGTCCACATGCGTTTCAACCCCTATTTTTAGGAAATGTACACACTGCTTAGCAAATGTCACAATTGCATTTACTGTAGATCATCATCAGCTACTAAGGACCAACCCAGATGCAAGAGATAATAATCATAGAAAATATATACTGAGTTATATGTTTTTACAAGTACAAGAATATGGTAAAATAGTCATAAATACAAAATAAAGTGAACTACAAATAAACACAAACAAACAGCCTAATAATAAACATAACATAACATTGCTATTAAACAGCTGGGCAATTTCATGCATGGCAAGCAGCAGTTACGAATTAAAGATTTAATAGATGGTGTGCTTTGAATAATGTGTTATGTATAGTCAGACTATTCCATGAGCATCACCTTCTCATCTCCAGCACAACAGCTGCACGACCACCACAAGTGATTGGCCATAGACTTGATCCATGGCTGCAGGTCCCGGTTTTCTTTCTTCCTCGCTGCTGCAGTTGCCTTCTTCTTTACACCTATATAATATACTGTATAAAGATAACAATGAAAAATTAAACCCTGATCCCTGACCTAGTCTTGCCAAAGGTCATATAAAATAACAGTAAAGTCTGAATTCTACAACTGCTTTACTGATTTCAGTTTTTATATGCAAAAGTTCCAACTGTGAAGATTACAAATAATAACACAGTGTATAGGGTGTAAGTAATACTACCTTTTGCAACATGCCATGGATCAAATTGATGTCTGAGGTCAGGGTAGGACTCCCTTATGATCTTTCGTATTGATGGAGCCCGGTCAGTGGTGACAACATCAACACTAACTCCAGAGTCGAGCAGACGATCCAGGCCCCTCCGGAAACCAACAGCCTCCATTGCTGGTGAACTGGTAGCCTCCGATACCTGTGTTGTTTATTGTAGCAGAAAACAAGAAAACACATGCAGGGAGGTCCATAAAAGCAGAACATAGTGACAAAATACACTCAGTAACTAGCCTGGCCATAGCCTTCCTACGCAATTCTGCTCGATTCTCATCTCTCTTCATAGCCCTGTCTGGGTCTTCTTTCGACTTTCAGCAAGAAACTGTTCTCAATACGTGAAAGTAGTATGACATTAGTTTAGAACGAGGGGCTGGTCAAGACCAGGCTACTCAATAATTTACTTGACAATATTGTTTACATTTTACCTGAATTAGATCTGACATTATTATCTTCTTTGTTGCATCATCCATAAAGCTGTAACAGGTGTACTTGGCACTGTAACCGGGTGAATCAGATCTGTAGAAACAAGGAAGTTAATTGTGTGGTGCTGGCAATTATTTAACTGAATTATAATATAATAGCACAGCCAAGTGTAGAAACTGTAAGATTCATAACAGATATATCTACCTTGCATCACCACCAACATCTGTGTTTCCACCTGCAGATGCTGTTTCCTGGAGTTCAGATAAATTTATTTCTTGCATGTCAGTGTAGGCCTTTTGAATAACTGGTATCAGGTAAGTTGATTGAAGTGAATAATATGTTGTCTTCTTTGGCAGCTGTAAATTCAGAAGGTCCGCCCACTCTGCGATTTCAGTTTCTGTAGCTCCGGTGAAAATAATGGCTGCTGAAGAAACTAGATTATTTTCAGGCATTCCACGGACCTCAGGACAGGATCTCCACACTCCCGAATGGTGATTGAGACATGTCCATTTTATTTCAATCATTGATCCACTTCTGGTGATGTTCTTGGTAGCAATGGCTACACCACATGTGTGACAATTTGCAAACAGTTCCATAAGGGCCGACTCGTTGACTATCCACTTCCTCTCAGACCAGTGACCTCTCTGTTCTCCTCCTGCATTGCTCATGTCTGAGGAAGATGATCTTGTGGATGTACATTCACTACTCAGTGGAAGAAAAGTGCTGTCATCTCTTTCACAAGGTGCCTCTATGGAACTCATGCTTGTATCCAGTGTCTTTGATGCAACTGCTAGGCTCGGGTTCCCTGGCTTTGAATGAGGAAAAATAAGACAGTAAAGTGTAATTGAAAGTAAAGTGACTGGCTGGCTGCATTTATGTGGATCACATTTATGGTATGCAATGAGCCTCATCCTCATATTTTAATCTTGTGAAATTGTTAGTTGTTCATTCTGAAAAAAAATTATGCAAAACAATATGGGAATTTGTGCTCACCTGTGACTGTGTCCAGGTAGGAGGTAGGGCCAAGTATGTACCAGATGTTGATGGCTTTGTTCTAGGAATTACTTCTGCTGGGCTGCTGAGAACCACTTTCAAGTGTTCATGATCAAATCTGGACTTCAGAGGGGTTGAAGATAAAGGGAGTCCAGAAAAAGCTTGGTCCACTTCTTCAGGGTCTGAATGACTGGCCTCAAATTGTGCGGTTGCAACCATTGCAACAGGAGTACATACCTTTGACAACATAACATCAAATTATATCATACATTTTACTTTCTCACATACAGTAGCAACTGTGAGACATGTTTCTGTACAATTATTCCACTTATACTTTTCTTTTCCTTTATAGTAGACTATGAATACATCCACTTCTTTTTGACAAGTCAAAATATTTTTTTCCATAAACATGGCTAACGTTCTTCATGTCATGTTTTGACTGATATCCAAATGACAATGGCCAACTCTGTTATTGACAAACTCGTATAGGCTACGGCTAACATAGCCTATACTCTTGACTGGAAGCATGGACTACTGGAGTCATAGAAACATGGAATCTTCCACACGTCCACGTAGTTGTTGATATAATGATAATAAATAACACTGTTTCCTGAAGCTTCAATGATATTGAGTGATTTGCTGCAGCAGCACATATATTACTAGCTGATTCTGCTAGCCTGCTAACTTGTAAACATGGATAACACTTTGTTCTTACCTGAGGTGCAGGGACAGCAGCGCTCTTCAAAACACGTTTCTTCCTCTGTCCTGGGCATGAAGGAACGTAATCGTCTTCACAGAAGTGCGCACTGCAAACACGAAGCTTTTTTATCTTGGCTAATTTGGTTTCCACATTCAAGCCTATTGCAAGAAGCCAAAGTTGCCTCAGAGCAATGTCTGTAACAGGCAAACGGTGAAAAGTGTGCGGAGATTCAGCTAAATCTTTGTTGTTACAGCCTGGAAAGTCACAAGTACGGACCATTTTTTATAAATTTTTAGCTATATAGCTTCTTACTTAGTATTTTATACTTGTACTTATCTTACTCTGACTCTCAAGTTAGCTCTCTCGCGTTGCTGTGGTTGACGATCTTAGCACGCAAATACTGCCATACAACTTAAAAAAAAGTGTTGGATTCCTGCGCAGCCTTCAGCTGTCAGTAGCGCGCAGTGGTAGGAATCGAGAAAAATAGTGCCAAGTGATAACTTTTCCTGGACAACGTTTTTGTGGTGCAAATATGTCACTCTTTTGAACGCATATGGTTTTGAGAAGAAAAACACTTTACTTTCGAGACCCCAGCAACTTGCCGGACTACTTTCTTCAGCATCAAAAACCGGCTGGATCCCCCCTCTCAGGACGCTGTCAGGGGGTAAGTCAGTGCTGATGCACAACGTTGCTGACAGGGAACCCATACAACTTCGTGTCTTAAAACCCGAACTATCCCTTTAAAATGATTTCCTAATTCCTGAACAGAATCAATAAAAAAAGAATTAAAAGTGGAGGCAATTTTTGCATCGTTGTCTATTGTCATGCTCTGAACTGTGAGCTGGATATCCCCAGTATGATGTTGAGCTCTCCCTATTAAACTGTTGATATTTTTCCAAATTTCACTGCTGTTACCTTTAGCATCGTTCATAAGTTGGAGAAAAAAGTGTGACTTGGCTTATCTTAGTTCATTAATCACTTTGTTCCTCAAGCCTTTGTAAACCAAAATGTCTGTGTCTCTTTTGGTCTTAATGGCCTTTTTTAAAGCAGCATCTCTACTCTTCATCAGTTGCCATAGATTGAGTTTATCTCTGACAGCATTGATCTTTGATGTAAATAACTGAAAACTATGCTCCAGATTTTCAGAGGACAGAATGTCTCCCCAGTCCAAGTTATTAATCTCATTGTCAAATGTGTCCTGCTTACTTTGGGTATACGGAAAACATTTTTATGGCGTGATGGTGATGTATTGTTCTTAAATCTTTTTTGGGTTAATTTCCTTGCCACCAGAGTTAAGTTGTGGTCAGATAAACCAGTGATGAGATTATAACTTTTTGTTATCCTTTCAGGTTTATTGGAGAAAAAAAGATCAAGTTGTGTGCTTGAACATTTTGTGATTCTGGTTGGGCCTTTTATCAGCTGTTTTAGATGGTATTTGTCTGTAATTACTTTTAGCTTTCTCCTCTTAGACTTATCTTCCCAATTGAGATTGAAATCCCCCATGAGAATAATTTCGTTGTTGTGGTCACATTCTTTAAGGATATCAGCGGGAGTTATGAGCGTTACGGTATTTGCTCAAAAACAGCGCCACCTAGTGGTCTTCCAAGTGTGCGACTTGAACATGACGCATAGAATATATAAGTTTTCACCAGGCCTGACAACTTTGCTAAATAAAAACAGTCAAATGTATACGTTGAGATGGTGCAAATCGCCGGCAAAGTCGCTAAAATAGTTGTTAAATATACATCTAATGATGCACCTAGACACATCATCAGTGATGGAACCTTTATTGGGTGTTTCGGGTCTCTCAACATCATACACCCTCACCCAGGCGACCCAGCCGAGATTGATCAAGTCCCGACTTGTGTCTAGGTAGCATGTACCCACGGATCACCCCTCTTTATCCACAGCCATCTAGAGGCCTTCTCAGCTGCCTCTGTTGTCGTCTTGATGGCCTTTCTCTGGTGTGCCCCTGTGATGCCAAGCAAACTGTATACTTTGCACAGAGATCGCGCTGCGAAGCCTCTACAGCCCACCTCGATTGGCACACACCGGGCACGCCACCCCCGTCTGCGGCACTCCTCCACTAATTCGGCGTACTTGGCACGCTTCCTCTCATTTGCCTCTTCCATTCGCTCCTCCCAGGGGACTGTCAGCTCTAGCAGAACCACCTGTCTTGTTACATCTGAGAACAGAACTATGTCTGGTCTCGGGGTGGTTTCCACGATGTGCTCTGGGAATCTGAGCTGCTTCCCCAGGTCGGCCTTCATCTGCCAGTCGGGCGCGGTTCCAAGGAGTCCCACTGCCCCCCTTGGCTGGGGCTTAGGTTTCTCCCCTGCTCGGACGAAGGCAATCGCCTGCCTGGCTGGTCGGAGAGGCTTGTTCTGGGTGATGCTGGTGAAGATGGCTTCTGCTATCGCCTTCAGCACCTGGTTGTGGCGCCAAGTGTAGCGTCCTTCTCCCAGGGCTTTTGGGCAACAGCTGAGGATATGCTCTAGTGTTCCTCTTCTGAGGCACAAGGGACATGATGGTGTGTCGACCTTGCCCCAGCAGAAGAGGTTGGATGGACTGGGTAAGACGTCATAGGATCAATCAATCAGCTTGCCAAAGCTCGGACCATGAGATCTTGCGGTCCACTGCCTGTTCCCATCTCGTCCATGCGCCTTGCTGTCGCATCCCCACCATCTGGCTAGCGCGCAGTTCCTCCACACCAGCTCTCACCTCCTCTTGGACCAGTCGGCATCTGTCTTTTCCCAGGGCCTTGTCGTAGCGCGTGGTTGGAACGCTACCAAGCCCTGCTCGTCCAGATGCCACTGGGCCAATCAGCACGCTGTGACAAGCGTGACTCAGCCTGCTCGACTGCTTCCCTCGCCCTCCACTTCCACCCAGTCCTGACTACGATGCCAGCCTGGGAGACTTTTGGGTCACTGGATTCCCTATACTGCAGCACCTCTCTTGCACGGGTAACCATGAACTCCTCATTCAGGCTGCTTATGGGGAGCTTCAGTCTGTTGTTCTGCCCGTACAGAGCGATGCTACTCAGGCTTCGTGGCAGGCCCAGCCATCTACGGAGGTAACGGCTGATCCTCCTTTCGAAGCCCTCCACTGTTATTGGGAACTCGTACACAAGCAGGGGCCACAGGATCCTGGGAAGAACACCGTGCTGGTAGATCCAGGCCTTGAATTTCCCAGGCAGCCCTGATTTGTCCACTGCTGTCAGCCAGGCCTCCAGCTCCCGATTTGTGGCCTTGATGGATGCAGCGTCCTTCAGGGTGCAATCAAAGGTCTTGCCGAGGCTCTTGATGGGTTTCTCGGTGACCGATGGAATCTGGGTGCCGTCCAGAGAGAAACGGAACTTGTCAGTCACTTTCCCTCTCTTGAGCACCAGGGACCTAGATTTTGCAGGCTTGAAACACATCCGAGCCCAGGTAATGACCTTCTCCAAGCCCTTGAGGATCCATCGACACCCTGGCACTGACGTAGTCGTAACGGTCAGGTCGTCCATGAAGGCTCTGATGGGGGGCTGGCGGACTCCAGACTTGGTGAGCGGACCTCTGCACTCGACTTCAGCTGACTTGACCAGCATGTTCATGGCCAAGGCAAAGAGGATCACTGAAATCGTACATCCAGTGATGATCCCTTTCTCCAGCTGATGCCACTCGGATGTGACTGTCCCCGAGGTGACTCTCAGCTTGAAACTCTTGTAGTAGTCCAAGATGAGGTCCCTGATTTTACCTGGGACATGGTGCCGCTCCAGTGCTGTTTCCACCAGCTTATGGGGAATGGATCCATAAGCATTGGTGAGGTCGAGCCACAGCACTGCTAGGTCTCCTTTCCCTTCTCTTGCCTCTCTGATCAACTGCGTGACCACACCTGTGTGCTCGAGGCATCCTGGAACGTTTGGGATTCCACCCTTCTGTACAGCAGTGTCGATGTACTCGTTCTTCAGGAGGAACTCCGTCAACCTACGGGATAAGATGGCGAAGAATATCTTCCCCTCAACGCTAAGCAGCGAGATGGTTCGGAACTGCTCGATGTTCTTAGCATTTTCCTCCTTGGGAATCCAGACACCTTCTGCAAATCTCCATTGTTGGGCTACCTTTCCCCTCCTCCAGATAACCCTCAGGATCTTCCACAGCCGGTGAAGGAGTCTGGGACACCGCTTGTACACTTTGTAGGGCACTCCGCTTGGTCCAGGGGCAGAACTGGCTCTGGCTGCCTTGACGACCTCCTGGACCTCCTTCCAACTGGGCTCCTTGCTGTTGAAGTCTGTGGTGGGTCCTGGGGGATTTATCAAAGGCCTATAGGGCCCTAGGTCTTCCTCCCAAGCAGCATCACTGTAGGTGTCGCGGAGATGGTGGTCGATCTCCTCTTTGGGACAAACGAGGTGGCCGCTTCGTTTCTGCCCAAGCAACTGCTTGGTGACTCCAAAGGGGTTTGCAATGAAGGCAGACCGTTTCTTCGCCCTCTCTTTCCCCCGTCGTCTGTGCCATTCTGCCCTTCGAAGAGTGGCGAGCTTCTTCCTGAGTATGCCACGAAGTTCTGAAAGTGCATCCCTCTCCTCGTCTCGCGCTTCCTTGTACTGCCGCTTCAGGACTCGCAGCTCCTGCCTTATCTGGCTGATCTTCTCTGCCCTACGGTTGTTCATGTAGGGGGTCTTGGTACCCACCTTCTCCACCGTACCAAACCTCTCGGCAGCAATGCTGATGATGATGGTTGCCATGGTTTTGAGCTTCCTGTCTGCATCGCCCTTGGCTGCTGCTTCTAGGATGTTATCCACATCATCATCGAACTGGAGCCACTGTCTGTCCTTGCTGGCTGGAGGCCACTTGACCCGACGTTGTTCTGTTACTCTGCCTGGGTCTGGGGCTACTGGTTCACGGAGGCTCCGGGCACTGTGGGGTGACTCCGGGCCTGGTTCCTCCTGCGTCTCACCAGGGGTGATCCCTGCGCGCTGTACCAGTTGCTCCTTTAGCAAGCATTTCATCCTGGCCTGGTGGATCTTCAGGCCACGCGGATTCTTGCACACCTTGCCGCAGACACACTCTGCAATCGTCGTCGATAGTCCGTTTGCATTGGTCGTTAACTGTAGGTCTGTCCTGTTGGGGTGCTCATTCTCCCCCCCTCTCGGGCACCCCTGGGTGTATATTTCTTTAAGGCAAAAATAATAATAAACGAAGCAATTTCAGGGACCTTCCAGTTTCACTGGCTCGGTCCCTAATAAACACTGACAACAGCAACAGGCTGTCGCTGTTTATCCCCGTAAGAAAACGACACTAGAATTAGTTACCCAACTCAACTGTGCCTGTTCCCTTTGTGTTTGACTGTAATCAATACATTAATTATTGAAAATCCTTTCCCACCACATCCACATCATCTTGTTTCTTGTGTCTTTCAGGTGATTTCACACCTGGTCTGACTGTATTTGGAACCTCACACCTGATAGCCTAATAAGAGATAGCCTACCTACTGTTAATAACATAACCACACAGTGATATGACAACATTGTTTTTATTGAATCGATTAAAAATTACATCTCATTCTCTCAAACTGTATACTCTAACATGTACCTTAGCCTGTCGGATCATTGTTTACACATTTGTCCAAGTAGCATTCTTCTGTAGCCCTACGAACGCACCTAGCGCTTAGCAGCTATGCTAGCAACTGCTTTCCGCGTTGATCAACATTGACCGTCACCGTAGTGTAGCGATGTAGTAGTGTATCCAAGATCTCTGTAGTCCTCAACACACAAGTTTCAAGAACAACTAGAAAATGCATTTCCTGCAGAAAACGCGTGTGAATGCTGGAAGCTGAATGATAAGCGCAAAGCAGAAATATAAAATGAATTGATCTGAAGAATCTGAAAGTAGTAGTATAAGCTGAAATAGTAGAAGAAGCTGAAAGTAGTAGTAGAAGCTGAAATAGTAGAAGAATCTGAAAGTAGTAGAAGAAGCTGAAATAGTAGAAGAATCTGAAAGTAGTATTAGTAGTTGAAATTGTAGTAGTAGCTGAATTAGTAATACTAATAGCTGAAGTAGAAGTAACTGAAGTAGTAATAACACTGCTGAACGTCCTCAAAAAGTAGCCCTATCTGGCAACACTGTCTGAACATCCTCAAAAGGTAGCCCAAACTGGCAACACTGTCTGATCCTCAAAAAGCAGCCCAATCTGGCAACACTGCTGAACGTCCCCTCGCTCGAGCGTCAACGTGAAGTCAACTGAAAAGGAATCAGTTAAACTGTGAAACTCTTAATAAATATAAATGCTATCGAAATTTCGTTTGGATATTATGGGATATACAAGTCTGTAGATTTGTGACATTTTTTGAACGAAGGTAAACGATTGAGAATTGATTTAGTTAGGCCTACGATGTGTAACTGTCAGAGATCAATGTGTAATCGATGTGTAACTGTGAGATCAACGAGAACCCGAAACTTAAACTGTGATTCTGAATAAATATAAATGCTATCGAAATTTCGTTTGGATATCGTTATTATTGAATACAAATCTGTAGATTAGTGACATTTTTTGAATGAAGGTTAACGGTTGAAAAGTGAATGAATTAGTTACGACGTCTTAAACAGTGGAAGGTCCGCCGGTTACAATGGGACGAATGGTAGAATATGACGATTTGAAACTAAAACGGCGATACAGAAAAAAGTATAACAGCTATCGAAATTTTGTGAACACGGCTAGATAGATACAAATCTCTAGATTCGTTTAATTGTTTGAACGATGGGAAACGGTTGAAATTTGAATTAGCTACGACGTAAAGCATTGGAAGAATAAGATGATTTATATTGGAAAAATAAAGGTGGAAAAAGTAGAATAATTTGAAAAGTTGAATGAATATGACAAATCTGAATAGATAGCCATAATGTCGTAACAAATCTGAACATTTTGATATTTTAATGGTTTCTGTAGCTGAAAGTATGAAGAAGGAGAAGAATGCCAAAAAACGTTCGGAAGAAGAATAAAAATAACTAGAACATTTCTAAAGAATTTTTGAGTGTGCCTGACTCTGGCCCCGTCGTCCCCATATATTATTGAGGAGGAAGTCATGTAAGTCATGCAAGAAAATAAAGCAGGTGTTGGTGTGTGTTTGTCCGTGTGTGCGTGTGTGTGCGTATGTCTGTGTGTCTGTGTGTGTCTCTCTGTCTGTCTGTCTGTCTGTCTGTCTGTGTCTGTGTGTCTGTGTTTGAGCTGTTAGAATGTCAGTTGGAAATGTCAGTTGGAAATGATCAGATGTCTCTTACTTTTCTTCTGCTGACTTGCTGTCTTGATATTTGGTCCTCCTCTTCCAAGATTTGTTGTCATCCTCCCTAAAATATTTAACACATTGTTCAGTAACAGTTATCAGAGTGTTGAAGCATTTATTCACAGAAAAACAGACACAACCTACATTCACCATTGTCATGAAATCAATGACAATGCAGGGGTAAATGTCTCTTACTTGTCTGTTGGGTTGCTGTCTTTAGCTGTGTCCTCTGGAGGTCTTCTTCCTGGATCTGTGGCCATCCTCCCTAAAATATTTAAGATATTGGTCAGTAACAGTACGCATTTATTCACACAGATGCAGACACACACCTACTTTGACCATTGACAGGAAATCAACGACAACCGCCAACACTGATCACTGCATGAGCAGCTATAGTAAAAAAAAGTATAAATACGAACACAGGTCAAGCCGATCTGCTGCCGAAGGCTACATCCACACTACTACGTTTTCAGTTTCATAGGTGGTTGTCCGTGTGTGCGTGTCTCTGTCTGTCTGTCTGTCTGTAAGAATTGAAATTTAAAAAATGAAATAAAATAAATAAATAAATACATTTAAAAAATGATTCACAGTAATACGGCGACATAGGGGGGTCCGGACTCAGAGTTACAGGGGCACTGGCCCCCGCTGGCCCCCCACTATAACCGCCACTGATTGGAGCGGTACCGAGAGCATTACCCATCGCGGAGCAAGCCATGGCAATGGGAAAGGAGTACCCACACAAGAAGGATTAAATGACAAAAGGTATATATGACTAATAAGACCCAATCAATTTGGTAAATATAGCGTGTCCTCCCGTGTTTCAGCCGGGTCTATATACTGCGGGCCTATTGGAAAAAAAACAAAAAAAACGTGTGTGTGCGGCGGGTTTTAACACACCACTGTGGACCTGTAGCATATTTGCTGACTGGTGTAAAAGTGTATAAACCAATGGTCCATTTGAGATTCAAAACGTAGTGTGAATGTACCCTAAGCACGGCGACCAAGCTTTCATAAATACAGCGCGTCCTCCCGTGTTTCAGCCGAGTCATATACTGCGCGGCTATTGGAAAAAAACGTGTGTGTGTGTGCGTGTGTACGGCGGGTTTTAACACACCGCTGTGGACCTGTCCCGTATTTGCTGACTGGTGTAACAGTGTATAAACCAATGGTCCATTTGAGATTCAAAACCTAGTAGTGTGGCTGTAGCCTAAGCATGGCGACCAAGCTTTGATAAAACAGCGTGTCCTCCCGTGTTTCAGCCGGGTCGATATACAGCGGGGCTATTGGAAAAAAACAAAAAAACGCGTGTGTGTGCGCGCGTGGGTTTTAAAACACCACCGTGGACCAATAGTATCCGTCTGCAGGCTGCAAGACAGGGGCGTGTCGTGTAGTGGGCGTGTCGTGTAGTGAGGGGCGTGTCGTGTAGTGAGGGGCGTGTCGTGTAGTGAGGGGCGTGTCGTGTAGTGACGTCACTACACGACACGCTACTACACGTCACTACACGACACGCCCACCACACGCACTTCTTAAAGGGATATGAGCCCAAAGTAGATACTAACCGTTTTGAGCACTGTATTTGAATGTATTCAAAAGCGTACAAATATTATATTAAATATAAAATAAATACAACACATTTCATATTTTATATTCATTTTTCAGATATATTAAATAAAGCTTCTGTAAGTGGTCATAGACAACCATGTGCATGTACTGCACACTGCTTACAGCATATATACACCCTGTATGTATGCATGAGAGAGTTATAGCGTATGGCTAATACATCAACTGGCTGATATGTGCTCAGTTAAGTGGATAATATGGCTCAGATATGGTTCTATGCATTTGTATCAGGGCATTCTGCACAGAAACTTGCTTGAGTTTATACAACACATTTCATATTTAATATTCATTTTCATATATTATATTAAATAAGGCCTCTATAAGTGGTCATAGACAACCATGTGCATGTACTGCACACTGCTTACAGCATATATACACCCTGTATGTATGCATGAGAGAGTCATAGTGTAAGGCTAATACATCAACTGACTGATATGTGCTCAGTTAAGTGGATAATATATGGCTCAGATATGGTTCTATGCATTTGTATCAGGGCATTCTGCACAGAAACTTGCTTGAGTTTACAAAAAAACAGACATGTGATGAACTTTGAACTTGTTTTTTATTTGTTATGCTACAGTCGCCTGATAAATGCTTCAGAGGAGAGAGCTCTCTTCATGCTCTGAGCGAATTTGTGAAGGTTCACTGTTGCCTCCTCTGATAAGTGCCCCACCAATTTGTCTTCTATCGCTTTCAGTTCACTGTCAAAACTTTAAAGGTTTTCAATTAGATGTTGCAATATACTTCATTCATTACACATTGAAATATGCTTATCATCAATTCTTTACATATTGATCTTACCATGGTTCATACTGCGGCCCCCTCTTGAATATTGCTACAGCCTCTGGCACTGTCAGGCTTTGTTTGTCAGCCAAGGTGCTGACCGTCACCTAGACAGGATGATTGACATTTGTCAAATAAAAAAAATAAAGTCACAACTGAATGTAGCCTTTAATTGTGTTGTGTGGAGTTTGATTTCACACCCTTATGACAGTCTTACTGTGCGTTCACACCAAAAGCGCACAAAGAGGAATCCTCCTTGTCCACTCCACCTAAGTCGCTTTTGTCGCTTTTGCCCCCCTTCAGAATGTTCGTTCTTGCTTTTTTTTTAATTTAAAGGGCCAGCGCGCCACACGCGCTAAACACCACCACGCAACTACTGCTGTAGCACAGCCCATTTACCGACACCGTTGATCACGGAAAGTTACTTGATGGAAAGTTACTTGATAAAGTCATTAAAAACAGAATTACTCCGATTGGCTGGAGAGTGTAGGTTAAAAAGTGTTTATTTACACCATCTTTTACACAAGACGTTGACGCTATGGCCACGTTGCTTGGCAACGCCTGCATACGGGAGATATTAAATAGTCTGCTTGACTTGTAAAAATAAAAAAAACCTCACGATTTCAACATACATATTTTATTTCATTCTTTCGTAAGTGACCATGGTACTTCGCGGAAACAACCGTCCGACGCGAACGCCTCCGCGTCGTCCATTCATTTCTGTTAATGGACACCTCGTCGGGTTACTCCCCAATCTTATTTACGGAAATGATCATCCCAAATAAACACCGATTTTGCCAAATGTAATGTTGTCAAATCATAGAGGACATCATAGAGGTGTTCTGCTACGGCGGCGATCAGCATTTCCAGCGACATCTTGGAACGAATGTTTGGTAGGAACTAAGTTACGCGGGTTGTTTTCTGGGACAGATCTGACCGAGGGACGACGGCAGAACGAGACATCCCCATTGGCTATCATGGATTTTCCACCTTTCCCTCCTAGTCGCGTCATAGCTCATTTACATGAAGTTGGAGGATTTTTAACTTTTTTTATCCTCCTAAGTCGCCTAGTCCACCCGAGTCCGCCTATTCCTCTTTTCCCTCTTTGTCCGCCTGGCGCCCAATACACAATGAATGACTTCCGGGATCATTTTCCTCTTTGTGCGCTTTTGGTGTGAACGCACAGTTAGAGTGTAAGAGGCTCTGTAAGATCTGATATACAGTATAGTGTGCTTTCAGGCACACTCAATAATAATAAGCCCGGTGGATAGTATATAGTGTGCTTTCAGGCACACTCAATAATAATAAGCCCGGTGGATAGTATATAGTGTGCTTTCAGGCACACTCAATAAGCCCGGTGGATAGTATATAGTGTGCTTTCAGGCACACTCAATAAGCCCGGTGGATAGTATATAGTGTGCTTTCAGGCACACTCAATAAGCCCGGTGGATAGTATATAGTGTGCTTTCAGGCACACTCAATAAGCCCGGTGGATAGTATATAGTGTGCTTTCAGGCACACTCAATAATAATAAGCCCGGTGGATAGTATATAGTGTGCTTTCAGGCACACTCAATAAGCCCGGTGGATAGTATATAGTGTGCTTTCAGGCACACTCAATAAGCCCGGTGGATAGTATATAGTGTGCTTTCAGGCACACTCAATAATAATAAGCCCGGTGGATAGTATATAGTGTGCTTTCAGGCACACTCAACTAGAAAATGCATTTCCTGGAGAAAACGCGTGTGAATGCTGGAAGCTGAATGATAAGCGCAAAGTAGAAATATAAAATGAATTGATATGAAGAATCTGAAAGTAGTAGTAGAAGCTGAAATAGTAGAAGAAGCTGAAAGTAGTAGTAGAAGCTGAAATAGTAGAAGAATCTGAAAGTAGTAGTAGAAGCTGAAATAGTAGAAGTAGCTGAAAGTAGTAGTAGCTGAATTAGTAATACTAATAGCTGAAGTAGAAGTAACTGAAGTAGTAACAACACTGTCTGAACGTCCTCAAAAGGTAGCCCAAACTGGCAACACTGTCTGATCCTCAAAAAGCAGCCCAATCTGGCAACACTGCTGAACGTCCCCTCGCTCGAGCGTCAACGTGAAGTCAACTGAAAAGGAATCTGTTAAACTGTGAAACTCTTATAATATATGCTATCGACATTTCGTTTGGATATTATGGGATATACAAGTCTGTAGATTTGTGACATTTTTTGAACGAAGGTAAACGATTGAGAATTGATTTAGTTAGGCCTACGATGTGTAACTGTCAGAGATCAATGTGTAATCGATGTGTAAACTGTGATTCTGAATAAATATAAATGCTATCGAAATTTCGTTTGGATATCGTTATTATTGAATACAAATCTGTAGATTAGTGACATTTTTTGAATGAAGGTTAACGGTTGAAAAGTGAATGAATTAGTTACGACGTCTTAAACAGTGGAAGGTCCGCCGGTTACAATGGGACGAATGGTAGAATATGACGATTTGAAACTAAAACTGCGATACAGAAAAAAGTATAACAGCTAAATTTCGTGAACACGGCTAGATAGACACAAATCTCTAGATTTGTTTAATTGTTTGAATGATGGGAAAAGGTTGAAATTTGAATTAGTTACGACGTAAAGAATCGGAAGAATAAGAGGCTGGGCGGACGGCTTTGCCCGTCCGCCCAGCCTCGAGCATTCACACTAAATACAAATGAAGGTAGCGTAGAGCAGTAATGCACAGCGATGTGTAAGGTAAGTGTGGTGGTGACGCAGATAACTGAACTGAGCTTCAGTATCATCGCAGCCTCGTTGGTTGCATTGATGTTGGTCCTAGACATAGGGTTGCTCGTAGGATAACCCTTTACCTGGACCAGTCACCTGGTTTGCGGGCGAATTATCCGATTGGCTGAGCATGACATCATGACCAAGAGGCCAGACTAGAGCAGAAGTAATTAAAGCTACAGCGCTGTAAATAGATCTAGTTCATGCTGCAATCAATGTGATGCCGTGTCAGTGTCATGGTCAACAACTGCGCTTTTCTTTTCTTTTTTTACCCCACGAAAAGTGGGGGTGCGTTTGCACCCCCTGCACCGGTACTTCCGGCGCGCCTGCCTGGAGGGCTTCTTTTATTTTGTCTCTGTCCATGGAAAGGACAGCAGGAAATTTCATCACTCCATCGAATGTTGCCTTACGGCATCAGTCAGCTGCAGCCAGGCTGTCTTGGATGAGAGTGTTTTCCTGCAGTAAAAAAGTATGTCATTAGGGACCGAGCCAGTAAAACTGGAAGGTCCCTCTTGAAATTGCTTTCGTTTACTATTATTATTATTTTTGGTGACTTTGCCGGCGATTTTGACCATCTCAACGTATATGAAAACTCATTTTTATTTGGCAAGGTTGTCGGGGCTGGTGAAAACTCATATATTCTATGCGTCTGTGAAAAGCGAGGGTCGCATTTCCCCAGATCCTACCATTTAGCCGTTTACCTTTGCATACACACATAGCACCACACTACAAACAACCACACACCACAGTTTAATACACTTCATTTATTTACATGATACATAATTCACAGTTAACCATACATTCATTTGTTTGTCAAAACACAACGCTCCAATTCAACTACCTTCTTCCTGTCCGTGCGGCAAACTGGTCCATGGGGAAGGCGTGCCGCATGGCAAGGCAGCTTTATTTTTTATTTATATAGCGCATTTCATACACAATGGCAACTCAATGCGCTTTACATAGAACAATAAGAATTGAAATACAAATTAGAATAATAATAATAGTAATAAAAAGCAATAAAAAATACAAGAATAAAAGAATAGAAAGAAATAAAGTACTATAAGAGCAGCATAAAATCATGATTTAAAAGGACATAGTGCAATTAAATTTACAATTTAAAGTGCTTAGAACAAGCTCAATCATAAGCACAGGAGAAGAGAAGTGTTTTTAACTTGGATTTAAAAATGCTCACAGTTGGGGCTGATTTCAGTTCAGCTGGTAGTTTGTTCCAGTGTTGTGCAGCATAACAGCTAAAAGCTGCTTCACCATGTTTAGTTTGAACTCTGGGTTTCACTATCTGACCTAAGTCAGTAGATCTCAGAGCCCTACTGGGTTTGTATTCTACTAAGATGTCATTCATGTATTCTGGACCTAAACCATTCAGTGATTTGTAGACCAGTAGCAGAACTTTAAAGTCTATTCTGTAGCTGACTGGGAGCCAGTGTAAAGACTTTAGAACTGGAGTAATGTGCTCTGATCTCTTTGTTCTGGTTAAAACTCGAGCTGCAGCATTCTGAATGAGCTGCAGCTGTTTAATGCTTTTTTGTGAGAGTCCAGTCAGAAGACCGTTACAGTAGTCGAGTCTACTGGAGATAAAAGCATGAATCAACTTCTCCTGGTCTGTTTGAGACATAAAACCCTTCACTCTGGATATGTTCTTAAGATGATAGAAGGCTGTTTTGGTGATGGATTTGATATGACTGCTGAAGGTCAAATCTGAGTCTATCAGCACGCCAAGGTTTCTGACTTGGTCCCTAGTTTTTAGAGAGAGTGACTCGAGATGTTTACTGACGGCAGTCCTCTTCTCTTTATTGCCAAAAACAATTACCTCAGTTTTGTCCTGATTTAATTGAAGGAAATTTTGGTTCATCCAATTTGTTACTTGCTCTAAACAGTGACACAATGACTGTATTGGGCTGTAGTCATCTGAGGACAGTGCTATGTATATCTGCATGTCATCTGCATAACTGTGATAGTCTACATTAGAGTTCTGCAGAACTTGACCCAAAGGCAGCATATATAGACTGAACAGAAGGGGTCCAAGAACTGACCCCTGAGGAACTCCACATGTCATAGCCATTCGATTGGATTCATAACTTCCAATGCATTGAATCATTAGTGTGAGCATGTATGAGTAATTACTCCTTGAGCAAGATAGTGAATTATGTTCTCATGTTTATATCGTTTTTTAAGTGACAAGCGCGTCTCGCTGCTCCTTCTCTGTTCCACAGTCACGCTGGCTCTGAGTGAAAACGCGTTTAGCCTTACCTGTACCACGTAGTGCTTTTTGTCCCTCTCGGCAGTCGTTGCCGTTAATGACACTGGCCGGTCGTCGGAAACTTCAAACAACTCATGGGTAAGTTAACGTTTGTTTTCCTCATAAATAAACGCATTGTAAAGCCCATGAGTTGTTCGAAGTTTCCGACGACCGGCCAGTGTCATTAACGGCAGCCATGTTACCCATGACAATGACACGCTTAACATCACTGGGTGCTACGCGCCGACTAGTGGTGTGTAGACTGTATTGCGTGAAGTTACAGACAAATCGTTTTTACACACGGATCGCATTTGCAGATCTGCACGGCAGAAGTGTGCCAAAATCCACGTGTAAAAAGACGGCCAATCAGAGCTCCCGCCTGAGTTATAACTGATGACAGACATTTACAGATCTCAGTATGCATTTTTTTACACACACACAAATGTGAATACAGACACACAAATCTTATCACAAACACACAAATGTGAATACAGACACACAGATTTTTTTACACACACAAATGTGAATACAGACAGACAAATCTTATTACGCACACACAAATGTGAATACACACAAATCTTATTACACACACACACAGATTGAGATATGCACACACACATAATATTGTCTCAATAATACCCCCATAGATCTCCTCCCAGGGAATTTGTCCGTTCTGCTTCAACGTCGGTCAGTGCAGTCAGAAGATGGTGCTGAACAAACATTGTGCTCTTTGCGACTCTACGTCACAGGGCGTGTCCGTGGCGTGTCGTCAAAGTTGGCCATTTTGAATCGAATGTCAAACTGTGATGCGATTTGTGCCATTCCCTAACTCTAATGTTAGCTACTACGAGTCTCCCTGTGAACGCCCCAGTCTACCGCACACTGCATGGACCGCGATGGACACCAACCTGTCGTGACACTATCCACGACACGCCCCGACGGACTCGGCGAGGTCCCGCACACAGCTCCTTGGAGCTTTAATTGATAATTGATGTTGTTCCCAAGTAAAGATTTCAGACTTACAGAGCATTTACAGTACATTTGAAAGAAATATTAAAAAAAATTGTACCAACAAATGCTGTCTTTATCAACACTGTGGGTTCCATCTAAAACCCTCCAAACTAAATTTCAGTATACATTCATAATTGTCTTAATTGTACATGTAAATAAAACAAATTAAGAAATGGTAATGCAACAAATCTGTATCCAGAGCATCTTCAATACACATCATTAGCTAAGCTCGTGTCACAGTAAGCAATGCTGTATTGTATGGTCAAGCAACAGACAACACCTTCATATGACTGATTGTGTGAAAGGCTAAATGACATTCATATGGGTGTTTATGTTTACTACTTTAGTGTTCATCAAGGACCCTACAATGTATTCATTTTCATTTTCTATTTTTGTATTTAACAAATTAGTTCATTGCTTAACTTTTATCACTTAGCTATGTTGATTGACAAAGACATTAAAATGTTTGTGGATGATGCACATAATGGTGTGGATGAAAACACCTACCATGTTTGCGTTTTAAATGCTGTATGAAGGTCTGTGACCGTGCAAATACTTTAAAGTCACAAAATGGACAATGGTAATGGCATCTGGATGCTTCTTTGCTGTCAGTGCAGTAGCAGGACACCACAAATTTCTCTGAGAAACAAGTTAAAGATATTAGAAGGATTGCATTAAAATCTCCAAGTGAAAGTAAATAGGCTATCACATCATACACCTCTCTATAGTTGGGTTTAACTCCATACCTTGATTATTTTCCAAAAAATAAATTGCTTCTCTTAGATGCTTTTTCTGAAGGTGATCCTTATTTGCCAGTTCCTTTTTAAGACAGAAGATACACTGAGGACCAACACAGGCTAACAATGGCGTAACCTCAGAGAACATCTGATGGGAACCTGTTGGGAACAACAACAGGGTCATTAACACCCCTCCCCCCACGGCTTAAACTTTGGAACTATAGCCTATGTACCTTAAAAAGAAGGTATGAAAAAGTTTAAGCTACATAAAAATGAGTGGGCTATCAGTCTTTCTCACCTTCCATTTTCACAAGTCTTTTTAGATGAAAATAGACACAGCCACGGAGTGTAGTGTCTGTGGATACATTAAAGTAAATGGTCAACAACAAATTAGAACAAATAAAGACATTGCACATGTCCAACCACATGAATATTCTGAATTATACAGCCTAATGCATAGCAAACACATCATTCGTTATTATTATTATTATTATTATTATTATTATTATTACATCAACAGTTTGCAGCTCCATATGCCTAGTGGTTGGCTTGGAATTTCAGTTTCAATATTTGCGGTGTTTTGAAAAAAAAAACTTTATTTTACATGACATTTCTCAGCACAGTAACACACTAACAATGGCGCCTGAGATTATTGGCAGTCCCTGGGGTCCTGCTGTTTAGCATTCTCACACTAAAATCCTACCTGCTCCTGAAATTGCATTACTTTTGAAAATATCGGAGTACATATTTTTACATGTAGGCCTACTGTTGTACATTAAAATGCAATAGCAAATAAACACGATTAAAAAAGGGGTTCCACTAACTTGTAATATGGGTGGGGTAGGGGTTACCGTTATCGACGTTATTACTATTCTTTCACAGCTAGGCTGACAGTGTAAACCAAGTAGCCTCACCTCACCTATAAAAATACGTTTCATTTGTTAATTGTAGTAGGCTATTATAAGGTCAGCACCGTGAAGCAGAAAATTAGTAACATTATAATCATATTGTCAATTAAAATACTACAAATAACTAATGTTTTCAATAAATAAAAGCACACACCTGACTAAAAGTGATTACCTTACAAGGTCTGTCCAGTTGTAGGCCTATATACTGTGCTTGCAATAGCAGAGACAACTTTTAAATGTCCCAAGTGCTGCTCTGAGAAAAAGGTGGGCAATGATCCCCTTTTTAC
The DNA here is from genome assembly GCA_030340625.1 of Merluccius polli. Classification (NCBI taxonomy): domain Eukaryota; kingdom Metazoa; phylum Chordata; class Actinopteri; order Gadiformes; family Merlucciidae; genus Merluccius; species Merluccius polli. The sequence goes on along the minus strand of JAOPHQ010003411.1, from coordinate 375,800 downwards.
GATTCAGATGACGCCCTGCAGGGTTGCCAGGTATGGAAGGTAATTTAAGTATTGCAGCTTCAGATGTACACTAAATGTGCTTCTAAAAAGGTAGTTATAATTATCTGATATGTGAACTGTTTGAAAGGCTACATTTTGTAGAATTATTAATGTATTACTTACTTACCTTGCATTTATCATCCTTCTCTCTTGTTCAATTCAATTCAAACAACTATGTGTATATACAGTATATATATACAGTATATATATATATATATATATTTTTTTTTTTTTATTATTTTTTTTTTTTACAGTAGGACAATTTCATTCTACCAGTCATACAACACCTCATGCCACTTGTGATAATATAGTGTCCTTATCATAACTGTTGCCTCAGCACACTTTAAATGGGTAACGTTTTAATGGATACATTAAGAGAAAACAAGTCTGCCAACAACAACATAAAACATGTTACGGCCTCCAAACAATTAAATAAATTACTCAGTGACTCAAATTGGAGACGTCAACATAAAAGAAGGACACCAGAAAATAGGATGTGTTAACAGGTTTTATTAACCAACTTTTCCCACCAGGAAATAAACATCCTTAAATGAAACCATAGCTGAAATGCAATATAAATACTTTACCAAATAAAGAAGTCCGCAAACCAAAAGGGACCTGGAGACGCCGGACAAACTCAGCAAAAATGGAGGGGGGGGGCCAGGCCACCCCCTATAGGGACATCGAAGCTGGCCCCCCTCCCTGCCTGACAAAACCAGATTATAAACTAAAACTACACCGAAAAGTAGGACTGCCGGCCATCTCCAGGCCAAAATAAAATGACAACTAAATCGAAGATTACTGAAAGGAAAGGGTATTTAACAAATCATGCTGTGGGACTAAGGTGGGTCTGTCTCTCCCAAGCAACTGACTTTGCTGGCTTTATACAACAGGCTGGTAATTGGGCAGTAACAATCTCAGATCTGCTGCAGGTGTGTCAGCCTGAGTGTGCCAGCCTGATGAGGAAGGAAAGACATGGGGGTTTAGGCACAGCAACACACGCAACACCCCCAAGACACACGCAACACCCCCACCCTATGATGGCGAATACTGGGAGTGCAACGTGAGGTCATTCACTCATCAGAAAAAGAGCGTGACAATGTGTCGGCCAGGACATTATCCTTGCCACGGACATACCTGACCTCCACATTGAAATACTGCAAGAATATTGACCACCTCATTAACCTTCGGTTTGTGTTCCGCATCTGGTTCAGAAAAACGAGAGGGTTATGATCGGTATATATGAGCGTAGGTTCATTAGAAGAGCCTACATAAACCTCAAAATGCTTTAGGGCCAAAATAAGTGCAAGCGTTTCTTTCTCAACTGTGGAATACATACGTTGATGCCGATTGAATTTTTTTTAGTAATACGCGACCGGATGCTCAATCCCATCATCCCCATCTTGAAGTAGGACCGCACCCGCCCCCGCATCACTTGCATCCACAGCGAGTTTGAATGGCCGCTCGAACGCAGGTGCAGCAAGAATTGGAGCATTAGTTAACAAGGCTTTTATACCATCAAAAGAATGCTGACAGCTCGGAGACCATTTGTACCGTACTTTTGGGCTCAACAGGTCAGTTAATGGGGCTGCGACGGCAGAAAAGTTCTTACAGAAACTTCTATAGTATCCTGCCATTCCCAAATACCGCATGAGACCACGGCGAGTGACAGGAGGAAACGAGAGGATTGCTTCTACTTTAGAATGGACAGGCTTAACTTGACCCCGACCCACAATTTTGCCGAGGTATGTCACTGTAGCCTGCCCGAACTCACACTTGGCAAGATTAAGAGTGAGATTGGCCTCACTCAATCTGCCAAACACTGCACGAAGCTGTTGAATGTGTTCCTCCCATGTTTTGGAATAAACAACAATGTCATCCAAATAAGCCTCGCAGCCCGATAAACCCGACAGAACCGTGTTGACTAAACGCTGGAATGTTGCTGGAGCGTTTCGGACTCCAAATGGCATTACGGTGTACTCTAGGAAAGCGTCAGGGGTCACAAAGGCTAGATGTAACTTGAGCCCTAGACGTTAACGGCACCTGCCAATAACCCTTTAGTAGGTCGAGTTTTGTGACATACTTGGCACAGCCAACATTATCAACACAATCATCTATTCTAGGCAGAGGATAGCAGTCAGGTTTTGTGACCCCGTTCACTTTATGATAATCGGTGCAAAACCGATCCGAGCCGTCAGATTTTGTAGCCAAAAGACAGGGTGAACTCCAAGCACTTGTGCTAGGCACAGCTATGCCGTTTTCCAACATGTAGTTCACCTGTTTTTGGAGACGAAGCCTTTTTTCAGGATTAACGCGATAGGCGTGTTGTTTGATTGGCGGAGAATTATCAACATCAATGTCATGCTGCAACACATGCGCGCGAGTCGGCACATCTGAAAAAAGAGTTAAATTAGAGCCAATTAAACCGATCACATCCTCACGTTGGGACTGAACCAAATTTGGAAGACAACAATGAAGATTAGAAAGCATTTCTGAATTTCTTAGTCGCCCATGAATTACATCACTGGATATACCTACAATATCATCTTGGTCATCCTGAGATTCAGGAGGAGGAACACTGGCGTTGCTAGACAGCGCCAGAGTTACCTTGTCACCATCAGCAATTCCCACATTGGACAGCTCCGGTGCCACACTGACCTCTGGACCATCAGAAGGGGTGGAAACAGACTGAGACTCCCTGTCAAAATAAGGCTTCAACATATTAATATGACACAGCCTACTACGCCGTCGACGTTCAGGGGTGTCGATGATGTAGTCTCGATCGCCCACCTTCTTTTTGACTTGGTGAGGGCCGCTATAACGCGCCTGCAGAGAAGAGCCAGGAATAGGCAATAGAACCAGCACTTTATCACCGGGATGAAAACTCCTGCTTCTTGCATCCTTGTCAAACCACCTCTTCATTTTGCCCTGTGCAACGGTCATGTTTTGTTTTGCCAATTCACAAGCGTGGTGAAGTTTGAAACGGAACTTTGACACATAGTCGAGCAGATTTTGAGGTTTGCCGTCACCCAGCCACTTTTCCTGCAAGAGTCTAAGGGGCCCCCTCACAGTGTGTGCAAACACCAGCTCGGCGGGACTAAAGCCGAGGGATTCCTGTACCACCTCACGAGTGGCAAAGAGGAGGAGATGGACGCCCTCGTCCCAGTCCCTGTCAAACTCAAGGCAGTAGGTGCGCAACATAGACTTCAATGTCCTATGGAAACGCTCGATGGCTCGGTGACTCTCTGGGTGATAAGCGCTCGAATACAAATGAGTGATGTTAAGCTGTTTCATAACTTGTGCAAAAACACGCGACATAAAATTAGTTCCCTGGTCGGACTGTACAATTTTGGGAAGGCCGAACACAGAGAAGAACTTGACCAAGGCTTTAACAACAGCTGGAGCTGTAATAGAACGCAAAGGAATGGCCTCTGGAAAGCGAGTCGCTGTACACATTATAGTTAACAAGTACTTGTTACCACTCTTGGTGCGATGGAAAGGCCCAACACAGTTAATCTGCACACGCTCGAACGGCTCATCAATAACAGGGATTGGATAAAGTGGATATGGAGAGATGGCTTGAGTTTTAGCAACCTGGCAAACATGACAAGTTTTACAATGGTGACGCACGTCACCTTTTAGCCCTGGCCAGAAAAAGTACCGCAAGATACGATCAAAAGTCTTATTAATTCCTAAGTGACCAGAAAGTGGATTATCATGTGCTAGTTTCAAAATCTCACTTCGATATGTTTGAGGGATAACGATCTGTTCCACCACCCCCCAACTATCATGGCCACATAACTTTGGAGGTGTCCACCTACGCATGAGCACGTTACCTTTTAGGAAAAACCCTGTTGACAAATCATCTAACTCCTCTCCTGAAATCACACATTCAAAGAGAGGAGCTAGTGATGCGTCCCGCTTTTGATCGGCAACTAGCTGCTCACGTGACATGCAAACCTTGGAGTCAAGTTGAGGCAAAACAGAACGGGCAGGGACCTCTGGAGAGGCGGTTGGGGAAGCTGAACAGTCAACCAGAAAACTGTCAGACAGTTCCACCTCAGCCTCCAGTTTTTGACGCTCGGCCATTGCCCGCCTCACGGCACAGACAGAAAACACTTTGGGAAATTTCAATGCCAAATCGTCAGAGTTTTCTGGCAGAGGAACAGCAATTACCTCTGGATTAATGAGCATTTTACCACCAGCCAAATCATTGCCCAAGAGCAGAGTCACCCCCTCGATTGGGAGTTGCGCACGGACCCCCACCCCTTGACCAAATCTGACTCAAGATAGATGTTATGAAGCGGCAGGCCCACATATTGCATATCAAAACCTCTAACGAGCACATTTGATTTAACGGCAGATTTATCTGAAAATGGCAATACATGCTCCAAGATTACAGATTGGTTGGACGCAGTGTCCCTGATGATATGAACTGGTACCTTAGAGTCCCCCTCTGTCAAAGAGACAAAACCATTCATTAAAAAGGGCTGGAATTCAGGGTCAGGAGTGCGCACCGGCTCTGCTGAAGCTGAAATCAAAGACACTTTTAATTAACACAACAGATTTCGGTGGTTGAGACTTGTTCTTAAGAGTAAAGCATTTGTTAATGGTGTGACCCATTTTCTTACAATAACTGCAAGTTGGCCTCTCCTTCACACCCTCCCCACTGTCTGACTTTTCAAGCTTCTCTTCACCCTCCCGCTTAACAAATGGAACATAGGTTCTTACTGGAACATTGTCTGAGTGAGAAGAGCTAGATTTGCGCCATGAGGAGTAAGAACTACGCTCTGACACAGGAGTCCTCTCAAAACTGTCCTTGTGGGTGAGCACATACTCATCCGCAAGGACAGTTGCAGCTGCAAGTGTCAAAGCCTTTTGCTCATTAATATAGGTTGCCAGCCTATCTGATAAACAGTTTTTAAACTCTTCTAGCAGGATGAGCTCACGTAACTGTTCAAACGCCATTACTTTAGATGCATGACACCAGCGGTCAAACAGAGCCTCTTTCTCCCGACCAAACTCAGAAAAAGTGTGATTGTCTAACTTTTTATACCGGCGAAACTTTTGCCTATAGGCTTCAGGCACCAATTCAAATGCTCTAAGCATGGCAGCCTTGACTTTGTCATAGTCAAGACTGTCAGCTGGTGACAACGATGTATATGCCTCCTGGGCTTTCCCAGTTAACACACATCGCAAAAGTAACGGCCAAACCTTTTTGGGCCATTTCAAAGTGTCAGCCGTGCGCTCGAACAGAATGAAGTATTTATCAACATCTTTACCGTTAAATGGAGGAATCATACGGATGCATTTGTTAACATCAAAATCAGCTTGTGCACCACTGCCATGTCGTGGGGGAGGGGCCTGGTTTAGCTCTAGCTCTTTTAAGCGTATTTCTCGTTTAGTCTGCTCTTCCAATTCCATTTGTTTAAACTTGAACTCCTGCTCTTTAAGCCTGGCTGCTGCCTTCCTCTCACTAGTTTTGTCCTGCAACTCTAACCGCCGCAGCTCTAGCTCCAATTCCAACCTTCTAATGCTTTGATCAGGGAAGGCCTGTTTTGTTGGCGAAAGGGCCATGCCAGGGTCAGGCAACAAGCCTTTCTCAAACAATGCAGTCGATAATTCATGTTTTATCACATTCTTTGCTTTTGTCTTTGAGACTATGATACTATAATGATCAGCAATAGAAGTCAAATTATCTTTAGTGCATTTATGAAACACCTCAAGAGAAGGCTGTTTAACAAACTCTTCCAAAATAAACTCCATCCTGAACTATGGCTACTAACTTATTTGTATTGAAAAATTATCGCAAAGCGAAAAAAAAACACCAAGAAACAAGCGCATCAAAAATTGCAAAAGCAATACAGGTGTTTGGGCAAAAAGCCATCACAAAAAACGCTTGTAAAAATACAAATAAGGCAAAAAAAACAACGCCCGATGAGACACAGACCAGCAATGAAAAACACTGCCCAACACAGCACTACCTAAATGGTGTCCTAATAAGGGGTGTGCCCAAATTAATGTCTACCAATGCAAATGACAAATCAGAAACTCAGTAAAAATTACCTGTAACTAATACTGAAATAAAGTACTGATATATCTTGCAAACAAAAGATAGACTAATTAATTTAATTAATGAAGGTGGACAAAATAAATCCAAACCTACACACCATCACCACATCAGACACTACCACACCCACTCTGTGAACTTTCACAATCTCAGATCACTCACACAACAATCCACCTCTCCCATCAACAAGCCACCTGTCACCATCAACATGGCACTCTTTAATGTTCGCTCTCTTTTAAACAAAACCTTTTTAATGAATGATGTGATTTTAGACAACAAGTTAGACTGTCTTCTTTTAACCGAGACATGGCTTGGCACTGACGCACCTGCCGTTCTCACTGAGGCTTCCCCACCAAATTATAACTTTTTATTCTCTACTAGAGAGGGTAGAAGAGGAGGAGGTACAGCATCAATTATAGAGGATTCATTGAACTCAAACGGAGTGTTTTTTAACAGTTATGCATCATTTGAATACCATGCCTTTACTTTTAGCAGTCCTCCAATTCTTGGCGTCACTGTTTACAGACCACCCCATTACTCGAGCTCTTTTATCAGTGAATTTTCAGAACTTTTATCTATTATTCACACCTCTTTTAGCAGGATTTTAATAACTGGTGATTTTAATTTACACGTCGACGACACCTCGGATCCAATATCCAGAGAGTTTTTAAATCTTTTAAGTTGTCTTGATTTTAAGCAGCACGTCGCACAGCCAACTCACAACAGAGGACACACCCTGGACCTGGTCATAACCCATGGCCTGTCCATCGGTGTGTCCTCTGTTGTCGACCTGGCTGTGTCTGACCATTACTGTGTGTTTTTGGAGATTTTACAGAGCACTCCTGCTGAAATTTTACCTGCACCTTGTGATTTTATTGTTGATCATTTTAACAGTAGACTGAAGTCAACTCTGGACTCAGTAGCTCCACTTTTAACTAAAACAGTAAAAAGAAAACCAACACCCCCGTGGAGAAAAAACAATGAAATCAATGAACTGAAAAGAAAATGCAGGAGTGCCGAGAGAAGATGGAGGAAAAGTAAACTGACAATTCATTACCAGATTTTATGTCAACAACTAAAAACTTACAATAATACAGTCAAAAAGGCACGAATTTCCCATTTTTCAAAACTCATCACCATCAATAAAAACAACCCCCGGTTCCTCTTCTCCATTTTTAATGTTTTAACAGGTGCTAATTCTAATAACGTTTTTAAGACACCAACAGATGATCTTTGTGAGAACTTTGCAGACCACTTCAGAACCAAAATCAAGGACATCAGATCCTGCCTTTTATCCCATCAAGTTTTATCTGTTGACACTGAACTGTTGTCCTTGCCTGAGGAAACACTGGAGAGTTTTGCCCTGGTTGATGCAAGGACGCTTGGTCGAGTTTTCTCCCAAGTAAACCCAACAACCTGCCTTTTAGATCCCATTCCCACATCACTCTTAAAATCGTTTTATGGATTCTTCGAGGAACAGTTTTTAAACATCATGAATTGCTCTCTTCAGACGGGTGTCTTCCCCACCGCCTTTAAAACAGCGGTGGTGAAGCCCCTTCTGAAGAAGAGCAATTTAGATCCAAGTGTTCTTAATAACTACCGACCTGTATCCAACTTACCATTTTTAAGTAAAGTTTTAGAAAAACTGGTTTCTAACCAAGTTAATGACTTTTTAAACAGAAAGAACATTTCAGAAAAGCATCAGTCTGGTTTTAGGAAATACCACAGTACCGAGACAGCACTTTTAAAGATTTTAAACGACATCAGGTGGAATTTAGATAATAAAAAGCTCACAGTGTTGGTTCTACTGGATCTAAGCGCCGCTTTTGATACAGTAGACCATCACATTTTATTAAATAGGCTTAGACACCTGGTGGGCCTCTCTGGTACTGTTTTTAACTGGTTTTGTTCTTATCTCACAGACCGATGCTTTTATGTAAGTATGGATACATGTTCCTCGGAAATCCATGAAATTGGATGTGGGGTTCCCCAAGGGTCAATTTTAGGTCCACTTCTTTTTAATCTGTACATGCTGCCCCTTGGGGACGTCATCAGGAGGCACGGCATCAGCTTCCATAGTTATGCTGACGATACGCAACTGTACATCGCTGTGTCTCCTGATGACACTGGGCCAATTGATGCCCTTTTTAACTGCATTTTAGACATCAAGTCATGGATGGCAGTGAATTTCCTACAGCTCAACCAGGACAAAACTGAGGTTTTAGTCATTGGTCCTGAAGGCCAGAGAGAGAAACTTTTACCAAAACTACAGGATCTTAAACCAACACAGTCAGTAAAAAATCTGGGCGTGATTTTTGACTCTGAGCTGAATTTTCTTCCACATATCAAAAATATGACAAAAATAGGTTTTTATCATCTTAAAAACATAGCCAGAGTCCGCCCGTTTCTCTCTCAGGCCAGTACGGAGGTGCTGATGCATGCTTTTATCACCTGTCGATTAGATTATTGTAATGCCTTGCTCTCTGGTCTTCCCAAAAAGAGTATTTTTAATCTCCAATTATTACAGAACTCAGCCGCACGAGTGCTGACGAGGACCAGAGGGCGGGAGCATATTACGCCAGTTTTAGAGTCGTTGCATTGGCTCCCCGTACGCTTCAGGATCGATTTTAAGGTCCTTTTAATAGTTTTTAAATGTCTTAACGGCCTTGCGCCCTCTTATTTATCTGACCTGCTTTTACCATATCAACCCTCGCGGACCCTGAGGTCCTCCGGCACCGGCCTTTTATCCATACCAAAACCCAGAACCAAAACCCACGGTGAGGCGGCTTTTAGCTATTATGGCCCCCACCTGTGGAACAGCCTGCCGGAGAGCCTCAGGACCGCAGAGACAGTTGATATTTTTAAGGGAAGGTTAAAAACACACCTTTTTAGTCAGGCTTTTAACTAGAACTAGATCTTAAATTCTTCTTATGGTTCTATCTTATTTTCTGCTTCTATCTTGCTTTTAAATATGTTATTAACCTTAAATAATTTTACTTGTTTTACTTATTTTATTTATTATCTTACATATTTTTATCTTTTCAAACTGTCCATTCTGTTAACTAAATTTTATTTATTTATTTATTTTCCAATGTTTTTATCCTATCTTATGTTTTTAGTTTTTAGCTTTAACTCCAGTGTTCCTCAGGGGGGTCGTCCACGCTGGGATCAGTGTCTGGGCTGCTGCTGGGGGCGCTGTCCCTGGGTCCCTTCGGCTCCGCTGGCTGTGGTCTGTCGGGGTCGGGGTGCCTGGGAGCTGGTGCCCCCGGTGGCACGGCCTGCCGCTCCTCCCAGTGTGGACGGCCCCAAAGATGGCGCTTCCTCAATCCTCAGTGTCATGCCATGGCCCCATAGTGTCAGTAGTGAGAGAGAGTGTGTGTGTGTGTGTGTGTGTGTGTGTGTGTGTGTGTGTGTGTGGGAGGGAGGGGTTTTACTTGTAATTGTTTTTCTGTTTCTATTTTTTGTGTGTGTAAAGCACTTTGTGTTGCATTTCCGATGTATGAAAGGTGCTCTATAAATAAAGATTGATTGATTGATTGATTGAAAATTGCAAATGTGCACACCAACAAAATTTACCAAATTTCAATTAAAGTTAGGGAAAGAGATGTTGCGAATTAATAATAACATATGTATCAGCAGGCTGTAATATCTACACATAGCCACAAAGGAGTAGAAATAAATATACAAGTTGTATTTACCCCCACCTGACCACATGATGGCGGCAAACATAATACACTGGGGGCGGGCGCTCAACACTAGCCATTATGCGTCATAGAGGCCACGCCTCCTGCCCAGAGACCATCCGGGCGGAAACATCCGGTTAGAATCAGGAGCCCGCAGGTAGCGCATCCGAAAGGACGCAAAGCTTAGGGGGCTCTCCACGCGTGATTAATGCAATACCCCTCCATATGCTTCATAGATTAAATACTAAACCTAAACAAATAAAGTGAGTTAAAGCGTTTCCTGTGTCGGCGGCCTTCTTCCTCGGAACACAACCCCACAATCTGGTGACCCCGACGTGATTCGAGGTGAAGAGAGGCTTAGTCTGGAACTTGGGAACTTTCGCCACGCGACAGCGTACCCACTCGCTACCTCTGTTACAAGGCGCCTAAAATTCAAGGTAAGCAGTACCTGTTGCGAACGGCTGAAACTGCAAATAGTTAGATAGTGAAATTAGGTAACAGAGGTGGCTAGTGTGCGTTGTTGTAAAGCTTTGGTTCTCCGGTCCATAGTCGTTACAGTTAAGCCGACGTAAAATGAACAGGCGCTGAATACTCAAATTGGGATTGATTAAATTATATTTGTCGCCATTGTACGACATATAGAAGAAACATATGGCCAGTATTGTATTGATGGGTTCAAGTCCCCGTTTAAAATAGCATTATTGTGCAGGGTTCGAGGCCCCGAAGAAGTAACTCTAGTAATAGCAGTAAATGCGGGTTAGACCCAAGGGTTAACTTTTAAAATAGCACTATAAATGCGGGCTCAAGTCCCCAGGATTGTTTTTTCTTGTTTAATTGGTCAAAGGTTGTGACCTAATATGATAACGTGGTGAACTCGGAGGTGGAGTGAGGAGATCGAGTGGTTACAGATTGCTACTAACATCAAATGCACAAAGAACTACGCTAACTTGCATGAAACACAATTACCCACATTCGTGTACCTAACCCTGCATGTGCTAATGCTTGCTAACTCTGCTAAAGCGCATCTTAGTTATATCGGCAGAATGTGTATGACCCACCACGTGCGAGTAGTCATGGGCCTTTTGTTCCTCATAGAGGGATGGTAGCATTCCTGTGCTATTAGCCGCAAGCTACCACGTGGGGCTAGCGGATATGCTAGGTATTTAGAACTGAAGATAGCCCACCACGGGGGGTGGTTTATGGCCTTTGTTCTCCAGGGGGAATGGTAGCATTCCTGTTCTCTTAGCCATTTGGCCCCACGTGGAGGCTAATGGCTATGCTAGGTCTAGGGAGAGACAGTAAACTCATCTATCAAACCTATAGACATATACCTAACAGTGCAAGTGGAGTTGGAGCACTTGCACATACGGGCATACACATAGTTGGACATATACACTATATTACCTAGGAAGATATAAAGTGTGCACACTTAGGAGTAGTTCTATGCTATAGTAACACCACAGGGAGCATAGATAAGATTACAAATCCCTGTAAGCCATTTTGGGAGTTTACTTAATAAACCCCCACTGGCCAAGACCCCCCACCCAGACTACCCAGACTTTCCCCCCCTCCCCCGACGACTGACCATGAAGAAGGGGACAAAGGGACATGGCGTTGACCAGTCTATCATTTACTTCGCGAGACGCCATTACATTGTGCGAGTGTGCTAAGTGTGAATGAAGTTGTGCGCTCCTAGAATGCAAGGGGAGAAGGCAGAATGAAGGCAATACAATAATTCGGTTTAATGTTATTATCTAGACCAGGCATTCCCAAAGTGTGGTGCGCGCACCCCCAGGGGTGCGCAAGCTACGACCAGGGGGTGCGCGAGAGGAAAAATGTAATGGCGGTCTGGTGTAATATTACACAATTACAGTGCTGTTTTTAAAGTGGGATTTTTCCATACAATAAAAAAACATGAACAGTAAACATTTCCTTTGTAATCCCTTTTATTTTAAATAAAAAACTATAATTTCTTAGTTTTTGATAGAAACGTTCTTATTTTCCTCCGCGGCGCTGCGCCGCGACCGGCTCTGGGTCGGCTTGGAAGGGTTCGGGGGCTTCCCGGGGCCGCAGACGCAGTATCTCGCTGCGCCTTCCTCCCCCCTCACGGGGGTCGGGGACGGGGCCCCCTCGCCCCCGGTGTGACTGTCGACCGGGACGGACTGTCCTCAGTGCGTCCCAACCGCGTCGCGTCGTTCAGGGCGGGGATCCGGCTCACGTACAACTGGCGCAAGGGGTCGGCGGCGATGTCGGCTACCCACCCGACCCGTCTTGAAACACGGACCAAGGAGTCTAGCGGACGCGCGAGTCAGAGGGTCCTACGAAACCCCGCGGCGCAATGAAAGTGAGGGCCGGCGCGCGCCGGCCGAGGTGGGATCCCGGCCCCTGTTTATCTGTTTCGGAGCCTATTCTCTTAATGTTGCGGATCGTTTGTAACTTCATTGCAATTTAATTCAGTGTAGCCTACTGTCGTTGTATTTTCCATAACCATTGTGTTATAATGCTGCTGCGCGATTGTTGACGGGGTGGGAGGGGGGGTACTGCGCGGTTGTTAACGGTCTGTCACTCATCCTCTTAAAAGTGGAAGCTTGTGCGTAGCTTTGTTGCATTATATTGAAACTTTGTTGATGTTGTTATTGTCATGCGTGTTCTGGTTATTTGCGCATGATTAAACATGTGTCTTTATATGGCGATAAAACAAAGCTTTGTTGCGTGTTTTTTTTTTTTTTTGCGGTGGGGATTGGGGGTGCGCCAACCCGGTTGGGATGTAGAAGGGGGTGCGCAGGAAAAAAAGTTTGGGAACCGCTGATCTAGACATTTAAATTCATAAATAACTATGTTAACAGATGTCATTACTGCGATAAAAAGTGTTGTTGTGTAAAAACTGATTATTCATAAGCATCAACTTGTCAGTAATATGAAGGTGTTCAAATTGACATTAACTCTTTGTTTTATTCTTTCCGTTAACCTTAAGAGAAGGAGGGGACCTCCATGCCCCTTCCAAAGAAAGATCATGAACATCTCTTTTTGTTTTTATTATTAATAAGAAATTACAAGGTTAACAAAGGAGGAAAGGAATGTTGGACATGACGCAATGAGATGGGGACAGTAAGTGGTGATTCTTAAAACAAAAGGATTTATTTAGAAAGTCAGAGGGAAGTAAATAGAAGGATAGAGATGAAGGGTAAGAAAAGTTAGAGAAAGTGAAAGAAGGGAAAGAGAAATGTGGTCTAGAGAGAGAGGGACAGAGAGCAGAGATAAAGCAGGGTGGCACTAGAACAGAAAGAAGTACTTTAGATAAGGAGATCTAACAAAGGAGGGAGGCAATACAGCGTTATGTAGGGGTTTACCCTATAATAGTAGTGGTAATAATAATAATGATGTTAATGATAATAATAATAACAATAATAATAATAGACATAATGAAACATAATAAAGAAAGCGCTGCGAACATTAGAAAGGTTAAAGATCTGTTGGGACATAGAAAATACATATGTGGGGGTCAACTATATACTTATGTCTGTTATTTATTTTTTGTTTCCTGTTGAATTGTTTTCTTTGTGAATTTGTTTTATAAATGTGGGTAACAGTGTTTAAGTGTTTTGTGGGACAATTAGCAGACCAACAGCTCATTTAAGTTGGATACTATTCATTTAAATCAGAAGTTATCTCCTCTACCGCTCGTCCACAGTAGTCCAGGGGTCAACCAGCGCTGGGGGCCGTTATGGTCCAGGGACATTCCCTCTCACCAAACTGAGAAGGGGACCCGCCCTAAACGGATTCTGTGGGAGTGCGGTAGTTATTATTATGACAAAACCTGATACACAGTGTTGGGGTGTAACAATTAAACAAGTCCATTTGTAGGTTGCTCAGTTTACCTCCATAATGTGGTGTCCATTGTTTTGTTTTTATGTACGATGTTTTGTTTTTGCTCAATGATGCTGACCGTTGCTAAGGCTTAGATGGGCCGGAGTGTTTTCACCTGGGACACACACACAGGTGCCATTTGATTATTAGAGGTGACTTGGACGATGACAATGAGGAAATTGAGGTTGGTTTATTTGAGGTATACCCATTTTAAGTAAGCAAAACTATTCAATGACTATTCAATGACTATGTGTGACTACATATATATTCGATTTTTACTTCATTCACCATATTCACCTATTGTTTGACTAACCTTTGTATGCACGTTGGTTTTGATATAACTTTCACATATGGTTTGAACTACTTAGATTAGTAACGATATAAGATCATTAAGATCATTTAGGATTTGGACATGCCTGATCTATGATTCCATAATAGAAACAACTGTCTACATATTGTTTGTTGTATTGTGTTAGATGTTTTTCTGCAAAGATACTGGTTGGTTCTGGTCTCTCTTCCCCTCAGGACAATGGAGGGGGGTCCATTAGGGAGAGGACAGTTGATCTGGGGTTCCTGCCCTAAATGGACTCAGAGACTCATATCATTGAAATGGACTGCATACACAAAATGAAAAGCAGGAACATTGCTTCCTGTTACCAGCGGTTGATAAGTTTCATATTAGGAGACAACATGGCTGACAGTCTTATCTGAATGTGATGTGTTTTTACACTCTATATTTTCTATTTTTTTGATTATTTTAATGATTGATTATTTACAAGTGATTGGTGTTGAAAGATGTTAACACTCTGTAATGATGATTTGTTGTGCATTGACAGTGATTGGATTGCAGAGAAGTGCTTCATCCTGATGGGGTGAGATCTTCTTTAGATTAGGAAACCTTCATGATACTCTTTTTTCATCTCCTAGAGGTGGTTTTCGACTGGATGATGGTAACCCGACCTGGACAGACCTCTCTTCAGCTGCTGAAAGGGTAACTGGGAAGAGCTCTTCCGGTGGGGTGAGACTAGCTCATGAATTTGGCCTTATTAGAACAATTAAATAAGTTTACCTAGTCTAAAAGTAAATTAAAATAATGTGGGCATAAGATTCAAAGGTAACGCTAGAAGACTAAAATAGTTGTGCCAAAAAGCTTGATAAACTAGGACCCAGAATCACTGTTTAATACCTTAACTTGTTAGCTTTTTCCACCGCCGTGTCAAAACTACAGCGCCAACACCGGGTGGTGCAGCAGTTACCCATCAAACAGCGGTTAGGTTTCATTCTAAGTCACTGGGAATGGTGGAAAGAGTGAACGGGACATTCAAGAAACTGACATTTCCGAGAAACAGAGTTTCAGAGCCAAAGGACGAACCACCAACCAGGGTGGAGACAGGTGACCAGGTGTACCCGAGAGTGTTCAGGGGACAGTGGAGCGTCCCGACTTGATCAGGCTGTGGTACATAGAGTGGTACCTGATTTCTTGGAGTTCGGCACCTGTGTCTAGGAGGACATGGCACCTGTTTTACTTGAATGTTGAATTATTAAACACAGTATGGGTCACGGTTGTCATTACAAGGCAGTTTAAATTCGGATGTGTTATGCTGTTCTCCCATGATTGCTTTAATAATGAGACGGATGAATATCTTTGATGCTACTGGCATATGTTCTGACTACTGGTGATGAGTGGATCCGTGGGGAAGGCACACATGGGTACGTGTTAGTAACCTTGGCGTGTGGGCCTTGCCTATGGATCACAAGATGGGCATTAAATTTGTGAACTGTCCGACCTGAGGTTGGATAAGGATACGGGGGATAACACTGTGATGATGTTTAAGAAACCTGTGTGCATGGAAACCACCTGAGCCATTGCATGCATGTCCACAGGGCGTTTTTTAGTTCTATATAGGTTTACTGTTCCTTATACCTGGAGGTATTTGATTTTGGTCATACATGCATATAACTATTAGAAGGGATTTCTTATGATGAAACTACTATGCATTTATTACTATGCCTTTGTGTCCTCAAGATACTGTGATGATGGTATGACATTGATTGTATGATGTGATGATAATTTGTCTACTGTTTGTTGGCTACGGCCCATGTATTCTTTGAGACACACCAAGGTGAATGCCATCCACTTTAGAGATGCGACAGGTTTTCCTCCTGTATAGAGGGGGGTTTTCCCGAACTAAGTCGGTTGGTGATGTTGATGTTGACCCACGGTAACCAAACCGTGGGGTTTTTTCTTTTTTCGCTTGAATTTATACTCACCATTTTTAGACCTTACATGATACATTGCATTATTAATTTATAGTATGGTCATCAGTGATGACCAAGGAGGGACTGTTGAGAATAAATAATAACATATGTATCAGCAGGCTGTAATATCTACACATAGCCACAAAGGAGTAGAAATAAATATACAAGTTGTATTTACCCCACCTGACCACATGATGGCGGCAAACATAATACACTGGGGGCGGGCGCTCAACACTAGCCATTATGCGTCATAGAGGCCACGCCTCCTGCCCAGAGACCATCCGGGCGGAAACATCCGGTTAGAATCAGGAGCCCGCAGGTAGCGCATCCGAAAGGACGCAAAGCTTAGGGGGCTCTCCACGCGTGATTAATGCAATACCCCTCCATATGCTTCATAGATTAAATACTAAACTTAAACAAATAAAGTGAGTTAAAGCGTTTCCTGTGTCGGCGGCCTTCTTCCTCGGAACACAACCCCACAGAGAGAAAAAAAAAATGTTTTGACGAGCCCCCATTATGTTACGGCCTCCAAACGATTAAATAAATTACTCAGTGGCTCAAATTGGAGACCTCAACATAAAAGAAGGACACCAGAAAATAGGATGTGTTAACAGGTTTTATTAACCAACTTTTCCCACCAGGAAATAAACATCCTTAAATGAAACCATAGCTGAAATGCAATATAAATACTTTACCAAATAAAGAAGTCCGCAAACCAAAAGGGACCTGGAGACGCCGGACAAACTCAGCAAAAATGGAGGGGGGGCCAGGCCACCCCCTATAGGGACGTCGAAGCTGGCCCCCCTCCCTGCCTGACAAAACCAGATTATAAACTAAAACTACACCGAAAAGTAGGACTGCCGGCCATCTCCAGGCCAAAATAAAATAACAACTAAATCGAAGATTACTGAAAGGAAAGGGTATTTAACAAATCATGCTGTGGGACTAAGGTGGGTCTGTCTCTCCCAAGCAACTGACTTTGCTGGCTTTATACAACAGGCTGGTAATTGGGCAGTAACGATCTCAGGTCTGCTGCAGGTGTGTCAGCCTGAGTGTGCCAGCCTGATGAGGAAGGAAAGACATGGGGGTTTAGGCACAGCACAGTGATTGAGTGTCTGAGTGAGTCATGGCCACACGCAACACAAGTAATTAACCATCAGGGCTGAGTTTTCAATTCTTACAGGACGAACACAAATCTGGCAACCATTTTCCACAACCACACACAAAGATGTCTTGTGTACTATAATGTAATTGTAATCATTTTTAATAATTTAATAATATTTTTTCAATTTAATTTACTTTAACAAACTGTATTCAGATAATTAATATTATAAGGCAAAGTTAAGTTTATGTTTATGCTCCTGTGTTTTCTGTCTGTGCTTATGTGCCTGTTACTGTTACTGCAGGTGAAAACAATGACAGCATAAACAATACAGTATATAGACACGTTTTAATATGAATGCTTACAGAAAAGTGCAGGTGAAAGAAAAGGTTATTTTACTTTAGATGTAGCCTATTGGATATAGGAACTTGTAAGAATGCAAAAGACGGGAGGCGCCCGGTTAGCTCAGTTGGTAGAGCTGGCCAATCATGTACCAAGGCTGAGTCCTTGCCACTGCGGCCCAGGGTGCGAATCCGACCTGCGGCCCCCCGCCGCGCGCCATCCCCCCGCCCCCCCGCCCATCCCCAGCTGCATCCATCAAGAAGAACGCGAAACACGAAGCCACAGCTTGCTCAGAAACTCATTCTGTTGCTTCCATTCCCATGTGCTGTTAAATAAGTCACTGGCTGATTGATGAATCTCTTCACTGGTGTTGTACTCTCTGTGAGGATATTTATGTAGTAGTTTTAAACACTTCACAAACTCAGTAGTATTATCCACGTACAGCAGATGCATACTGACATCAGCAAACCTCACCAAATGTTTACAGGTTGAAATACCAAAGCAGTAGCCTCCCGCTGGAAAGTTAGTAATTTACAGTAAAATAAAGTTTATAAAACAAAAAGTTTGTGATTATTAATAATGGGACTATCTTTTGTAAAATGTGTACAAAGTTCGCTTACTACAGAATAATCAGAATCAGCTTTAATGCAAGGTAGGTTTGCACAAAGGCTACAAGAGATTTGCTTTGGTATTTTTGTGCATAACAATAAACATAGTGAGTAGACTAGAATATAACCTTTAAGAAAAATAAAACAAACTGATTTATCTTTTTATAAATCATGCCCAACTTTACAGAAGAAATAAGACGTTTACAGCCTTATACAAAATTATAGCTGCAAGCAGCAATGAGGGGCCCATGCCAATCTGGCGATCAATGGAATAATAGATACGTCAAACCGTTCCCAAGATATAAGCTCACATCGAAATCGGCGCCTTCGCCACTGCTTTCGATTGCCTGTAGCAGGTGCACAAAGTCGAAATTGAAAATGCCACTAAGTAACTTTTGTGCAGATCGGTCTGAAGATGGTCTGTGCTGATTTTCGTGAGAATCAGACAAAATTTGCGACCGCTGAAAATGTTGTTTTGTTTTTGCTAAAATCCAATATGGCGGCCGAATTCTTACGATGACGTGAAAAGTTTTGCAAGATCCTGAAAGGGGACAGTCCACAGTGTCAGCAGACATGAGAATTTAGTGTCAAATCCAAACACGTCAAGAGAAAAGAGCAAAAATGCAATTTTGTCAATTACAGCGGCCCCTAGTGGACAAATGACACCAAATTTGTTTTACCCACTTCGGAGGGAGTCTCGATGCATGTGACCAAGTTTGGTCTTCGGACGTCAAAGCGTTGCCGAGATACGAGCAAACTTCCTGTTTGGCGGCGTTGCCGCCAATGGCGATTGGCTAACATGAAAAGTTGGCATAAACTATCAATGGGGCAACCCACAGTATCTGCAGATATCACATTTTCATTTCCAATAAAAACACATCAAGAGTTATGAGCAAAAACAATGTTTTGCTAATTACAGCGCCCCCTAGGGACCAAATGACACAACATTTCTTGCCTGCACTTGGGATGGAGTCTGGGAGTGTGCCACTAAATTTGGTGTCATTTCGCCAAAGCGTTCCCGAGATATGAGCTCACATCGAAATCATCGCCATCGCCGCCAAATTTGATTGGCTGTAGCGGGCAAACGAAGTCAAAGCTGAAAACGCCACTGCACAAATGTACCTGAAACTTTGACCAGTTGGTGGCGCTAGAGCGTGTTTAGTGCCGACATGTAACTTGGTGAAATTAAACATGCAACTGTCCTTAATCAATGTGCCAAATTTCACAACTTTTTACCATACGGTTCTATGGGCTGCCATAGACTTCCCATGGCAGAAGAAAGAGGAATAAGAAGAAGAAGAAGAAGAAGAAGAAGAAGAAGAAGAAAAGGTAGAAAAACAATGGGTTCCCTGCAGCTTCGCAGCATGGGCCCCAATAATAATAATAAGAAAAGGTAGAAAAACAATGGGTTGAAGAATGATGTCAAGTTTCAAAAAAATAAAGGGCACACATATTTGTCACATTAATGTAATCATGCTTTAAACTGCAGCCTTTTAATTGAGTGAGTAAAGTATTTTGTCATTTTACATTGCATTTTAAATTTAAAAAAAACATAGGCTACCACCAATTTCTTTCCTCGGCACTGCAACATAACAGACTGTAATATAAATCAAATATTGTAATAATCAAAGAAACCTTGAAATAAAATGCACAAATAGGGTCATGAAAATGCTACCAAGTCTAATATTGCCAAGTGTTAACATTTATAAACTATAAATACGACAGATTACTGGTTTGGTTGTATATGGTTTGCTAGTAGGCCTATATGAGTAGTGGGTGATTTCGGACACAGCCCTTGATTGCCACCGTTATACCCCATAAACGGCATAAGATGCCGTGGCATCTTACGGTGAACCGCTGGCAACCCACTGTTGTTAAAAACAAAAAGACGGACGATGGTGAAAAGAGAAGAGGCCGGTACAACGAAGGAGGTTTCACCTATGTGTCTGGGTTTATTCAACAATTACAAATTACAACATCTGATCAATGAGTACAGAGTGTGAGGGGCACTTAGCCGTTTCGTACCAAAAGTTCGAAAGAGAACTGAGACACCTCTGCATAGAGCCTGTCTCCGGAAAAGCGCGCTGAGGGGGGGACTGGTCCTTCTTCCTATAATCAGGGGTTCGCCAGTCGGTTTCAACCCCCCCCCCCCCCCCCCCCCCCAGCTAGTTTCTATCATGAGGTGTCTGTTCCCCATTGGTACTCCAGATAGAGGTCGTTGGGGTACGTTCCTTGTTGCGAGGGCTTTCCTGCCGTCTGGTTTCAGTTCTTAGTTTTCCAGGGTGAGGGCAAGTTCAGTGACAGTTCACAGTTCATTTGTCAGCTTTTGAGTGGGCAGGCTGACAGTCGATTTGTCCACTCTGTGTGTACAACCTGGGTCATTAGTGACAGTTAATTTGTCCGCTATGTGTGTGCAGTCTGACAGTCATCAGTGACAGTTACTTTGTCCGCTATGTGTGTGCAGTCTGACAGTCATCAGTGACAGTTAATTGGTCCGCTATGTGTGTGCAGTCTGACAGTCATCAGTGACAGTTAATTTGTCCGCTATGTGTGTGCAGTCTGGGTCACCAAAACAACAATCTTTCAGGGGGTCAATTTTTCAACAACACCACTCAAACAGCGGCAGATGCCGTGGCATCTTACGGTGAACCGCTGGCAACCCACTGTTGTTAAAAACAAAAAGACGGACGATGGTGAAAAGAGAAGAGGCCGGTACAACGAAGGAGGTTTCACCTATGTGTCTGGGTTTATTCAACAATTACAAATTACAACATCTGATCAAATGAGTACAGAGTGTGAGGGGCACTTAGCCGTTTCGTACCAAAAGTTCGAAAGAGAGCTGAGACACCTCTGCATAGAGCCTGTCTCCGGAAAAGCGCGCTGAGGGGGGGACTGGTCCTTCTTCTTATAATCAGGGGTTCGCCCAGCCGGTTTCAACCCCCCCAGCTAGTTTCTATCATGAGGTGTCTGTTCCCCATTGGTACTCCAGATAGAGGTCGTTGGGGTACGTTCCTTGTTGCGAGGGCTTTCCTGCCGTCTGGTTTCAGTTCTTAGTTTTCCAGGGTGAGGGCAAGTTCAGTGACAGTTCACAGTTCATTTGTCAGCTTTTGAGTGGGCAGGCTGACAGTCGATTTGTCCACTCTGTGTGTACAACCTGGGTCATTAGTGACAGTTAATTTGTCCGCTATGTGTGTGCAGTCTGACAGTCATCAGTGACAGTTACTTTGTCCGCTATGTGTGTGCAGTCTGACAGTCATCAGTGACAGTTACTTTGTCCGCTATGTGTGTGCAGTCTGACAGTCATCAGTGACAGTTAATTGGTCCGCTATGTGTGTGCAGTCTGGGTCACCAAAACAACAATCTTTCAGGGGGTCAATTTTTCAACAACACCACTCAAACAGCGGCAGATGCCGTGGCATCTTACGGTGAACAGCTGGCAACCCACTCAAACAGCGGCAGATGCCGTGGCATCTTATGGTGAACCGCTGGCAACCCACTCAAACAGCGGCAGATGCCGTGGCATCTTACGGTGAACCGCTGGCAACCCACTCAAACAGCGGCAGATGCCGTGGCATCTTACGGTGAACCGGTGGCAACCCACACAAACAGCGGCAGATGCCATGGCATCTTACGGTGAACAGCTGGCAACCCACACAAACAGCGGCAGATGCCGCGGCATCCTAGATTGCCACCAGAAATGCCATATAAACGGCAAAAGATGCCGTGGCATCTCAACCTGCCACCGGAAATGCCACTGCCACAGCTGCCGATGCCACAATTTGAGCTAGCTGTCTCTCCATCCCCGGATAACAGCAGTAAGAGGAGTACTACGCTGTGGATCTTCCGTGGTGGGGAGGTGAGTCCTCGCTGTTTTTTGAGATTACAATGGTATAATGGTCAATGGTCAATCGTCAATCGTGGCATCTGCTACCATTACGCAAAACAGATGAGTAGATGGCATAGAGCAAGTCCGAGCAAGTTGTGGTGATAGGATACAGTCCGAGTGTTTGCCACACAGTTTGAGTGCAAACGCCAGTGTCAGCCACGGAAACATCTTGGGGGCCGAGGATACATATCAGCAGTAGCGGACCATGGGGTCTTGCACTGGGCCTTCAATGGTCAGATTGATGACCCTGCCACACACACAGACAGTGCACTCAGCTCCAGCAACTCATTGCCTCAAGCTCCACTAAAATTGAAACAATATGCAAACTACGTCATTAATTCCACATAAAAATAAGTTCATTACAAAATCGCCTTCCAACACCTGTTAACTCATGTGCTCAAACCACCGGCTCAACAAGCTGAAACTATGCAAACCGAGTTTCTCTCTTGTCTACCGCAGCCATCTCTGGGCTCTAATAGAAACATCACATGCATTATATGTAAGCCATAAACATTACACCAACACAGGGCTCCAGACTAACTTTTTACATTGGTTGCACTGGTGCGCCTAACTTTTTCATTTAGGTGCACCAGCACATAATTTAGGTGCACCCAAAAATGTTCACCACGCCTTTTGCCTCCGCAATAATACATTTGAAGCGTTTTGTCAGTTCCATACACATTGGTAATTTCTTAACACATTATGTAAATTATTGTAAACAGGAATAAAGGTGTAGATAAATGTTTTTTTTTAAAATCACTGTACAAACAAGAAATCACAATAACCTCAATTGTGATGTTTTAAGTGCTTGACAAACTCAAATAAATAAATCAAACTCAAATAACTTAACAAAAGTGTGCACTGCCTTGAACAGACATCTTTTTTTCAAAGCGGATTTACATTTAATCCGTTCGTATGGTAGCTCTTGTTAAAAAAATGTAACACTGCTTATAATAAATATATATATATATTATAAGCAGTGTTACATTTTATTATCCTTTCTGACTCCTCCCACTGCTTCTGTGTGCCGCTGCTCTGCTGGCTGTTGCGTACGTAGAAGACTACATTACCCACAGTCCACACGGTGTGACGTCAACTGCCGGTGTTCGCTAGTTTTCTATTCAAAGTGTATTTTTAATATATTGAACGTGTCGTGTGTCTAAATTCAACACTGCACTTTTCTGGGTCCCGATACATCCGCAGAGTGTGACGAACGGCCGTCTAGATAATGGACGAGATTATCGCAGACGGCAGACACACAGAGAGTCCTGCCTTATAGTTAGTTACATTGCAGACATCGCGTCCTGCCGCAAAGTGTGCTCTCTGTTTACGACACGTGTGACAGCTGACAAAACGAAGGATCAGGCTTAGGTTCATGCTCAATATAGCCGTTACCGATCAGTAAAAAAATGCCTTGAACGGCCCGAGTCCGAGTCTTTGAGATCGGATCGGGACCGCATTCACCGAAAAACAATATCAGGGTCAGAGCCAATCAGAGGCAGAGTAGGGGCACGTCTTCACAGAACGCGGGTGGGGAAACAAAATAACGCTCCACACAGACGGACCTGCTTAATGTCAGGCGCACCGGTGCGACCAATGAAAATGTTTCGTCGCACTCGACAGATTTTTGGTCGCATGTGCGACCAAAATGGTCGCACTCTGGAGCCCTGCAACAATAAAGGAAAGATTATTTTAAATATATAAATTAGGCCAATATATTTCACAGCAGCAAACTCGAGCATTGCCAACAACAATCTTAATCAACTCTATAGATAATGAAATAATACAGCAGGACTCACCAGTCACTTGAAAATAAAATCCATCCTTCGTTCCTTTCTGATGAAACGATCAATCACCTCCTTGTGCAGTCTGTTCTCTTTCTTCAGCTGAAGAAGAAGCTCCTTCTCTATTGAGATGGATGCCAGTGCAGAGAGTCTCGTTTGTCCAGTTGTATTTCTGCTGTACGTTTTGATGCGTTTAAGAGCAGAGAATGACCGTTCTACTGAGGCAGGGGACACTGGAATAGTAACAACCAAGCATGTAAGAGCATGAAGTTGGGGCATGCTGTCACCCAGTCCCTTGGCTCGGAGAAAGGTGAGCAGATCATTTGGACTTTTCCCCTGAAAATCTGACATACTGTACATCACCCTCAGTTCAGTTCTGAGCCTAGTCAGATCAAAGTGTGCTCCATAGCTTTCATCTAGGCTCCTCTGTGTGTTTTCAGGGAAGGACTGCTTGTACTGCGTAAACAGTTGTGGATCAAGCAATGCCACAAACAACAGTCTTTTATGATCCTTGAATCGATTGGTTATTTGCGTGAGTAGTGAGTGCGGGCATCCCCTGTTCTCCCTCGAGATGCTTTTGGCTCTCCCACGCCCTCCACCCCGCCAGGGGGATTGATTCTTTAATAAGAGCCTGCACACCGTTAATCCCAGATGCCATAACGGCAGGTCCATCGTAGGACTGAGCTACTACTTTTGATTTGCATTCATAGCTGTCTAAAAAGTTAAGTATTGCTGGAGCTAGGTTGTGCGCCTGTTTGTTCTCAGTTACATCCTCAAATTTCAAAAATCTCTCCTTGACACCTTCATCACTAACGTACCTGAGGATGAGTGACATTTGTGCAGCATTGCTGACATCCGTGCTCTCGTCGACCATGATTGCGAAGTACTTGGCTTTGCTTATCTGCTCTTTGATTGTGTCATTCAGTACATCAGCAACCGCACTGATGAGATCACTCTGAATTTTACCAGATTTTACCAGATGGGCCAACAGTAGCCGTGGCCAAGTGATAACGCAGGTCAGCATCATATTCTGACAACAAAGAAAGAAGCTCCAAGTAATTTCCCAGATTAAACGAATCAATGGCTTCGTTGTGTCCTCTTAAGGGCAATTCCTGCTGTCCCAAAAACACCACACAGTCGATGAGACGCTTCAATATCTCCCGATTCCTCCTCAACCTTCTCATTGTGCACGCTTGTCACTCTCCTCCTCTGTTCATCCTGCTGCAAGTCCACTCTTGTGTCTCCAAAAGTCTTTAAGTTAACCATTGAAGGTATGGTTATATGTTAGATCTATCAGATGACCAATGAATTGGGTCACACTAACCTCGGGGCCTTTCTGCTGAAGTAAGACAGAATCATGAGATATAAGCAGAGGCATATAATTATAAAAGCAACTCCTCATGATCAGAATGAGGACGTTGTTGATGACATGTGCAGAGTACATAGTGTGAGATTAGTTTGTTGCAAAGAGCAGGAAGTGTTAATCATATGATAGCAGAGAACAGGCAGGCTTGTCTCTGAACATGTAAAGAACAATGGGAGTCAGATAATACGAGGATGACACAGGGAAGACGTCAACAGCCAGCCTTTTGTGATGACTGTTGCAATGTTTGTGTATATAACTTCCTGGGTCAGGGATAGTTGGTGCTCAGACTTCGCGAACTGACACACACATACTTTGTTGTTCGGTCAGGGAAACGTAGTGGGACCCAGATATATCTGTAAAACTCTGCACATTATACTGGTGTTAACAATAAAACTGATTATTTCTTAAAGCTAAACAACTTCTTCTATCGCTTCATTAACGAACACGCGTGAGTGACAGTTTCAAGAGAAACTGCTTCTCACTTCAATTGGTGACCCCGACGTGATGAAGACGAAGAAGTGACACAACGGACGAGGGGACTGAGTGACAGCGAAACGTGGCCACATAAAAAAGGTAAGCAGAAGCCTATTATAACAAAATTCTGCAATTGGGCATTGTCAAAACTGTTTTGAAGTCACTTGGGATACTCGTCCTAGACATAGTTTAAACCAGTATAGTGTGCAATTAGGGGACCTGCCGTGTAAGCGCACGAGCAAGAGACCGCCCGAGGGTTGGAATCCTGTTGGGGAGGAAGAGCCCCACAAAGCGCCAGCGGTTTAAATTCCGCCCCGTCCTCGCCATAAGTATATCAATTGGCGGAGGAGAAAAGAGGGTATACGACCCCAAGGTAGCTGGTTCCTTTCAAGACCAGAAGAGGGAACTCTGAGAGGGTAGCCAGAGTAGCCCAAGGGTATCATTTCCCGGTGACCGTTGGAGTCGGCCCGAAAATCATGATTTAGGAATATTGTATTGTGTGGGTGGTTCCAGGGGTTAGACTTTTCGTGAGATTCTCATAAGCCTCGTCTAACGCCTGTTCTGTGGGGTATATAAAAAAATAAAATAAAAAAACAATTTGAAAATATTTTTCTGTGGGTAAAAAATGGACGGAGAATTCAACAGTGTGAAGAATATGGGGGGTGTCCTGAGGACACCATAGGAGAGCAATGGAAACAAATCACGCTCCAATTGGTTAGTGGGTGTACACCGAATACACAGGGAAAGATAATGGAGGGTCACGAGGTGACCTGGATGTGGCTCCAGGAGAAGGGACAGATACAACAAGGAAATTAAACACGCAAGACAAGCACACTTTTCAAAATTGATATCCGACAACCACAATAACCCCAAAATCCTTTTTTCAACTATTGATCGTTTAACCAATCCTGTTTTTATGAGGCCGAGCACTTTGTCTACAAACATCAGATGTGAGGAATTTGCAGTCCACTTCAGAGACAAAATAGACACCATTAGATTGGATTTATGTCAATTTCAGCCTACGAATAAGAACGCCCAAGAACCTTTGCTTTTATGTGAGGAAACACTGGAGAAATTTGTCCTGGTTGATGCTGAAATGCTTGGTAAGGCTATGTCCCAGCTAAAAACTTCAACATGTATTTTAGATCCGATTCCCACCTCCTTTTTAAAAACTGTTTATGGTGTTTTAGAAGAACAGTTGCTCACAATTGTCAATTATTCTCTTCAGACCGGTACTTTTCCTACTAGCCTAAAGACCGCCATAGTTAAACCTCTTCTGAAGAGAAACAATCTAGATTCCTCAGTTCTTAGTAATTACAGACCAGTATCAAACTTGCCATTTTTAAGCAAAATTTTAGAGAAGCTTGTTTTTAATCAGTTAAACGATTTTATTAACTCCAATCGCATTTTTGAAAAGTTTCTTTCTCTTCTCAGATGCAATATGGATGTGAAAAAAACCCTGTATCTTAGTGCTACTTCATTTAACTGCAGCCTTTGATACAGTAGATCATTCAATTCTTTTAGGTAGACTTCATAATTTGATTGGCATTTCTGGTACTGTTTTTAACTGGTTCAAATCTTACCTCAATGACAGAGAATTTTTTGTAAGTATAGGTGACTGTTCATCAAATAGTTATAAAATGAATTGTGGTGTTCCCCAAGGCTCAATTTTAGGACCTACTCTTTTTAACCTTTTCATGCTGCCGCTTGGGGACGTCATCAGGAGACACGGCATTAATTTTCATAGCTATGCTGATGACACACAGCTCTACATTGCCGCGTCTCCTGATGACTCAGGGCCAATAGATGCCCTTTTTAACTGTATTTTAGACATAAAACTATGGATGGCAGAGAATTTTTTACAGCTCAACCAGGACAAAACTGAAGTTTTAATTATCGGCACTGAAGCACAGAGAGAGAAACTAACTATGAAACTCCAAGAACTGAATTTAAACCCTCGTCAACAAGTGAAAAACCTGGGAGTTATCATTGATTGTGATCTTAGCTTTGAGCCCCATATTAAAAATATTACAAAAACTGCCTTTTATCATCTGAAGAACATTGCCAAAGTACGACCATTTCTCTCCCAAGCCAATACAGAGACATTAATGCATGCTTTTATTACTTGTAGACTTGACTATTGTAACGCTCTACTTTCTGGTCTACCTAACAAAAAATTAGATCAATTACAGTTATTACAAAATTCAGCTGCTCGTCTGTTGACGAAGACCAGAAAGAGAGCACACATTACACCCATTTTAAAGTCTCTGCATTGGCTGCCTGTGCGTTTCAGAATCGATTTTAAGATTCTTTTACTGGTTTATAAATCTCTTAATGGTCTTAGTCCACCCTATTTATCTGATTTACTTTTAGCCTATGAACCCTCGAGGACCCTCAGGTCTTCTGGGAGTGGCCTTTTAATAATACCAAAAGTCAGAACAAAGACCCACGGTGAGGCGTCATTTTCTCACTGTGGTCCACATTTTGGAACAGCCTCCCTGAAGACCTGAGGGCATCAGAGAATGTTCATGTTTTTAAGAGCAAACTTAAGACCTATCTTTTTAATTTAGCTTTTACTTGAACCATTTTTAAATATTTTTCTACTCATGCATTTTAATTTTACAATATTTTCTCTTATTTATTCATTGCCTCCAGTGTTTCCTCACTGCTTGACGATGAGATGGCGCTTCCTCAGTTTGTGCTCTGTTCATAATGGGATGGGTAGGAGGGAGGGTCAGGGGTGGAGAATTTGGGTTGGGCTGTGGGTGTTGGGGTGGAGGGATGGGGATGGGCGGAGGGTCTTTGCTTGTTTTTATGTTATGTTTTTTTTATGTTTTTATGTGAAGCACTTTGTGTTACATTTTGTTGTGTATGAAAAGTGCTATACAAATAAAGTTTGATTGATTGATTGATTGATACCTGGAGATGAGAAGCAGGACAAATTGTTGCCCTATCTGGCGGAGGCCGAGAGGACTGTGTTGAGAGAGTAGAAAGGCATAAGGCAGAAGAGGGAGAGCAAAATTGGGGAACAAAGAAGAAGTGGAGAGCAGCACTAAAAGAGGAGAGGAGAGCGTCAGTGCGTACAGTAGCATTAGCATGTGTAGCATTAGAAGCTAAAAAAGACAAAAACAACAACGCAGGCGCCGGCGCTCCCGTAGCCATAACAACCCGCGAGAGCGACGGTACTAAGAGCCAGCTGTCTGACCCTGACCGAACAGGGAGCAGGGAGAGGGCTGATATGTCACCATTTAAAGTAAAGAATAAAGTTAATAAAAAATAATAAACATCGTTTAATAAAGTAAGAGTAAAAGTAATCAGAAATACATATTGCTTAAAAATGTTTAAGAGTGTTGCTTAAGAGTGTTAGTACACTTATAAATATGTTGTTAACAGCAGCGGACATTTTGGGTAGGGTTTATCTACGTAAAAATGAGATCAATAAGATCTCTGAAAAATGTAAGAAAAGAATATCTAAAACAGGCATTAAAATTAGTATTAGTCATGTATCAAAGAGAGAGAGGGACAGAGAGCAGAGAGAAAAGGAGGGGGCCTGGCCCTGAGAAGAGGACAATAAAGCAGGACAGCACTAGAGAAGTACTTAGACAAGGAGATCTAAAAAAAAAATAATAATAAAAAAAGAGAGAGAGGGGCAATAAAGAGTTATGCAGTAGTTTACCCTATAATACTACTACGACGACGACTACTACTAATGATAATAAAAATAATAATAGCAATGATAATACATTTTATTCGAAGGTGCCTTTCCAAAAACACAAGGTTGCCTTACAAAACAAAGTGGTAAAGGGACAACCAGCTCAGTATGTCCAGGGGGATAACAGACGTAGAGGGGGTAGAATAAAACATAAATAAAGAAAGCGCTGTGATCATTAGAACATTTAAGGATCTGTTGGGACATAGAAAGTGCACATATAGAGATCAATTATGTATTAGTGTCTGTGATTTGTTTCTGTGTTTTCGGTTGATTTGTTTTTTCTGTGTTTTATAAAAAGTATAAAAGGGTTTTAGTGTTTTGTGGGACAATTAAAAGACCAACAGCTCAGTTAAGTTGGGCACTATTCATTTAAATCAGAAGTTATCTCCTCTACCGCTCGTCCACAGAAGTCCAGGGGTCAACCAGCGCTGGGGACTCGGTCAAGAGTCCAGGGAAATTCCCCCCTCACCAAACTGAGGTATAGTGGGACCCGCCCCAACGGGCTCTGCGGGAGTGCGGTAGTTATATATACAATATAAAAAACTGATACGCAATGTTGCGTATGTAGTGTGGGGTTTGTGTCCCGGGGAAGAAGGCTGCCGACAACAGGAAACGCTTATAACTCACTTTATTTGTTTAGGTTTAAGTTATATCTACCCTACGTAACAATGGAGAGGTAATGTAAAAGTCACGCCGCGTGGAGAGATCGTCCGCGCGTCCCTCTGGAGGTCTGCCTGGACGATTCTGATCCTAACCGGATGTTTCCGCCGGATGCCTCTGGGCAGGAGGCGTGGCCTCCATGACGCACAATGGCTAGCGTTAAGCGCCGCCCCCAGTATATTGTTTGGCGCCATCACGTGTTGAGGTGCAGTTACTACAACTTGTATATTTATTTCTACTCCTGGCTATGTGCAGATATTTTACAGCCTGATGATACATGTTATTAATTCGCAACAGTCCCTCCTTGGTCATCACTGATGACCATACTATAAATTAATAATGCTATGTATCATGTAAGGTCTAAAAATGGTGAGTATAAATTCAAGCGAAAAGAAAAACATCAACATCACCAATCGACTTAGTTCGGGAAAACCCCTTCTGAATAGGTGGAAAACCTGTCGCATCTCTAAATTGGATGGCATTCACCTTGGTGTGTCTCAAAGAATACATGGGCCGTAGCCAACAGTAGACAAATTATCATCACATCATACAATCCATATGTCATACCATTATCACAGTATCCTGAGGACAGAAAGGCATAGTAGTTAATGCATTGTAATTTCCCCATATGAAATCCCTTCAAATACTTATATGCATGTATAACCAAAATCGAATACCTTCAGGTATAAGAACAGACATTACCGTGTTAGCAGCTCTGGCTAACACAGAAGAGACATTAGCGTGTTAGTTAGCAGTAACCCTATATAGATCTAAAAAACGCCCTGTAGACTAGCATGCAATTGCTCAGATGGTTTCCATGCACGCAGGTTACTCAAAGATCATCAGTGTTATCCCCCGTATCTGTAACCAACCTCAAGTCGGACAGTTCATGAATTCAATGCCCATCTTGTGATCCATAGGCAAGGCCCACACGCCAAGGTTACCAACACGTACCCATGTGTGCCTTCCCCACGGATCCACTCACCAGTAGTCAGAACATTTTAGCAGCGTCAAAAGATTCATCTGTTTCATTATTAAAGCAATCATGGGACTACAGCATAACACATTCCGTACTTATAATGCATTGTATTGACAACCGTGAAGCATACTGTGTATTTAATAATTCAACATTCAAGTAAAACAGGTGCCATGTCCTCCTAGACACAGGTGCCGAACTCCAGGATATCAGGTACCACAGCCTGATCAAATCGGGGCGCTCCACTGTCCCCTGCACACTCTCGGGTACACCTGGTCACCTTTCTCCACCCTGGTTGGTGGTTCGTCCTTTGGCTCTGCACTCTGTTTCTCGGAAATGTCAGTTTCTTGAGTGTCCCGTTCACTCTTTCCACCATTCCCAGTGAATGTAACATAACCGCTTGTTTGATGGGTAACTGCTGCACCACCCGGTGTTGGCGCTGTAGTTTTGACACAGCAGTGGAAAGAGCTAACAAGTTAAGGTATTAAACACAGCATAACAGCATTAGGCGTTGTCGTAGTAATTCCCAATTTTCTATATCAATAAACTAGCTTGTGTATTAGATCCTTTCCCAACAGATTGCTGAAGTATTTCCCAATGATTACTTTAACCTGGTCCTTGCAAATGTTCAAAGACCATGTCTGACTTATGTAAATTCAACATTTAAACGAATAAAACAAAAAACAAAAAAACAAAAAATCTAAATGCAAATATTCCCCCCTTGAAATAAAATATCCTTGCAAATAAGATATAAAAATATTCCCTCCTTGGAATAAAATACAAAAATAGTCCCTCCTTGAAATAAAATACACTACTTATTCCCTCCTCGTGACTTTGAAAAAGTCACGTAAAATTAACACAAAGTTAAGAATGTTGCATTCATTCTTCCCGCTTGTATTGACCTTTATATATCGATGATATCATAAAGTATATGTACATGACAGTGATTCTGGGTCCTAGTTTATCAAGCTTTTGGAACAACTATTTTAGTCTTCTAGCATTACCTTTGGATCTTATGCCCACATTATTTTATTTACTCTTAGACTAGGTAAACTTATTCAATTGTTCTAATAAGGCCAAATTCATGAGCTAGTCTCACCCCACCGGAAAGAACTCTTCCCAGTTACCCTTTCAGCAGCTGAAGAGAGGTCTGTCCAGGTTGGGTTACCATCATCCAGTCGAAAACCACCTCTAGGAGATGGGAAAAAATCATGACGGTAGAGAAGATCTCACCCCCCATCAGGATTAAGCACTTCTCTGCAATCCAGTCACTGCCAATGCACAACAAATCATAATTATAGAGTGTTAACATCTTTCAACATCAATCGCTTGTGAATAATCAATCATTAAAAGAATCAAAAAGAAAATTGAAAATATAGAGTGTAAAAACACATCACATTCAGATAAGACCGTCAACCATGTTGCCTCCTAATATGAAACTTATCAACCGCTGGTAACAGGAATGTTCCTGCTGTTCATTTTGTGTATGGAGTCCATTTCAATGTCCAAATATGAGTTTGAGTCCATTTAGGGCAGGAACCCCAGATCAACTGTCCTCTCTCTAATGGACCCCCCTCCATTGTCCTGGGGGAAGAGAGACCAGAACCAACCAGTATCTTTGCAAAGAAAACATCTAACACAATACATCAAACAATATGTAGACAGTCGTTTCCATTATGGAATTATAGATCAGGCATGTCTTAATCCTATATGGTCTTAATGATCTTATATCGTTATTAATCTAAGTAGTTCGAACCATATGTGAGAGTTATATCAAAACAAACTTGCATACAAAGGTGAGTCAAACGATAGGTGAATATGGTGAATGAAGTTAAAATTGAATATATATATATATATCCACACACAATCATTGAATAGTTTTGCTTACTAAAAATGGATATGGCTCAAATAAACCAACCTCAATTCCCTCATTGTCATCGCCCAAGTCACCTCTAATAATCAAATGGCACCTGTGTGTGTGTCCCAGGTGAAAACCCTCTGGTCCATCTAAGAATCATAGCCTCAGCAACGGTCAGCATCATTGAGCAAAAACAAAACATCGTACATAAAAACAAGACAATGGACACCACATTATGAAGGTAAACTGAGCAACCCAAAAATTGACTGTATTAATTGTTACACCCCTACACTGTGTATCAGGTTATGACTCTACCACACTCCCATATCGTCGCTTGAGGCGGGAGCAAAGTCCCTGGACTGTTAGTCCCCAGCGCTGGTTGACCCCTGGACTACTGTGGACGAGTGGTAGAGGAGATAACTTCTGATTTAAATGAAACTATCAGCTAGGGCCGTATTATGCCCATCAACCATCTTATGTACAAAGACTCATGAGGGGGGTACCAGGGGTTCGGGGCTTCATGTGACGTGACTGAGCTGTTGGTCTGCTATTTGTCCTATAAAGCACAAAACACTCACACAAACAGTTAAAAGTATAAAACAAATACACAAAGAAAACAAATAAACAGGAAACAAAACAAATAACAGACATATATACATAGTTGACCTGATCTTTAACCGTCCTAATATTCGCATCGCTTTCTTCATTATGTTTCATGTCTATTATTATTATTATTATTATTATTATCATTAACATCATTATTATTATTACCACTACTATTATAACTATAATGCCTCCCTCTATCTCTTGACCACGTTTCTTCCTTTCCCTTTTCACTTTCTCTGACTTTTCTTACGCTTATCTCTTCTTCTATCCTTCTATTTACTTCCCTCTGTCTTTCTAAATAAATCCTTTTGTTTTAAGAATCTCCACTTACTGTCCCCATCTCATTGTGTCCTGTCCAACTGTCCTTTCCTCCTTTGTTAACCTTATGATTTCTTATCATTAATAAAAACAAAAATAGGTGTTCATGATCTTTCTTTGGAAGGGGCATGGAGGTCCCCTCCTTCTCTTAAGGTTAAAGGAAAGAATAAAACAAAGTTAATGTCAATTTTAACACCTTCCTATTACTGACAAGTTGATGCTTATGAATAATCAGTTTTTACACAACACTTTTTATCGCAGTAATGACATCTGTTAACATAGTTATTTATAAATGTATATGTCTAAATAATAACATTAAACCAAATTATTGTATTGGGCTCCATTCTGCCTTCTCCCCTTGCATTCTAGGAGTGCACAACTTCATTCACACTTCATTCATACTTGCAAACGCAGACTGGCAAACGCCATTCCTTTGTCCCCTTCTTCATGGTCAGTCGTCGGGGGAGGGGGAAAGTCTGGGTAGTCTGGGTGGGGGTAGGGGTGGTCGAGGGGTAGGGGGTCTTGGGGGCCATTTTGGGGACTCCCAAAATGGCTGACAGGGATTTGTAATCTATGCTCCCTGCTGTGTTACTAGGCCTACCAGTTAATATTGTGTATATGCCCAACTATGTGTGTGCCCATATGTACAAGTGCTCCAACTCCACTTGCACTGTTAGGTATATGTCTATAGGTTGGAGTGAAAGATGAGTACTGTCTCTCCCTAGACCTAGCATAGCCGTTAGCCTCCACGCGGACGGAATGCTACCATCCCCCCTGGAACAAAGGCCATAAACCACCCCCCGTGGTGGGCTATCTTCCGCTAGGCCCTCGTGTTTAGCTTATGTGGCTAATAGTACCAGAATGCTACCATGCTTCTATGAGGAACAAAAGGCTAACCCACGTGTTGGGTTCTCCAGTTACATTCTGCAGATTTAACTAAGATGCACTTTAGCAAAGTTAGCAAGCATCAACACATGCAGGGTTAGCTACACGAATGCGGGCAATTGTGTTTCATGCAAGTTAGCGTAGTTCTTTGTGCATGCAATGTTAGTAGTAATGTTAGTAGCGTTCTGTAACCACTCGATCTCCTCACTCCACCTCCTAATTCACCACGTTATCATATTAGGTCACAATCGTTGACCAATTAAACAAGATAAAACAATTTAGGGGCCCCAAACCGATTTTAAAACATTAATCGGGCCTCAAACCCGCCTCTTTTTTGTCTTTTTTTTATTTTATTTTAAGCCATATGTGGGCCTCAAACCCGCCTCTTTTTTATTTTATTTTAAGCCATATGTGGGCCTCAAACCCGCCTCTTTTTTGTCTTTTTTATTTTATTTTAAGCCATATGTGGGCCTCAAACCCGCCTCTTAAACTAATTCGGCCTCAAACCGATTTACTACTAAATGGGCCTCAAACCCTTACACTCATACATTACTGGCCATTTGTTACTTCTTATTTGCCGTAAAATGGCGACTAATATAATTTAATCAATCCCAATTTGAGTATTCAGCGCCTGTTCATTTTACGTCGGCTTAACTATAACGACTATGGACCGGAGAACCAAAGCTCTACCACAACGTACGCTAGCAGCTCTGTCACCTAATAGTCCTATATCTATCTATGTGCAGTTTTAGCCTAAGCAATGGGCACTGCTTACCTCCTGTTTATGGCGCCATGTGGCAGAGCTGATGAGTCGTATGCTGCAGTGCGGCCAAAGTTCCAAGGTTCCAAATAAAGCCTCTCTTTCCCCGAATCACGTCGGGAAGTCACCAGAATGTGGGGTTTGTGTCCCGGGGAAGAAGGCTGCCGACAACAGGAAACGCTTATAACTCACTTTATTTGTTTAGGTTTAAGTTATATCTACCCTACGTAACAATGGAGAGGTAATGTAAAAGTCACGCCGCGTGGAGAGATCGTCCGCGCGTCCCTCTGGAGGTCTGCCTGGACGATTCTGATCCTAACCGGATGTTTCCGCCGGATGCCTCTGGGCAGGAGGCGTGGCCTCCATGACGCACAATGGCTAGCGTTAAGCGCCGCCCCCAGTATATTGTTTGGCGCCATCACGTGTTGAGGTGCAGTTACTACAACTTGTATATTTATTTCTACTCCTGGCTATGTGCAGATATTTTACAGCCTGATGATACATGTTATTAATTCGCAACAGTAGCAATAAAATAAGTCCATCATTTGGTTGCTTAGAATACCTCCATAGTGTGGTGTTGAAATAGTTAAAAGAAAGTTTGTTCTGGGTTGCCAGAGTCTACCGGGAGGTGTGGCCCCAAGGGGGGGAGAGTGGACTGCGTGGTATAAGTCCCGCCTCTGTTGTCATGGCGAGCCATATCTTGCTTTCCATGTGTTTTGTTGAAATAGATTGCAGGTTGTTTAGTCTTTGTTTTAGTGGTTTGTGTTTTATTTGTTTAATTGACAAATTCTTTGGGTCAGATAAATGTTCTCTGGACATTTGCAATGACCTGCTGGTCAAATGGTTAAAGTGATAATCAAAAAGTACTTCAGCAATCTGTTGGGAAGGGATCTAAGGCACAAGCTAGATTGTTTAATTGACATTGGGAAGAATTGGGTTTACCTTGCAAACGCCAACACCTAATGCCGTTATGCTATGTTGAATATTTTTATTTGTTAGCTCCGTCCACCACCGCGTCATAATTACAGCATCAACACCGCGTGGTGTCTCCATTACGCATACACAGGACTGCATGGATAGCTGTCATAGATATCTGTCTCTACTCCTCCACAGCCACCTATCCTATGGGCTGAATATAAGAATCAGAAGGGATTTATCCCCACACATGGCATCCTGCAACAGGCCAGTAGGGAAGGCTGGTTAGCCTATGACGGGTAAGATCCCAACCTGGGGACAACCTAAGGCAGGCACAGTCACGATTACTTGGCCAAGTCACACTGACTCACTTGATCATAGAGTGACGAGAAGATGAAACCATCCGAGGAGAAACCATTTGGGTTGAAAGGTGGAGGATAGGATAGATCCCAGACATATCGGCTTAAGCAGTGAGTATGTGGCAATAACTAGGACAGGTCATTTGTTTAAACTCTTAAGAGAAGGTATAAGGATTTGCGTTTTGTTTTTCGGTATAGTGCATGATTTGGTAAAATTGGTAAACAGCGTGGGTTAAAAGCGGTTGATGGTAAACCCATATCATAATCAACATTTAGGTTTAGGATTTACTGGTTGCAATTTCCCTTTCTACTAGATTGGCTGTAGTTAAGGTTAAAGGGCATAGCACCTTAGGTGGGAGACAGGCAAAAGGTCATTATTTAGTTAACTTAGTCTTAAACAAGGTGTTGGAAAATCATAATCAGACATTGATAGAGGTGCATGGCGTGGTGCGCATGGACATTGTGTTGCACCTACCTAGTTGTTACAAGGTTCATTAAAGATGCGCATGGTTTTGACCATGGCGCAAGGGGGGTGGTAATGAAGGGAAAGATTGGTGAAATATGTGCACACAGTAAACTCAGCTAGAAGCCCTTCCACTAGCTTTAATGTCAACAAGGAGTTCAGTGAACTCAAGCCATACTACGATCAACTAACGGCACTGGTTGCAGCCTTTTCCAAACAGGTGGCAGTAATCCAAGGAGGTGCAGAGCAGGCACCGGCCCGAAAGACACCGAGTGGGTGTTGTTGAAGGTCATCAAGAGGAAATGGTCAGAGCAAAGGTGACACTTGGTATCATTGGTCACTATGCAGAGCATCTGACCCACCGGCAAGGACCCGGGGAGACGTAAAAGGGAGTGTAAGAGAGCAGCCTTAGACTAACAGGAAGAAGAGTGATACATTTTTACTCTATTAGCTTTGCTAACACACGAGTGTACAGTCAGAGGCTATTCAGCGTATTTACATTTACATTTTTCGTATATAATCATTTTATCTTGGTAGTAGTATAATCATAAATAATGATGTGCCGCCCAGAAAACAGGATGGGGTGGCTTGGTGTAGTTGTACGTTTTGCTTTGATTGTTATAGCCCCTACAGTTGTGTGGAAACAATTCCATGACAGAGGATCTGCCACGATCAGAGCTAGAGAAACACCCACCAAGGGGGGTGGAGCCAGGTGACCAGTTGTACCTGAGGTGTGAAGGACCATACAAGGTCACCAATGCGACACCAACCAGTACCGAGGTGGAAGGGAGTTCCACCTGGTACCACCTCAACCACTGCACCAAAGCCGCTCAACCCATGGCGAGGGAAAGACAGAGTTCCAGAAACTGGAACGAGCCCGGGAGAGAAAGTGCTGGGAGCAGGTGTACCCAGCAGAGAACAACCATCCCCAGCACGGGCCCAGCCCAGCCGTGGGGCAGCAGCCTCATGACAAGCAGAGGCTGCAACGACAACCGTCCAGATGGAAGGTTGGACCCACCTGGGTCTGACCCGGTCCTGAGGCGGTTCACATGTGAAGTGCTAGAAACCTCTCCATGTGAACCGGACCCCGAACACACGTCTTTGGAGGAGTGCTGGGTCGAACCCGGTCTTGAGAAGGCTCACATGTGATGGGCTAGTAACCACTCCATGTGAACCTGACACCGAATCTGCGGGTTGGAAGCAGGGCCCGACAATGGCGGGCGAACAGAAACAACAACGACTGCCCAAAACTCCCCACATGCTTGCAGCCCACCAATACATGAAGATCATTCCAATCATTCGACATACATCCATGCCCGGACGGAGTTTTTTAAGTTCATATTTGTTGATTAATATTGTGTAATGTTTGTTTTGCTTTATTACTGCGTGAATTTTAATGTGATATGCATGAATGGGAGGGTTCAAAACTTAGAAAGTATTTCACATTTGGTAATCTTTTTATCCTAACATCTCTACAGGTTGAGAGCCCTGTCAAAAGTTCAGGTTGAGAATCCTGACGACCTACAGGTTGAGAGCCCTGACAAACTTAACAGGTTGAAAGCCCTGATTAAGAAATGTTTTTTCTGATAACCAAATGTGATGCTGTAGGTTCATCTAGCGGTCCGGCATATAGTCGAATTTGAATAAACACGAGGGGATACAAGGTACTAAATTGGTAGTTTTTTTTGGGACTTTGGAGGTCCCAAAAAAGGGGGGAAGAATGAGAGACATGTATAAAAGTACCCTGTGACCCTTAAAAAATGTAATGATAAAATGTAACTACAGTCTTGCCAGGATGCTATATGAATCTAATAAGTGTGGGGAAGGTTCTGAATTTAACATTTTCTGAATTTAACATTTTTTTTGAATTTAACATTTTCTGCCGCTGAATAAAAAGGGATGATGCATAACCCATGGAGTTATGCCCCGCAAGAGGCGACTGAGGGACAGAGCTTAGCATATATCTTCTTATCCCAACACCCGCGGTTTACGCATTATGGTCCCATTATTACGGTAATTTTTGTGGTCTCATGTTTTGATGAGACCAATAGAGGGATTGAAGGTATGGTTATATGTTAGATCTATCAGATGACCAATGAATTGGGTCACACTAACCTCGGGGCCTTTCTGCTGAAGTAAGACAGAATCATGAGATATAAGCAGAGGCATATAATTATAAAAGCAACTCCTCATGATCAGAATGAGGACGTTGTTGATGACATGTGCAGAGTACATAGTGTGAGATTAGTTTGTTGCAAAGAGCAGGAAGTGTTAATCATATGATAGCAGAGAACAGGCAGGCTTGTCTCTGAACATGTAAAGAACAATGGGAGTCAGATAATACGAGGATGACACAGGGAAGACGTCAACAGCCAGCCTTTTGTGATGACTGTTGCAATATTTGTGTATATAACTTCCTGGGTCAGG
The DNA here is from genome assembly GCA_030340625.1 of Merluccius polli. NCBI lineage: Eukaryota > Metazoa > Chordata > Actinopteri > Gadiformes > Merlucciidae > Merluccius > Merluccius polli. The sequence goes on along the minus strand of JAOPHQ010003411.1, from coordinate 336,381 downwards.
GATAGTTGGTGCTCAGACTTCGCGAACTGACACACACACTTTGTTGTTCGGTCAGGGAAACGTAGTGGGACCCAGATATATCTGTTAAAAACTCTGCACATTATACTGGTGTTAACAATAAAACTGATTATTTCTTAAAGATAAACCACTTCTTCTATCGCTTCATTAACGAACACGCGTGAGTAGGGGTTTCATTTTTTTCCATCATCATCGCTTTGAAACCGCCTCTCACAACACCATAGACATTAGATGTCGATCAGATCTCTGTTGTTTGTTGGCTGCCTTGGTTAAGGTGTTCAGACTGCCAAACCCAGTAGTATTCCATGGACCACTGTCCCCCTGCGACGCAGGGGGGGGCCTCCCCCGTCAACTATCGCGCAGCAACCCCCCCCCGTCGACAACCGCGGGGGCCCATCATCACGTTGTTACGCCAGTGGTTTTATTTGTTTGTTCTATATTGACATCCACAAATTATCGCGTGGTCTCCTGATTCTCGCGTGGTCTTGTAGTTCTCGCGTGATCCCGTGAAGCCAGCCGCCTCGCAGCGCTACACTGCCATCGCGTCCGGTGGAAATTGACGCAGGGCAGAGGACGCAGCCGTTCCGCGGCGCTGCCGTAACGCAACGCTCACGTCCCCGGTGGAACGCCATATCTATCCAATCAGCGACTTAATTTTTTAAAATGTTTCTAAGGGCCCCAATAGGAGGCAAGTTTTTTTCCCCAGTGTAGTAAATTTAAAAAAATAAAAATAGTCTGGTCAATCCGGGGCCCCTGCACACGTGGGGCCCCTAGGCTACAGCCTAGGCCAGCCTGTGCATTAATCCGCCCTTGCATATGATCAGGTCTGTTACCAGATTTAAGATAGGAATAGAATCATGCTGTGATTGTCTAAAGACATGCAATGTATGCATGCTGGCAGATTGCTGCCAAGCTTTAATTGTGCGTATACTATGTGGGTATTTTTGTGCCAAGTGAGTTGTTGATTTGTTGTATTGTATTTTGCTATATTGTATTATTATTGTAATGTATGTCATTGTTTTCTCTAGGTGAGTTGCTGACTGTGGTATAGAATAACACCACCACAGTACCCTCCACCACATTTACTTCACTGTGTGTGTGTGTGTGTGTGTGTGTGTGTACCAGGTGAGTTGCTGACTGTGGTGCTTCTGGGAGTGGTGCAGAACCCCAACATGGTGAACAGTGGAGTGGCCCTGCTCAACATTGCTGGCATATTGGTGGGATCTGGCTTTCTCAGGTAACATAATTATTTTATTTTTTTTTGTATTGAAAAAATGTGCTTAGTAATAAACTTAGTGTGCAGTGTGTAGGATTTAGTGGCATCTAGCGGTGAGGTTGCAAATTGCAACCAACTGAATCCCCCCCCCCCCCCCCCCCCCCATCACCCACAACATAGGAGAAGCTGTCTTGCCAGTACCTGGCCTGTACTGGCCGGTAAGATGCCAGGAGGTACTTCCAAAATGATGTCATCGTCTACGACAGCATCGAGTAGCCAAGTGTCAAGTGATGAGGCTCCTTAAAAGATTTATAAATTCTATTTAGTTATTTAGTCTGTAAAACTATAGATCATATATAGCGATTATGATTAAAAAATGTAAACATGTCCTCTCTGAAGCCATTCTGAGCTAGTGTAGAAACATGGTGGTGCAACATGGTGGGCTCCGTGGAAGAGGACCCGCTCCCTATGTAGATATAAAGGGCTAATGAAAACACAATTCTTATTTTCATGGGATTATACACTAATTAAAACATACTTGTGTATATTATATTCAATTTCTGCCAAGAAATGTAGCTTAGTGACCAGTCACAGGTCTCTTTACGTCGGTCTTACATCTGTCTTTCATTCTTCAAGTTATTTTTGTTATGGAAGTGGTCTCTTTTTGTTGGTAATTTAGCGTCATCATACGTCTGTAACATTTAGACAAAAGCTACACCAGGAATAATAACACTGGTCTTTCCTGTACTTTTCTGCAGAAGCACAAAGCAGATGCCGGAGGTTTTCCAGTGGCTCAGTTACCTGACCTTCCAGAAGTACAGCTGTGAACTTCTCATCGTCACAGAGTTCCATGAACTCAACTTCACCTGCAGTGAGTGTCCATGTCCACTTGACGCAACAAATAAATACAAAATAACACAAATAATAGAAAGATCTTCAATTACAATCTAAATTATGCATTTTACTTTCAATTCATAATCCCATAATGTAGTGATCAGGCAGGTCTTCAGTATTAATCTCAATGATAAGAACAAGTTATGTTGAGATGAAACCATGATCTTGCATCATCCGGATCAGCGTAGGTTTCTCCCATCAGGAATGGTTCATGTTTTCCTGTTGTCCCAGGTAGCAGCAGTCTAATCCCCGGGGCGTGTCTGCTAGCCCAGGGGACTCAAATCATCGACCAGGGCTACCCTGGCGCCCTGTCCCGATACACCCTGGACTTTGTGCTCCTCTACGCCTTTCTGCCTGCCCTCCTGCTGCTGGGATTAGCCAGCTTCAAGATCAGAGACCACCTCATTCGACACTGACATCGGCAGGAGTTGTTGTGGTTTTTCCCCCCCTGCCAAGCAAAATAATGGTGCTTTTGATTGGTCCAAAAGGAGCCAAATTAATGTAGGACCCAATATTCGCAGGAGAAAGATTTTATTCAGGTACAGTAGCTTTGAATTTGAGGTATTGGCACTTCACCATTTCTTTTGTCATTATTATTGATTGTAACTGTCCTTTTTAGCACTTTAACATAACGATGTGGTGTAGTTAGTCTGTGCACTAGCCACAAACTACAGTATGTGGATGCGTTAAGGATATTTTTAAACAAAACCTCACAATGAATTATAGGCTGATCTATACTTTAAAAGCCAATGTCCAAACCAATTTAGATTGAAACCAATGATACACCTGAAAAATGATTGGTTGGATGGATTACCTGGAAATCTAATATCTCTACAATAGATAAAAAGCACGTTATCAACTGTAATTTGAGTGGTTGTGGCAATGTGGCATCATATTTAATCCAAAAAATCTATTATATATTTTAAAGAGCTATTTTATTCCAACATCAAAATTTCTATTTGCCATACATACCAATTGTACAGCGTCCTAATGATGCTAAATGGCAGGTTTTATATATGTAATTAATAAATAGAAAATAAAAAAAGATTGTTTAAGACTTTATTTTCAGCGACATCCAAATACAGCATAGACTAAGGTAGGTAAAATATAAATATATATTCAAGGAAATAATCTGTGTGAGCTAAGTTTCCAGTTGCAGGTCTTTCCATGAGTTTGCTGCATTTCTCTTGTGCTGATCCAGCTCCTGAGAACAGCACAGAAAAAAATATTAATATTGCTGTCTAACTGAGTCATTTAAATTAACATTTTTAATTGTAACCAACCAATGCCGTTTCATGTCTAATGCGTTTCAATGAGTCTCCCCTGACAGTCTCCCTGTTCTTGATGCATCATTCTCGTCGTTTACACACACTTTTTGCGTATAAACTCATACTTCATCAAAATGTTTGTCTACTTCTATTGAGCATCTCCATGTCCGTATCCAAATGATTCAAGTTATAGTTTTTGAGTTTTTGTTTGAGGCTAGGTTGACCTCACAAGGCTAGAAGAACCTACAGTTCACACTGTAGTCACATCAGTGGTTCGGACCAATCAATCAAACAACAATGGCTCCTAAAAAGGTTTGTGTAGATGTTGCTATAGCATCCGTTATATCTGAAATTGAGAGTATTTCTTAATTGAAAGAAGAGAAAAGAACGGCACTGAAAGCTTTTCACTCTTATACTATGGTCATATGATTCGTTGATCTGATTGGTTGAAGTTAGCCTGTGATAGATAGCGATAGACAGATAGTTCATCCAATCACCCGCCAAGTATTTTTTTTAAAGTGCCTGCCCTTTTCCAAAGTTTCCATGGACGACTTCAAACCATCTGGCTTGTTAGGTTAAGGTACTTTACACAAGTCAATAATGACCACAACTTGACCAATCGCACACAAACATTTTCTTCTGAATCTTATGTCAGATTGGCCTACATGTGCCTAGTAATTGTATGACTTTAGTGTGAAAACAATCTGAGCATTCTGATTAAAGACGGCAGAGATAAAGCATTTTAAGCAAAACGTATGCATGTTTGTGACATTTTAACGCCTATAACTTTGTGTCACAATGACGTAGGCGTGGCTTGCATGAGCTATAAAAGGGGATTCCATAATATAATCATACCAAAGTGCTGTATATCAAAAAACAAAGCGGATGCATTCATTTGAAGTTGCCCTATTTTGACTGCAAGCTGTTGCAAGTTGGTGAATAAAGCTAGCTAGATTGTGTGTCACGACCCCTGTATTGATTCATGCAGCACAAAAACTCAGACAGACACAGCTGTGGCTCTTCCGGTTACTAATTGTCATACCCAATTTAACCACAAGGTGGAGCAGTTGACTAAGCAGTGACAAGACCCTGTAACATCTCCCTTCTTATAGTAAGGTATCAAAACATTGAATGACATTGTAAATGAACATGGATCTCAGTAAAACTCTGCAGAGAGAACACCTAGTCGTATAACAATAGGCTATTCTATTTAACTGTTATTTGGACATGACATTACAATTACCAAAGCAGTACTTTAAACAACCGCCTATTACTCAAATATTATTCCTTACGGACACAATTGTTGCAACACAAATCTGGACATGACAACTGTCATAATCCACATCTGTTGACCCCCCGTCTCTTTAAAAAAAAAATGAGAGAGACAGACAGAGACAGAGAGAGGTGTGTGTGTACATACACACATGCTGCTCCTCTCGGCGTGGTGTGTTATCAGTTTCTGTGCAGTGGGGTTCCCCCTGAGACTGGTGTTTGTCTCTACAGTGCTCGCTTGCTGCTTGTCAGGCCCGGATTAACACAGTATGGTGCCCTAGGGTGACCACACTTGAAGTGCCCCACCCTCCCACTTTACATGTAAAAAAGTGAAATTTACTCTGTCTCCGCCTCTCTCCTTGCCGCTCTCCCTTGCTTCTTTACGTACAAAAAAGCTTGCAATAGCGTGTATATTTTGAATCATGGCTACGTTTCTTTTTTTTGTTTTCATTTCGCACAACCACTGCAACCAATGCCTGTTGTCCATTTTTAATTTGTCTGATATGATAGATTGGCGGCACTGCGTCATGGACTCGACTATGTTTGGGGAGGGGGGGCACTTACACCTATTTTATCTCTATCTCTCTCTCTCTTCCTCTCGATAGATCTATCGATCTATAGAAAATTAAAAAAAACTCAAGTTTTAAAAAACTAATATATATTCAAGTTGCTCAAATTCAATAGGTCAAATTCAGATCCCAAAATGCGAGTTAAAAACAACATCCAGGATACCAAGGATAAGCAATCAATTTCCCTTGATAAATACTGGTCGTTCTAAATCGTCATGCTCATGCCCGCTTAGCTCATTACCTTATATGGTTACAAAACATCCCCTTTAACGCCATGGGAAATGTGTGAATGAATGAGAAACTGGAAATAGACGATTAAATTGTTGAATGGAATGGAAGGGTGAACGGGAAAATCCAAAGAATGTATCACATAGTGAAATATAAGCTCTTGTCAGAAGTTTAATCAAAGTAGAGGACACTTCTTGGTACACTTTATGCGGTGCTCTCTTCTTAAACTAATAATGTAACATGGGAGGGAGTGCGGTTTGCGGTAAACAGTGTCCCTCTACCCCACACAGTAGCCTATCAGAGGTTCAAAGTATAAGAGTATTGATTGATCTGAAATCAAGTGCTATAGAAGAGTGTTTGCTTATTAGCGCGACACTGGCCGAACCATTGTCGGATGGTGATTTCAGTCTAACGCTCCTATGATGTTTGGAAATTTTGGATTGGAAGTCCCTCTTTATATAGGTTCCGACCGATATAAGAGACACAACAGACAACAGATTCTTGTGCATTCTTGTGATTCTTTTACATTGGTGTATGGAAACAAATTGAATGTACTGTTGTGAATTAAAATAGTAAATACGTTAAAATAAATACAGTAAATTAGTTAGAATTGATTATAGGAACAAGTTAATTCAAATATGCTTATGTTTAACGACAATATTTACATATTTACAAGATAAATCCCTGCTGTATTATTTTTCATGACCTGAACTTTTATTTTGAATTGCATCTCCGTCAGAATACAACTTCCTGTTTTAAGTTCCTGGCTAGTTTTATGATTGTGACGATGTGGTTAGAAAAGAAAAACAGAGAAACTTGAATATTTTGTGAAACCTTGTTTATTTGCAACTAAGAGTCAGTAAAGTGCTGTTTTTGGAACGTTCAACACTGGTGTGTGTGCAGTCACTAATATCTTCCACTACATTTTGGTGCCGAAACCCGAAAAATTGAATTAATTTGAACTTTGGACTGAAAGAAGTTGGAAGCTAACCGGTAGAAATGGCGAGAACCAGAAGGAACACAAGGAAGAACCAGACTGAAAAACTGTGTGAAATGTTGTCAATGCTGTCCACGAAGGAGGAAACTTTAACTGGCTTGGACCAAGGCATTGATGAGGGAACTCCGAATGAGGAATATGAAGCAGAAATTGAAAGCATGCAGGATTACCAGGACCGCATTATTCTGTGGAAAACACGTGCTACCAGATTGATTCAACGGAATATGGAGACCACGAGTATGCGTGTGAGTAACGTGAGTGCAAACTCTTTCGGATCTATGAACAAACAGTTTGTCAATCTGCCAAAATTAGTGATTGAGAAGTTTCACAGAGAAATAAGCCAATGGCAGGAATTCTGGAGCCAGTACGAGACTGCTATTCATAATAATGATGCGCTGTGCAAGAAGGAGAAATGTACTTACCTGAAATCCTACCTAACTCGAGCAGCAGCAAAAGCAGTAGCGGGGCTCACGTTTACTGACAGTAATTATGATGCAGCAATTGATTTGCTTAAAAATAGATTTGGAAGGAAGGACATGAAAAAATTACTGAACCTGACTCCTGTGAAAAGGTCTTCAGATATTGAAGCCCTAAGACATTTGTATGATGAATGTGAAATTCAGATACGTAGTTTGGAATCCCTGGGCGTTTCCTGTGATACATATGGTAGTTTATTGTGTCCAGTATTAATGCAGTTAATACCAGATGACATTGTATTAGCCTACACACGCATGTCAGACCCAAGCGGTGAATGGAAATTGCCTGAGCTCATTTTATTCCTGCAAAATGAGGTGCAAAGCAGAGAGAGAGCGGAGCTCAGGCAATTTCACACAAAGAAAGAAAGTCCTCTGCCAAATAACCGACCATTCATTAAACCTGTGTCATCCAGTGAAACAAAATATAAGAAATGGAGCATGCCCTCAACCACCGCATTACACACAGCTAGTAATGCACCGCAGAACTGTGTGTAGTATCTAGCACTATGAAACCAAAGACCAATGGACAGAACGCAGTGTTGTTGCAGACAGTTAAAGCATGGACAGAGGGACCAGAAGGAAGACAAATTGTACGATGTTTGTTAGATGGAGGTAGCCAAAGGAGCTTCATTCATGAGAACCTGGTAAAAGCCCTTAAATTGCCTGTTTATAAACAAGAAACATTGAACCTTTACACATTCAGATCTACCGCTCCCGTGACCACAAAACGCAACATTGTGAAGGTAACATTGGAAAATGTGTGGAACACGCAGCAGCGGATTGAAATAACTGCTGACGTTACTCCTCAAGTGTGCTCTGCTGTAATGAAGGTTCCAGAGGAGCATATTCAAGAAGAACTCAAAACAAAAGGGTTGCAGCTTGCAGATTTCCTGTTAGAGGGTGCTGATGATCCAGAGATGTCTGTGCTAATAGGAGCAGATTTTTACTGGCAAGTTGTGTCAGGTCGCGTTGAGAGTTTAAATGAATCCCTTGTAGCTTTAGAAAGCACATTTGGATGGGTTGTGCGTGGACCAGACTCTGTGTCTAGCACGCCAGAAACCACATGCATGCACATTACTTTAGAGGAGGACACTCAAGTTTCAACGGAATTACACGCCTTCTGGGAAATTGAGTCCTTAGGCATTGCTAATGCCCAGAGGAAACAGAGGCTCTTGAGAACTTTGAGCAGACTGTAACCTTTAAAAATGGATGCTACCAAGTTAAGCTACCATGGCGACAAGACAAACCAGATCTACCTGACAACTTCAGGGTCGCCAAGAAAAGGTTTGAAAGTTTAAAGAAAAGGCTCTTTATGAAGAATACAATAACGTGATCAAAAACTATCTGCAGGAGGGAATTTGTGAGGATATTCCTGTAAATGACATGACACCAGAGAAAATGGAGACTATTACCTTCTATTACCTTCTATTACCTTCCTCATCATTCAGTCCTCAGAGAAGATAAGGCAACCACCAAACTAAGAATCGTGTTTGATGCATCATCACACGAGAACTGTTGCCCATCCCTAAATGACTGCTTACTGACGGGGCCAAACCTGAACCCGGCTCTGTTGGATGTGCTATTTAAGTTCAGACTACACAAGATAGCCTAAACAGCTGACATCACCAAGGCTTTTCTGCAGATCGCGCTAGCTGATGGGGACAAAGATGCGGTTCGGTTCCTTTGGCTGCATGGGCCTACAATTAAAGACTGTGATGATGAGCTGCGCATAATGAGAATGAACAGAGTCCTATTTGGAGTCTCGCCAAGCCCGTTCCTTCTAGCAGCGACTATTAGGAAGCACCTCCAACAGTACGAGACAGAGCAACCTAAAACTGTAAAGGCGTTGCGGGAATCATATGTGGATGATTACATTGCAAGTTCATGTGATGTGGAAGAAGCTTACTCAGTCACCACTGGAGTAAGCCCCAACAGCCCAACAAGTGGAGTCTCCCCCAGCCCCACCAGGAGACTCCCAACTTTCACCCACCGGGACCCCATCCAGCTCTCCAGGCAGTCCGGATTCCCCATTCCCCCATTTTCTGGATTTCCAACTCACACCACGCCCAAATCCCATTTTTTCTCCCCTAAATCCCCCTCTCATTCCACCACGCAAGAAAAAACCATCACCCAAACGTCACAGAGCCCCCCCACCTCTTCTGACTCAGATAATCTGTGAGTCGGACTGATACGTGCCGGGTCCAGGCTGGTCGAACTGGTAAGAAAGGCGGGGGAGTTGCTGCCATCTTTAAATCTGTATTTCAGTGAAGGAAATTACGTTAGGTGATTTTAGCTCTTTTGAATATCTCTGTTTTTTACTAAAAGGTGATCCAAAAGTCCTTTTTTTAATCATTTATAGACCTCCAAGGTACTCAGGAAAATTCATTGATGAGTTTGCTGAACTGCTGTCAGTTATCTGCACTGACTATAACTTTTTTATCATAACAGGGGATTTTAACATTCACGTAGACCAGCGGTTCCCAAACTTTTTTTCCTGCGCACCCCCTTCTACATCCCAACCGGGTTGGCGCACCCCCAATCCCCACCGCAAAAAAAAAACAAAAATGCACAAGCTTCCACTTTTAAGAGGATGAGTGACAGACACGGCTCAGTGACAGAAAGTAGGCCTACGGTTATTTTCAGCCGCGTAAAAGAAAAATTGCAGCAATAGGCCTATTAAATGACCGTGGACCTCAGGGACGGACTGGCCATCGGGCCGGTCCAGGTCTTTTCTGGGCCGGTCCAGCCCCCCCCCCACCCCGTCAACAATCGCGCAGCAGCAGCCCCCCCACCCCCCCCCCCCCGTCAACAATCGCGCAGCAGCATTAATAATAATAATAATAATAAGACTTTATTAAGGACACAATCAGAGGTCCATAGGGACTAAAAATACATAAAAGACAGGCAATAAAAACATGGCAACAGTTAATGTAAAACAAACATCGATCACAGACATAGCCATCAATATCAACCAGATACGGTCCCAGAGGGACAGACATCAGCCCTCACATACAGACTGGAGCGCCAGTGGCTCCACAGTCTTGAGGAGAACCTTAATGAGCTCTTCTCACCATCACACAGAGACAAAATGATATCATTTCTAGAGGCTAATAGCCTGCACATGAATTTATACATAAGATTGCGTATTACAGCAGAGCAGTTTGGCACTCCAACATTAACAAACATCTCACTGGCACTGCACCATCGAGGAAGCTTTAAAAGTATCCTCATGCCATCGTTGTAGGCCACATTTAGTCATTTAGTCTCATTATAACACAATGGTTATGGAAAATACAACGACAGTACATTGAATTAAATTGCAATGAAGTTACAAACGATCCGCAACATTAAGAGAATAGGCTCCGAAACAGATAAACAGGGGCCGGGATCCCACCTCGGCCGGCGCGCGCCGGCCCTCACTTTCATTGCGCCGCGGGGTTTCGTAGGACCCTCTGACTCGCGCGTGCGTTAGACTCCTTGGTCCGTGTTTCAAGACGGGTCGGGTGGGTAGCCGACATCGCCGCCGACCCCTTGCGCCAGTTGTACATGAGCCGGATCCCCGCCCTGAACGACGCGACGCGGTTGGGACGCACTGAGGACAGTCCGTCCCGGTCGACAGTCACACCGGGGGCGAGGGGGCCCCGTCCCCAACCCCCGTGAGGGGGGAGGAAGGCGCAGCGAGATACTGCGTCCGCGGCCCCGGGAAGCGGCGAGGTCGGAGCGGGGGGGCGCTGTAAAGCCAGAGGCCGAAGCCGCCGGCCACCTTCGCCCCCGAACCCTTCCAAGCCGACCCAGAGCGCGCAGCGCCGCGGAGGAAAATAAGAACGTTTCTATCAAAAACTAAGAAATTATAGTTTTTTATTTAAAATAAAAGGGATTACAAAGGAAATGTTTACTGTTCATGTCTTTTTATTGTATGGAAAAATCCCACTTAAAAAACAGCACTGTAATTGTGTAATATTACACCAGACCGCCATTACATTTTTCTTCTCGCGCACCCCCTGGTCGTAGCTTGCGCACCCCTGGGGGTGCGCGCACCACACTTTGGGAATGCCTGACGTAGACAATAACATGGACACTAATGCCAAAGAACTCTCTGCTCTACTTGACACTTTTGGCCTCTTGCAACATGTGAAAGGGCCCACACACACTCGAGGCCACACTCTGGATCTGGTTATCTCTAAAGGTGTTAACATTTCTTCTGTGGATGTTAAGGACTTGGCTCTTTCTGATCATTTCTGTGTGTTCTTTGATTTACAGATCATTCCAAATGTTCAGTTAACCTCTGTGTCTGTTAAGAGAAGGTACATAAATGAGAATACCAGTGCAAAGTTTATGGAGGCTATAGCTATGTCACCAACTGTGAGTACAGAGTCAGTTGATGAACTCCTAGATCAATTTAACTGGAAAATCTCAAATGTCATGGATGCTGTTGCACCTATTAAAACTAAGACGACCTTGATCAGAAAGAAAACACCATGGAGGAACACTATGATGGTAAAGGCTTTAAAAACAGAATGCAGGAAAGCAGAGTGTAAGTGGAGAAAAACTAAACTTCAAATTCACCATGACCTCTACAAAATAAGTCTTTGTAATTTCAACTATGAGTTAGTAAAGGCTAGACAGCGACACTTTTCTGAAATTATTAATAAGAACATCAACAACACTCGCACTCTATTTGCTATGGTTGATAAGCTGACAAACCCCCCTAAACAGATAGCTCCAGAACTTCTTTCCACAGTAAAATGCAATGAATTTGCTTGCTTTTTCAGTGAAAAAATCCAGTCCATAAGGTTAAATATTAGCACAAATCAACAAAACAATAAAATAACGCAATCCCTAAGACCTCCCAGGAATAACTCAACTGCGATGTCAGAATTTAATACAGTTGACCAAAAAACCATAGAGGAAACAGTTCAGCATCTAAAACCATCAACATGCTGTCTTGACAAAATGCCATCAGACTTTTTTAAAACTATTGTGAACTCTGTCCAAATAGATTTGCGACAAATACTAAATAGCTCACTCCAATCGGGCACGTTTCCTAAATCCCTAAAAGTAGCTGCTATTAAGCCACTCTTAAAAAAGAGTTCGCTGGATGCTTCCATGTTAACCAACTACAGACCTATCTCAAATCTTCCTTTTATAGCCAAGATCGTTGAGAAAGTGGTTTTTAATCAACTCAGCAAATTCTTGAATTCCAGTGGCCTTTTCAAATTTACAAATTTCAATCAGGCTTCCGACCTCACCACAGCACAGAAACAGCTCTTATTAGAGTGTTAAATGATATTAGGTTAAACACTGACTCAGGCAAGGTGTCAGTTCTGGTCCTGTTGGATCTCAGTGCTGCATTTGACACTGTGGATCACAGTATATTGTTGAAGAGGTTGGAAACTTGGGCAGGACTCAGCGGAACAGTCCTAGAATGGTTCAGGTCCTACTTGGAGGAACGGAGTTATTTTGTGACCATTGGAAGTTATGAATCCAATCGAATGGCTATGACATGTGGAGTTCCTCAGGGGTCAGTTCTTGGACCCCTTCTGTTCAGTCTATATATGCTGCCTTTGGGTCAAGTTCTGCAGAACTCTAATGTAGACTATCACAGTTATGCAGATGACATGCAGATATACATAGCACTGTCCTCAGATGACTACAGTCCAATACAGTCATTGTGTCACTGTTTAGAGCAAGTAACAAATTGGATGAACCAAAATTTCCTTCAATTAAATCAGGACAAAACTGAGGTAATTGTTTTTGGCAATAAAGAGAAGAGGACTGCCGTCAGTAAACATCTCGAGTCACTCTCTCTAAAAACTAGGGACCAAGTCAGAAACCTTGGCGTGCTGATAGACTCAGATTTGACCTTCAGCAGTCATATCAAATCCATCACCAAAACAGCCTTCTATCATCTTAAGAACATATCCAGAGTGAAGGGTTTTATGTCTCAAACAGACCAGGAGAAGTTGATTCATGCTTTTATCTCCAGTAGACTCGACTACTGTAACGGCCTTCTGACTGGACTCCCACAAAAAAGCATTAAACAGCTGCAGCTCATTCAGAATGCTGCAGCTCGAGTTTTAACCAGAACAAAGATCAGAGCATATTACTCCAGTTCTAAAGTCTTTACACTGGCTCCCAGTCAGCTACAGAATAGACTTTAAAGTTCTGCTACTGGTCTACAAATCACTGAATGGTTTAGGTCCAGAATACATGAATGACATCTTAGTAGAATACAAACCCAGTAGGGCTCTGAGATCTACTGACTTAGGTCAGATAGTGAAGCCCAGAGTTCAAACTAAACATGGTGACGCAGCTTTTAGCTGTTATGCTGCACAAAACTGGAACAAACTACCAGCTGAACTGAAATCAGCCCCAACTGTGAGCATTTTTAAATCCAAGTTAAAAACACTTTTCTTCTCCTGTGCTTATGATTGAGCTTGTTCAAAGCACTTTAAATTGTAAATTTAATTGCACTATGTCCTTTTAAATCATGATTTTATGCTGCTCTTATAGTACTTTATTTCTTTCTATTCTTCTATTCTTGTATTTTTTATTATTTTTTATTACTATTATTACTATTATTATTGTTATTATTATTATTATTATTATTATTATTGTTATTGTTATTATTATTATATTTTTTATTTCAATTCTTATTGTTCTATGTAAAGCGCATTGAGTTGCCATTGTGTATGAAATGCGCTATATAAATAAAGCTGCCTTGCCTTGCAGCAAGGGACATTATGTCGGCTGCTAGCATGAATCTTTGCAAATGGGTAACAAACTCACCAGATCTGAGATCTAAGTGGGAGGAGGAAGCAATGCCATGTATAACAGAAGCAGACTCAAGTGGGAACGTATTGAAAGTATTGGGACTAGTGTGGAGACCAGAAAAGGATGACTTTGTGTTTAATTTAAAATGACTGTTGGACATTTTAAAAGAAAAAAAACACAAAGAGAAGTGTGCTGCAGACATCAGCTCGTATTTTCGATCCCATTGGTTTCCTCACTCTGTTCACCATTCGGTTAAAATGCTTGTTTCAGGAAATATGGCAGAGGGGAATTGGTTGGGACAAGCAGTTAGCCCCTGACTTGACAAAATTGTGGAATAACTGGTGTTCAGATCCAGTCATTCCAATATGGTACAAAATTGAGTTTCAACCAAATGCACAGTCACACAAACTACATGTTTTCTGTGATTCAAGTGAAAAGGCATATGGTGCTGTTGTATACCTGCAAGGACACAATGAAGATGGGGAAATGGTGACAAGCTTTGTAGCATCAAAGTCACAGGTCGCTCCCCTAAAGAAATTGACTTTACCATGCATGGAATTGATGGGCGCTTTGATCGGAGCAAGGTTAGGCAATAATCTGCTTAAGTCCCTGAACATGGAAAAAAATCAGTTAAGAATGTGGACAGATTCAATGATCACCTTACATTGGATACGTAGCACTCCACAAAAATGGAAGCCATTTGTGGCAAACAGAGTGACGGAAATCCAATAATTGACAAATCCAGAGACCTGGTCACACTGTGATTAGGGATGGGACCGATCCGATCCAGTATCGGTATCGGGCTCCGATACCGACGTAATACGCGGATCGGAAATTTCCGATCCAACCTCCGGAGATTTCCGATCCATGAGCATGTCTGTGTTTGCCGGGCTGTTGCTGAAAATGTGGAGTGGATTTCCTGAACGAAGCTCAGAGGCGGAGTAATACCTGCACGTCAGTTCAGGAAGTCCGTTCCACAGTTTGCCTCTAGACAGGTGGGCAGTGAGCAGCACTGAGGTTAACCTCCTTTGAACAACAACATGTCCGCGGTGTGGAAACATTTCACGTTGGAAACACCAAAAAGCAAAACTGCAACGTGCAACGTGTGTAAGGCTGTTGTACAGAGAGGAGGAAGCACCGCCGCGACCTTCAACACAACAAACTTAATTAAACATTTAAAAAAGCACCACACTACAGAGCACCAGGATTTTATAGCCGCGAGGCAGAACGACGAACGCAGCCGTCAGGAAACACTTTTGGAGTCGTTTCAAAAACAAGGTAAACTTCCACACGACAACGTAAAAGCTAAGGGGATTACCGAGAAGTTGCTCAACTTTATCGTACTCGATGACCAACCGTTATCTGTAGTCGAAAACGAAGGGTTTCGCAGCCTTGTTGAACACCTGCAGCCAAGATATAATTTACCATCCAGGAAATATTTATCGGAAACTGCGCTGCCCGAGTTATACCACCGAGTGTCAGGCAAGTTGGCGGACAAGTTAAGAGGAGTCACATCCCTTAGTTTTACTACTGATATTTGGACTTCAGATGTCTGCCCAATGTCCCTGATCAGTCTCACTGTGCACTGGGTTAAGCCTGATACATATAGCCTCTGTAGTGCGGTGCTTCAGGTAAAACAGTGCCGGGGCTCACACAACCGAGCTACAATCGCAGCATCCATTACTGATTCTTTAAATCACTGGGAGATCCCTCTGGAAAACGTGCATGTCATTCTACGAGATAATGCAAGTAACATGAAGGCCGCGATGGAAGACATGGCAGTTCCTAGTCTGGGCTGTTTGGCTCACTCGCTGCAGCTCGTTGTGCATGAGGGCCTTATGTCACAACGCAGCGTTAGTGATGCCTTAGCCAACAGCAGGAAGATCGTGGGACATTTCAAGCATTCGCAACTCGCACAGTCTCGCTTGGAAGATCTACAGCGTGAAATGCAAGGTGCGGGGGCCACGACCACTTCAGCTCGTCTCGTTCAGGACGTCCAGACAAGATGGAACAGTTCGTTCTACATGATCAAGAGCCTTCTTAAAGAGAAGCGAACACTCTGTGCTTATGCTGCTGACCACAACCTACCGGCAACACTGTCAGCCAACGAGTGGTGTTTGCTGGAAAAAACTGTGACAGTGCTGGAACCCTTCGAGGAGTTAACCAGGAAAATCAGCTGTGCGACCTCCACTGCAGCTGACGTAATCCCAAGCGTCACCGTTTTGAAACGTCTGCTCACCATCGAGGAGGATAATGACAGCGGCATCAAAACGATGAAAAGCACGCTTCTCCAAGCAGTCAGCAGGCGATTCAGCAGCATCGAAAGTGAACCCCTTTACGCTGTTGCCACTTTAGTCGATGCTCGATACAAGGACAGGTGAGTCATATTTTTATGATTTAGTGATATTTTATTTATTAATATTGGCAAAGTTTTTAACTGCAATTTAAACCATGCTAAATGCATATTCATTGATCCTAGCTTTAAGTTGGATGTGTGTGTGTGTGTGTGTGTGTGTGTGTGTGTGTGTGTGTGTGTGTGTGAGAGAGAGAGAGAGATAAGTATTAAATAAGTTGTACTAAACATATTAACATAAACATATATTTTTTTGTGTCAGATTTTTTACTAGTGGAGAAACTGCCAGGATGGCAAAGGATCTCCTGACCCAAGAACTTGAGAAGGTGCAGCAAGCGGTGCTCAGGGAATCAGCTGATGAAGCAGAGCCAGCAGAAAAAGTCCCTTGCATAGAAGCTGGACTGTCAAGCACAAGCAAGAGCAGTTTCAGCAGTCTGTATGACAGAATATTGGAGGAGCATGATGAACCTGCAGCAAGTACCCAGACAGCAGTGATCCAAATGCAAATGTATTTGAAAGAACCAACAATAACTGAGAAAGACAGCCCTTTCCAGTACTGGGCAAACAACCATGCTCGCTTTCCTCTCCTTGGTGCTGTTGCAGCAAAGTTCTTGAGTGCCCCCTCCACTAGCGTGGAGAGTGAAAGACTGTTCAGCACAGCATCCAATATCGTGGATGAAAAAAGGAATCGTCTGACGGCAGAGAGGGCAGAAATGCTCATATTCCTCAAAAAGAACCTGCCAAAGTTCAAGTGAAACTTGTAGAACACTAGGTCACTTTCCCAGTATTACATTTTGAGTGATTTTATTTTTTGTTTTCTTTTGAAGGAATTTAAGCCAGGTCACCCTCAGTGCTAAACCTACTACTTTACTTTATTTATTTTATTTACTTATTTATTTTATTTACTTTATTTATGTTGTTCAGATACACACTGTAGTGTATGTGTAAGATGTTTACACTTTACAAATATTTACTACTTAAACTTTTGATTTGTTGCTGCTACGTTAGCAAGAATAAGTTCAACTTAATTAACAGTAGTGTGTTAACATTTGAGTGATTTTATTTTTTGTTTTCTTTTGAAGGATTGTAAGCCAGGTCACCCTCAATGCTAAACCTACTAATTTACTTTATTTGTGTTGTTCAGATACACACTGTATTGTATGTGTAAGATGTTTACACTTTACAAATATTTGCTGCTTGAACATTTTTGATTTGTTGATGCTACATTAGCAAGAATGTACTTAGGTCAAGCTGAGATTCACATTTATTTTATTGATATTGGATTTGTACACTTAATGCACTTTTGTTTTGTATTTGATATTTGAAAAGTTCCTAACCCTTGGATTTAATAAATATTTGTGTGAATTAACAGGATTTCTTTTTCTAACTGTATACTTGCCTCAAGTTGCCTTTTGGGACATATTTGAATACCTTTGTACATATCATATTTGCCTGTAGAGAGGAGTTTATTACAGCCACAGTTAAAATGGATAATATAATATTAAAGTAAATAGAACTCTGGTATCGGAATGGTATCGGTATCGGCAGATATTAAAATTCAAATATCGGGATCGGATCGGAAGTGAAAAAATGTGGATCGGTGCATCCCTAACTGTGATGGAAAAAAGAATCCTGCGGATTTACCTACGAGAGGCCAAAATGTTGACAGTCTCATCCAGAATCAGCTGTGGTGGAATGGATCTACCTTTCTATTGACTGCAGACTGCATAGAAAAAGCTGACATGGACTGTATTGCAGACGACGTAGACACTGAGCTTAGGGCTAAGTTTCAGGTCATAGTACAGCTTACTAGCACTGAGCCAGTTGACCCACTGTTAGACCTAGACAGGTACAGTAGTCTGTTTAGAGTAACTGCATGGGTTAAGAAGTTCGTAGCCAATGCATGCTTGGGTCCAAAACCTCAGGGAGAGCTTACCGCTGAGGAGCTTGTTGCAGCTGAAATGTACTGGGTAAAAGTAACTCAGGAACATAGTTTTAACAAAGAAATGAATCTGGTAAAATCTGGACATGATGTTAACCGAGATTCAAAAATCAAAGAACTTAAACCGTTCTTAGATGAGAATAGCCTCATTTGTGTAGGAGGGAGGCTTCAACAAGCCGATTTGAGTTTCAGAGAGCGACACCCTTGGGTGCTGCCCACAAAAGACAGGTACTAGACGGGTAATTATTAGTTCAGTATCACTATGAAAAGGTCATGCATTCTGGAGTAAGGGATACACTAGTTCAGATAAGAGAGACATGTTGGATTCTCAGGGGCAGGCAGCTGGTTAAACAGATTTTAGCACATTGTGTAGTCTGTAAAAGATTGAAGCTGAAGCCAGCTCAGGAAGTTACTGCACCCTTACCGAGAGATAGAATCACTGAAGTTCCACCGTTCGAAGTTACCGGAGTAGACTTTGCAGGGCCGTTGTATGTAAAATTGGATGGTCAGTCAAAAAAGGCATATATTGCGCTTTTCACATGTGCTGTTACTAGAGCAGTGCATTCAGAGTTAGTATTGGATCAGACAACTGAGAACTTTCTTTTGGCATTAAAGAGATTCATTGCGTGAAGAGGGCTTTGTAAAGTTATCTACTCGGACAATGCGAAGACATTTAAAAGGGCAGACCAGGATTTAAGAGAACTTTACTTAAAGTGGAAATGTATCGCAGAGCGAGCAGCATGGTGGAGCGGTTTCTGGGAAAGGCTTGTGAGATCAGTTAAGACGTGCTTAAAAAAGTTCTTAGGTAAAGCCTCGCTGAACTTTGAGGAGTTGACTACTATGCTTACGGAGGTAGAGGCAGTGCTAAATTCGAGGCCCCTCTCGTATGTGTACTCACACCCGCTCGCTTTCTGGTAGGAAACAGACTGACAACCAACCAAGACTGTGATACAGGAGACTCAATCGACCAACCTTAACAGGGAGAAGATGGTCCACAGGTGAAAGTACAGGCAGAGACTTTTGAACAGCCTTTGGAACCGCTGGCATAAGGACTATCTAATGGACTTAAAATCTGCTCACAAATGTGTGACCCCTACACCCACTATGCTGATGGTGGGAGATGTTGTTCTTGTTGGAGAGGACAATACGCCACGCCAAACCTGGAAAATAGGGAAGGTTGAAGAGCTGTTTCCAGGACGTGATGGACTTATTCGTTCATGTGTTGTTCGTACTTCTAAAGGAAGTGTTTTGAGAAGACCTGTTCAACTGATATATCCTTTAGAGATTGTTGAATAGAAATTAGTAGTTATAACTGTTTAGCGATAAACTGTTATTCATCGGGCAGGAGGATGTTGTGAATTAAAATAGTAAATAAGTTAAAATAAATACAGTAAATTGATTATAGTAACAAGTTAAATAAGTTAATTCAAATATGCTTATGTTTAACGAGAATATTTACATATCTCCGCCAGAATACAACTTCCTGTTTTAAGTTGCTGGCTAGTTTTGTGATTGTGATGCAGAAAAATGGAGAAACTTGAATATTTTGTGAAACCTTGTGTATTTGCAACTAAGAGTCAGTAAAGTGCTATTTTTGGAACGTTTAACACTGGTCTGGGTGCAGTCATTATATCTTCTACTACATGTAAAGTGATGATACTGGCAAGGACTGCCGCCAGGCATCAAACAGCTTAGCGAGTGCTGGGAAACTCCTGCTACATCTCTTAACTCTCTCTGAGATGTGCCAGTAGTAAAAACCTGAGGGTGGAGAGGACTTGGACACCGCCAATAAGTTGGTGCGTTGTCTGAAAACACGCTCACTTCTTCTTACGCAGCTCGCAGCCCCCACCACATCCTCTAACAATGCTAGATAAGCCATTTGACGCACACATGCACCTCCTACAGCTGCCCTAATTTTATAGAATTTCATTAAATGACTTCAGTTAGTAATATGCATCATAGTCAGATTATCTTATATCGAATCTTACTTTTTTTTTTTTATTGTAAAGGCCTACTTTAGGCATAGGACTACAACGATTGTATCATTAAAAATCACGTTACTCTCCGGAGGGAAATTTGTATAAGTTGGTCAAAAGCATTCATCATGTCGGGTCATGTTCTAATTGGTGAATTTCCTATTCACTCTACCGCTTGCTGTGCATACGCATGGTCAGACGCTGTGCATACATTTTCTCCCAAAGTACGCACATTTACAAGCCAAGAATAAATTGATAAATCCCATGTTTTGTCAAAACTGCGTACAAGGGTTACGCACAGATTTCTTCGTACGCAACGTTGATAAATGAGGGCCCAGGCTCTTCTCCGCAGAGAGAGCCTGGTGACGCGAGGTTAGCTGACCTGGCAACAAGAGAGAGCGTAACTTGATTGGCTGGATGTTTGATTTGAGACAGAATTGATTGCTTATCCTTGGTATCCCGGATGTTGTATCTGAATTTTTTAACTCGCATTTTGGGATCTGAATTTGACCTATCAAATTTGAGCAACTTGAATATATATTATTTTAATTTTTTAAAACTTGAGTTTTTGATTCTGAATTTGTGAACACATAAAAGTGAAAATGAGTTATGCCTGATTTGGAATGTGGCCTAATAAGCACTCTTTTACCAAATATAATATCTTTTATAGCACTTGATTTTAGGTAAAAATGCTTTCAACCTCTGATAGGCTGCTGTGTGGGGTAGAGGGACACTCTGCAAACCGCACTCACATTTTAACCTGACCAAAACTTATTATTTCCAAAAGTCTTATCCTCATCTTCTGCATTCCTCTTATTAGCATGGTGTAAGCCTCCATGCTGTAGTTATCTAGGGCTGGTGGAGCTACTGTAAATTACCTGGTCTTTCTGGGCCCTCATGGAATCAATCTGTGGCTCGCTGTACTGAGGGTCCTTGGCTGGATCTTTCAGCTCCTTATTCTCACTTATACTCTGAAGAGCGAGCGGGAGACAGAGACAAGACAGACTATAAATCAAGAGACATGGTTTTAGATGTCACTTCGCATTGAAAATGTGCACTTCTACATAATATGCATAAACAACAGTGAACAATGTGTGTCCTTTGCGTCCTTGTCTAATGTGAGGTGTATGGATACTAATGTGTCCACAGCGATGGTAAGCAGTATATTTCTACACTGTATTTTACAGTGTTTTTATATAGCATTTTCACTACCTTTGGAGGGAACACGGTCTCAAAGCACTTCTTCCAGAGGTCCAAGGGGTTTTTGGCATGCAGAGAACCAATATCCACATCACTAGTAGGAGGGGAACCTAGCAAGAGTCACATAAAGCAAGAAAACATCCTGTAAGCTTACATCAATAGCTGATTCATATTAATAGCAGATTGTAATTCAGTTTAGCAACAACAACCAAACTGTTTATTTGTGATTGTAAAACAGTTATGGCATACTGTGGCTAGGTTTGTTTTAAACATGTTGCAGTGAAATGTAATGTATTTTGGTAAAGGAAGAATGGTAGCCAAGAAAAAAGAATGCTGTTTTAATTCCCCACAGTATTGACACTGACTACACGGTGGGGCTCAGCTCACCTATCTGGATGAAGGAGTCTGATCCTGAGGGAATGACCAGGGGCTTGCTGGTGTCAAATGACACAGACTTTCTAGAAGACAAGAATTAATAGAAAACAAATATGAAACCATGACACCCACATGACACCTGCATGTGACATAATGCAAATAATACAATAAATATAGGAAATATAAAATAATATATAAAATAATGGATTGTGTACAGTGTCGAGCTGTGGTTTTCCTTACCCTCTCTCCATGCCAAAGGCCAGGTTGTTGAAGAAGCTCTTGGTTTGGGCCATCTGCATCTCTGACTTGTTGCTAGTGAACTGATCAGAGAAAAGGGGAGGAGTGGACAGTAGGATGGAGGGTTACAACTAACGATTGAAGTCATCGTTGATTAATCACACGTTTGCTGTTTTATTAATCACTTGAGTAATTAATATGATTACTACAATATCGAACAGATTTATTGTCTCAATCTAGTAATGGATTAATTGACCCAGCAGTAGTAAGATTAATTTATTAAATGGCTAAGCGACAAAAAAAACAACTTGCGTGACCCCTTTCAATGACAATTTGTCTAGTGAAAGGGTACTTACCACGAGAGAAGCTGCATAATAGTGGGCGATAAAGCGCAATGTCTTACTGACCACTTTCCTTTTCTCAGAATCCAACTCCTACAAGACGCACAACAAAAACAGTGTCACTTCCACAGTAAGAATCAAAGGGTTGAGTTGTTGCGTTCTATGGTTGGCACTGCCGTTGTATGTGTGAAGGAACATGTGAATGTGAGGACTTACCATTTTATGGTTTCCTTTTAATAAACTAAGTATTCCTGCATATTCTTTTTCATATAGAAATCAAACTACATACTGAGAAATGTTTTGTTGTGTACCTACTGTTATGACCCAGGGTCATGTGTTGTGCTAGCCCTATTTGTGACCCTACAATCTGGCATATTATCATTAGCCATAAAATGTCTGCGTCTGTCAGTGTTTTGGTGACTTCAAACATCGTTGGCTAGTCTGTTGTAATCAGTTTGTGGTATCAAGGCCTGTAGTAGCTGTACCAATTACAACAGCGAAGAGCCCAGACAACCATGTTTGAAGTCAAGCATTTACCAAAACATTGACAGACGCAGGAATATTATATGAATTTAAAAGTTTGTTTCACCTTAAATAAACTACCCCACAGAGCAACAAAAGGACAAACATGTGAATCAGTAGCATATCTTCAAAAGCCTGTTGTGACCCCGGAAAGTAGGTCAAAAACATGTCGACTTTTCACCAAAAGGTTTTCAATGGGATCTACGTGTGACCTAAAGGACAGTATATGATAATGATGATACACCAGATTTTTGGGTCACAAATGGGCTAGTGTTGTGCTTACTATCATCGTACTGCTGTTTATGTTTTTGCTCCCTGTTTGTGTGTGTTTGTCTGATGAGTTGCAGGTAGTGTGCTGTGATTGGTTGGCTAATTGTATAGGCATGTCCTGGATCCAAATTGGCTGCCGTCGTTTCTGTAGGGAGCTTTAAGGAGGAGCATAAATATTGTGTGAATTGTTTTCATGTGTGAACAAGCTGAAGACAGAAGCCAGCTTAATAGTAGGACTGGGTATCATTTTATTTTGATATTCTCTTTTCTCCTGTGTTTGTTTTAGAAAGGAAGAAATAGCTGAAATAGCTGAAATAGCTGTTTTAGTTCAGCTTTTTTGTTTGGTATTTTGGCTTTGCCAATGCTGAAGTTAATTTTGTTGAAAGAATAATAAATACCATGTACATTTCAGCAACCTGATTTATCTTAAATAGTTCTTTTTGAGAGCAGGGAAAGGGGTGTGTGTGGTTGTTCCCCTAGTCGTAAGACTATTCGTCAGTAGGTGTCTATGCCTAGAGTAGAATCCAGAGTAGAGTAGACTAGAGTAAGGTAGGGTAGGGTGGAGTAGGGTAGGGTGGAGCAGGATACAAGAGCAGAGTCGCATAGACCTCACCATGAAAAGGTCATATTTGCTGCCAATGATGAGCAGAGGAACAGGAAAGGGACTCAGAAGCTCTCTGTCCTGTTGAATGAGATACACAAATAACTGTACATACATTTTCCTGTTGCATGAGATACACATAGTATTGTCTGTACCTACAGTATATGTTTCTGCTGAGTTACACATAACTGTCTGTACTTACTGTTATGGCTTAATTCACAAATAAAATAAGCCATTGAGGGAAGATGCATATAATATTATAATTGTATTGCCAACACGTTTATCATTTACTCACTGTTTGATGTTAGGCATCAATGGTTGATAACATGATGATTGATGAGTTGATGTATGCAAGTGTGTGTGCAGTAAAGACAAAAAGATTCCACGTCCGAAATTACTACCAAGAAAATAGGCAGA
This sequence comes from Merluccius polli, assembly GCA_030340625.1. Lineage (NCBI taxonomy): Eukaryota > Metazoa > Chordata > Actinopteri > Gadiformes > Merlucciidae > Merluccius > Merluccius polli. Next base: position 312,435 of record JAOPHQ010003411.1, on the reverse strand, counting down.
AAATCAAAAAAAGGAAATGGAAACAAATGAAAACGATACGAAACGGTTGATTAAGTGTCCCGATGGCATCTCGCTGATCCGTCTACACGTGTCTCATTATAAAGATGCCACCTGACGTCTTCAGGTGAGTGGCCTAGCTTCCTGTAAGGTGTACAATCTAATTATCTATTACACAAAAATAATTTATTCTCAGAAATAGACATTAGAGCCAATAGAAACTTGGCTCTAACCCTACATGTCAACCGAGACCATACAAATCAGAGACGTGATTCCTTGTGAATCCACACTTCTTATTTCTATATCTATTCACTTTTAAGTGTTTTCAGTTTATGTATAAAATGAATTACATCGATATTTAGACATTAGTATAGCAATTTATTCCTAATAAGCACATCTATAAGTAAACAATAAATATATTATTGTGTATATATCTATCATATTGGCTGAATGGATTGGTCCTCACAGGATAATCTTTGGGCAAGACTCGCACTGCTGGTTGAATGCTGCTGGCCTGCTTAGCCCCAGCCTGGGCCTTGACTCCAGCCTGGGCCTTTCCTGTGGACTGAGTCTGGCAGCAGGCCTTCCCTAGCTGGGTATGTGCTGCCTGCAGCAGGGTCTCCACGGTCCTCCACAGTCTGTTGGGTTGGGACAGGTCCAGAACTACGATGAGGGACAGAGACCTAGCAGAAGAGAATAGTAATAGCAGAAATAGTAGAATTACCACTAAATGCTGTACTTTGCTTATCTTCAGCAGCTTACTTTTAAGAAAATAGTATTCACAGTATCTCACAATGTACATAAAATAATTACATTAAAGATAAACCATACATGTATGGTTTCATTGAACAAGCTTTTCCATTTTAAAAGTAGCCAAACAGTGAACCATTTTGCATTCACACAGAATAGATGCAGTGTTTTGGACCTACCTGAAACTAAGAGGAGTGATGGGGATTTGGACCAGGTCCGAGAGGGAGGTCCCCCCCCCAAGCTCCCACAGGTGGGCTATGTCTTTGGGCTGGAGATGGAATGACACACACACACACACACACACACACACACACACACACACACACACACACACACACACACACACACACACACACACAACATTGTGGAAGGTACTATGTACAAAAGAAATGTAATAATTGCATGGAAGTAATGCAGTTCCACACACAATAAAGGCTACCACACATTCAAGTCTTCACCATAGAATGTATAAAATATGCAGTTGTGGGGGACACACTGTTAAGATCTTTCCCTAAAAAAATATGTTTAATTACACCAGTTGATAAAATGCTTCACATAGCTATTTTAAACACAAATGAGTAGATATACTGTATTATATGGTTATATATATATATATTGTATTATATACTCTATATCATATATAGAGTTTTTCTAGAACTAAACAATGTCCTTACTGTATTATGTCCTCGTGCTCTTCGTCCAAATGTGTACTCCAGAGCCAGCGTTGGCTTGGTAGCTTCATCCCTAGTAGACAACAATCCTCATTATTCCTCAATGGCCAGTTTCTGTGTCATGCACACGAGTTAAACGTTCATTTATGGTCTGGTTTAAGATCAACAACAGTTCAGGTTGCTGCTGGAAACACCTGCTAGCATGATGGTCGACTTGCATTCTTACACACACTTACCTGTCAAGACATCTAAGAAGAACCGATGTTTTTCCCTGAAAAACAAAATGTGCTTTCATTAGCGCCCAACAATGTGAAGGCTCTTGTGGTAGGGACCTTGTCTTGTACAACGCGTGACAGTACCCCGGTCTTGCTCCCTACTATCAATATTGTTATCTCGCTGACAGCTGTTTTACCACCACCATCATCTTCACTTGTTCCGCTTTCCTCATTCTGTACCTCGGCTGCTGCAAGATCCCATAAGGTTTCTGTGCTGAGGATTGCAAAACAAACGTTGTTTTTTTGTGTTGATTTTACAATATAGCAATAAAACAATTCTGTGGTAATTAATTACCTTATTTTGCGCATTTCTTTTTTTTCAAACACGATGTGGTTTGACAAAAATTACAAATAAAAAAGTCTATCACTGTGTACCATGGATGCGTGTACAGACCAGTAGTACACAGATAGTCAAAACAAACATTGCCAAGGTAACGACGCACAATGATTACGTGTGTGCAGTAGCGCGGGAAGGGGTGGGGCTGCGAGGGCTGCAGTATGGCAAGCTGTTTCAACATTTATTAGCTAGACTGGATATGTGTTGCAGATATCTGCAATTCAGTTTCGCCTAGTCAAAAAGAACATTTCGGATATCCGCAACTACATTCCTCCTATCCACAATTGGCATTTCAGATATCCACAAAGACATTCCTCCTAGGAGAAATTACGTCATTTTTGCCATTCATGTCTATGGGGTTTCTCATTACAGATATCTACAATTCAGTTGCGGATATCCACTATGTGAATTACGGATATCTGCAACTGAATTGTAGATATCTGTAATTCCAGTTCGAGATATCTACAATTTGATTCTGACTAGTCATAATTCCAGTTCAAGATATCTTTTAATTCACCTCAATTCAAGATATCTACATGTCCCTTTTCAGATATCTTAAATTAAGTTTTGACTAGGCGAAATGAAGTTGTAGATATCTCTAACTGGAGTTAGGGATAGTCAAAATGAAGTTGTAGATATCTAAAACTGGAGTTAGGGATAGTCATAATTTCATTGTAGATATCTATTATCAAGTTATAGATATCTTGAAATGAATTTTGATTAGAGATATCTAAAATTGTAGATATCTGTAACTTTCATTCCGCCTAGTCAAAATGTAATTACAGATATCTTGAATTAGAGTTTTGACTAGGCGAAATGACGTTTCAGATATCTGTAATGACAAATTATAGGACCGCCTCCCACTTTAGGCGGGAGAGGAGCAGGTCGTTGTCGTTCTAATCATCATTCACACAATTCACCTGTGTTCACTGATTACATCGGTCCATGGATTAGCATATATTAGCACCATGTCAGAGCAGCCGGAGGTCGGGATTTTTAACCGTCTTTCTAACGCTGCAGCCCGTGCCAGGCAGGAGCTGGCGGCAAGGAGAAATTACGTATTTCTCGATATCTAAAACGTCATGCCCAATAATTCACACTCAAATGACATTTGAGATATCTTTAACTTTCATTCTGCCTAGTCAAAACTGAATTACAGATATCTGCAATTGTCATTTAAGATGTGTGACGAGTTGAATGTCGGTTTCCGTGACGTCATTGCAGATATCTGTAATTCAGTTTCGCATAGTCAAAACTGAATTACAGATATCTTTATCTGTCGTTTCGACTAGTCACAATTACATTACAGATATCTTGAATGAAAATTCCAACTATTCAAAATGTAATTACGACTAGTCAGAAAGAAGTTGTTGATATCTACAATGTTAATTCCGGATAGTCAAACTTAGTTGATAAATGACAATTCGGCTTGCCATACCGTATATATACTATGGCTGCAGCCCCCCCCCCCCCTTCCCGCGCTACTGCACACACGTAATCATTGCGCGACCCCCCCCCCCCCCCCCCCCCCCCCGTAGCCATAGACATAGACGCCTCATGACGTGCTGGAACGTAACCCAGCGTCGCCGCCATATTGGTTGGGTCTCCTCACTCTAGTCTAGCATATGAGTCAACGGGAGAGCAAACTATGCCAGTATTTTGTGCAGCTTACGGCGCAGTATTGACACCAGATCGCGTGGGATTACCTTTAACAAGTAAGATTGAACAATAATTCTTATTATTTAAAAATAATAATAATAATAATTCGTCCTGTATCATAAATAAATCTCTGCCATTTGTAACAAACCAAACCGTGTGAAAATCCGGTAAAAATTCGGGGAGTTATGCTTATTATTGTAGTTGGGGATACACCTTCCTCCATAGAAATGAATGCGCTGGGGGCGCACTGGGGACCCATACAAGATGGCGGCCGCGCTGATACGTCAGCTCTAACGGGCAGCGTCAGTCCAATAGGCGTCTATGTATATATGTCTATGGTCGTAGCCCTCAGCCCCCATAGACATAATATACGTAGACTAGGGTGCATCAGTTTCCCCAACTTTCTCAGAATTTAATGCAGTTTTAGTCAAGTGTTCCTTTTCATACAAAAATGTGCCCTGTTAAATATTTTTGCCATATATTAATATTTAGGGGTGGCAACATCAGCCTGAAGTTTTACCATATTAATGAATTGAAAATAGCGCCAGCGTTTCCCATACTGCCAATAATCATGACAATTTTAGGGCTAAAGAGCTGCCATGGGTATGTTTTAATAGACAATGTACTCAGCTATCTGCAAAACTAGTTATCTATGAAACAAAATTGCAATTGGCTGAGAAATTGGCCAAAAAAGACCAAAAATGTGCTTTTTTCGCAAAAGTTGGGCTTGAAACATCAGTAATTCAGTATCACTAAAATATCAACTGTAATATTATTCAACACTGTGTTTCTGAAAAATACTATAACCAAAAATGAAACAGTATCAGTAGTGTGATGATAACCACTCAGCTGGCAGAGATTTAGAAAGCTGGCTGACATCAAATTGCCTAATATACTAATACACAGCTTAGTATGCTGAGAGATCAAACTGTGCTGCGTGAGTTGAGTCCTCAGAGACAGGGAAAGAGAGGTCCTAAGTGAGTTAGTAAGAGTCTCCCAGGCAAAGGCTTGGAGCAGTTCAAAGGTTGTAGGACTCTCAATCTCAACAAGATCCAACTGGTGCATGTCATGAGCTCTGCAGTCTGAAGGTAATGGCTTCTAAAACAAGAGCTTCATCACAACTGTATGGTCTAGGACCTGCAGTGTCTGCAGATGACTTGCATCTTCCCAGAACTAAATTACCCACTTTAAGGATGATCCTGCGTGCAATGAAATATCTTTCATCATCAACTACAGAGAGTGGAAGCCAATCTCACTATCAAATAGCAAAGATGCTGTATCCACAGATTGAGGAGATATATGGCAGAGCAGGTGTTCCTCTGCAGCCTATAGGTTCCAAGCCTGCTAATAAAGAAAAGATTGTATGTATTGTCATCAGTCTACTTGATTTTCCCATTTTCTTCCCATTTTCTGTATAATACAGATGCACAAATTGTACAACGATGTTGCCACCCCTAGAGATTGTTTGATCTTTTTTAAATTTCACAGGGTCTCTTTCTAATTGAAAAGGAACATCAGTGTGAAACTGCATTAAGATCAGACAAGTATTTCTATTTTAGGGGGCAACTGATGCACCCTAACGTAGACGCCTCATAGACTGACGCTGCCTGTTGGAGCTGACGTATCAGCGCGGCCGCCATCTTGGATGGGTCCCCATTGCGCCCCCAGTGCATTTATTTCTACTGAGGAAGGTGTATCCCCAACTACAATAATAAGCATAACTCGAATTTTTACCGGATTTTCACACGGTTTTGTTTGTTACAAACGGCAGAGATTTAGTTATGATACAGGACGAATTAATTAAAAAAAAATAAAAAAAATAATAAGAAGAATTATTGTTCAATCTTACTTGTGAAAGGTAATCCCACACGATCTGGTGTCAATACTGCGCCATAAGCTGCACAAAATACTGGCATAGCTTGCTCTCCTGTTGACTCCGATGCTAGACTAGAGTGAGGAGACCCAACCAATATGGCAGCGACGCTGGATTACGTTCCAGCACGTCATGAGGCGTCTACGTATATTATGTCTATGTCAGCCCCCCTCACATGAAACTGGTTCCAGCGCGCCTGCGTGTGTGTGAGGGATGCGAGGGATTTTCTTTCTAGGATGGTGAAGGCATAGACACAATATTCATAGACACCAGTAGCGGAACAAGTCAGAGGCGGGCCGGGGGGCGGGGCAAATGACCGGGCCCTTGACCGTGCGCGCGATTGTCGACGGGGGGATTGCCGCCCCTGGTAGACGCCTCATGACGTGCTGGAACGTAATCCAGCGTCGCCGCCATATTGGTTGGGTCTCCTCACTCTAGTCTAGCATAGGATTCAACGGGAGAGCAAGCTATGCCAGTATTTTGTGCAGTTTACGGCGCAGTATTGACACCAGATCGCGTGGGATTACCTTTCACAAGTAAGATTGAACAATAATTCTTATTATTTTTTTAATGTTTTTTTTATTAATTCGTCCTGTATCTGTTACGAATAAATAACAGCACGTATCAACAGGCTGTAATATCCTCACATAGCCACAAGGAAACCGGAACAAATGTATATAAGCTGTAATATCCACACATAGCCACCAGGGGACAGGAACAAACATATAAGCTGTAATATCCACATATAGCCACTAGGGAATAGAAACAAATATATAAGCTGTATTAACCGTACCTGGCCACCAGATGGCAGCACACATAATACACTAGGAGGCGGGCGCTCAACACTAGCCAATCAAAACATATTATGCGACATAGAGGCCACGCCTGCCCAGGTACTACCAAACCACACAAGCGAGGGGAGGGCAGAAACTCTAGAGGCAGCGTATCTATTAGATATCCAGCTAAGAGTCGCTCCACGCGTGAATGATACAATACCCCTCCATTTGCTTCATAGATAATAGACCTAAAGCTAAACAAATAAAGTGAGTTAAAAGCGATCCTGTGTCGGCGGCCTTCTTCCTCAAAGAACATCACTACATATCATAACTAAATCTCTGCCGTTTGTAACAAACTAAACCGTGTGAAAATCTGGTAAAAATTCGGGGAGTTATGCTTATTATTGTAGTTGGGGATACACCTTCCTCAGTAGAAATAAATGCACTGGGGGCGCACTGGGGACCCATCGAAGATGGCGGCCGCGCTGATACGTCAGCTCCAACAGGCAGCGTCAGTCTATGAGGCGTCTACGTATATTATGTCTACTATGGGCGAAGGCATCTCATGAATAATTAATGCAACGTGACGACACAACACGGAGACGCTTAAAAGCACTATTCACGCTATTATATCACATCCGTTCAGTGGCAACACTGCTTAGTGCATAGAATGTTGGTGTGGAAAACCCGAGTTCGAGTCCCTCCTCGTCTCCAGGTTTACATTTAGGTAAAGGCCTATATTAATAAAACTGCTTAGGGTTAAGTTAAGGTATTAGGTTAGAGATCGTTAAGTTTATGTATTACGTTAGAAATTGTTACGTTTAGGAATTTTTAGAGATGGTTATGTTTAGGTATTACCGGTACTTTAGAGATGGTTACGTTTAGGTTTGAGGTTAGATGGTTAAGTTTAAGAATTTGGTTAGATATGGTTACGGTTAAGGCCGGACTTGCCTTCGCAATCCTAGGAAAAAAATATCGTGTGAGGGATAACCCCAACATAATGCTGTTTTCACACACATAAATGTCTTCTCATCTATGTCATGTTCTGTTCAATAATTAAGCCTATTTAAACTAACACAGACTTCTACTCAGCCAACAGAAAGAAGGCAGATGCCCGTAAAACGGGTGGTGGCCCAGCACCGCCACCTCTAACGGAGGCAGAGGAGCTGGCCCTAAGCCACAATATTGGAAGGCCAGTGGCTGAGGGAATCCCTGGAGGGAGCTCATCCTCTGAGTCCACCCCCCAAGACCTCCTTGATGGCTCTGACAGGTTTATGTCCAGGGAAAACGACAAATATGGGTAAAAGCCGTTTCAGGGCAAGGCACACTTTTCTGACCGCCCTGCATACAGTTGCCTTGCTCAAGTGCTCTGCGTCTCCGACATTGTACAAAAAACTTCCATTTGCAAAGAAACGCAGTGCAACACACAATATATGCTGGGATGTGAGAGCATGACTACGGTTGGAAATGTTGCAAATGTAAGGACGGATTAGGTTGTGTATGTATCTTTTTATTTACCTCTCCTGGAACCGTCACCTTAACGTGGTGGAGAGGTTTGAGTGTCCCTGTGAACCTGGGGGCTGTGTTGTCTGGAGCCTTGTGCTCCTGGTAGGGTCTCCCATGGCAGAGTGGTCTCAGGTGAGGGGCCAGACTAAGAATGGTTCATAACTTCACAAGACGCCATGGTTCACAAGACTCCATGGACTCCTTGGTGAACACGGGCAGGTGGGGCTCATAGCCTTGGATGGCAACCCACCTAGGAGAAGGTCACTCTGAACTAAAACCGGGACTGCGAGGAGTTGCGCCCCACAGTCCTTAATTAGCATCGTAAAGCCAACCATGAAGAACAAAGTTATCCCAAACCCTATACTTCCAGCGGCGGGAGTCCGCAGGAGCAATGCAGCGGACGGTGGTGCTGGTCCTCCTTCTGGAGGACACCATGACGACAGGACCCCAAACCCTGGGAAACCAGGGAGGGTTCTGTCCGATCACAGCACCCCTTCCAATGCACTCATGCGCTGTCGGCGACCATTTGTAATGGGAACCTTCAACGCATGTACAGTGAGAGAAGAAGCTAGATTGATGGAGCTAGCACACTGTGCTGAGGAGCGGGGAGTGGAGATCCTGGGAGTCCAGGAACACAGAAGAGTGCACACTGATGACCAGATCGTTTACCACAAAGTAGAGAGATGCACGTTCATCACCTCGTCTGCGTGGCGAAACGAGGCCCAGGCTGCAACAGGTGGCGTGGGGCTAATGCTGGGCTCTCGGGCGCGTAAGGCTCTCTGTCGGGTTTGCCACCACACCGACAGGATCCTTATCGCAGAGTTCTCAGGCAACCCGGTAACAACAGTCATAGTCGTGTACTCACCCACCAACGTGGCCCCAACTGAGGAGGCGGAGAAGTTCTTCGAGGACCTGGCAACAGCCGTACGAGGTGTTCCAGCACACAACTTCCTGGCAATCCTGGGGGACTTCAACGCAAGGCTCGGACCAGAGGACACACCCTTCCCATACCACGACTCTACCAACCGCAATGGTGCATACCTCGCGGCCCTTCTCACGGAGCACGAACTACTGGCAGCGAACACCTTGTTCCAGAAAAGGCAAGGCAAGAGATGGACCTTCCAGGATCGAGCCACACGTATGGTGCGCCAACTGGACTATATACTTGTGAGGAGAAAGTGGAGGAACTCCATCCTTAATGCCGAACCATACAGTTCGTTCAGCTCGGTGGGTTCGGACCACCGTGTGGTGTCCATGAGGGTGCGACTGAGCCTCAGGGTCCCCAAGCCTAATCCCAAGATCCGGCACGATTGGAAGGCATTCGCAAACGATCCTGGCCTTCAAACCAGGTACACTGTGGAAGTCAGGAATCGTTTCCAGCAGCTGGACAAGGGAGCGGAGCCCAGCAGCGAATATATGAGATTTGTTGCTGCGAACGAGGAGGCAACCAGGATGTGTGTGCCCGTGTTGGACAGAGCCAGAACCTCCCAGAGGTCCAAACATCCGGAGGTCGTAGCGGCACGAGGAAGTGTGGAGGAAGCACGCCTCAACTTTGAGCGTGAACCAACCCAGCAGAGACGTGGGGAACTGGGAGAAGCCAAGCAGCTTCTGTTCTGTACCTACGACAACATCAAGGGGGAGGAACTGATGGAGAAGGTGCGAAGGGTGCAGGTTGCGCAAGGCGAAAAACAGTATGGGGAAGCCTGGAGGGTCATCAACGAAATGACTGGGCGGAAAAGGACAAAGGAGGGACAGGTTGAAGGTCACAGCCCTGAGGAGAGGATGGCAACCTGGTTCAACCACTTCCGAAGCCTTCTGGGCTCAACAGCAGATGGGGCTGAGGAGGAAATCCCACCAGTCCTCCAGAACCTAGACATCAACGATGGTCCATTCACTGCCACTGAGCTAGCCCGGGCGAAAGCCACAGTGAGAGCTGGAAAAAGTTCTGGGCCAGACGGCATACCCCCTGTGGTTTTAAAGAACTGTGACCTCGATGACATCATGCTGGAGTTTTCCAACCTAGCGCTACTGCAAAACAAACTACCTGAAGCATGGTCTCTCTCCAACATCATCCCAGTGCCTAAATCAGGAGACCTCTCAAAGCCAGACAACTACCGGGGCATCAGCCTGACATGTATCACAGCAAAGATATACAACCGCATGATACTAAACAGGATCAGGAGCGCCATCGACCCTCACCTGAGGGTGAACCAAAATGGCTTTCGCGAAGGGAGAACCACCACAGACCAGATCCTGGCACTAAGGAGAATGATCGAGGAGGTGAAGAAGGATAACCTGACAGCTGTACTGTGCTTTATCGACTTCAAAAAGGCATTTGATTCGATCCACAGAGGCACGATGGTGAAGATCCTTAAGGCCTACGGTGTTCCTCCCAACCTACTCCGGGCTATTGAGACCATGCACGCAGGAACAAGGTCCAAGGTGGTTACCCCAGATGGCAACACTGAGGAGTTTGATATCCTGGCTGGAGTAATGCAAGGGGACACACTAGCCCCCTTCCTCTTCATCTTAGTCCTGGATTACGCGCTCAGTAAAGCCATTAGTGGGCGGGAGCAGGACCTCGGCTTCACCCTAACCCCAAGGAGGTCAAAGCGACACCCTGCAGTTGTCCTGACAGACCTGGACTACGCGGATGACATCAGCCTGCTCTCCAACAACGTGGAGCAAGCACAGGAACTCCTGAATAGAGTGGAGCTAGAGTGCGCCAAGGTTGGCCTTAGGCTAAACGCCAAGAAAACAGAGGTCATCACCTACAACATCTCACCGGAGCATCAGCCGCTGACAACAACTGGTGGCGTTGTGCTGAAGGAAGTCGAGGACTTCAAGTATCTGGGCTCATGGGTTAACTCAACCGAGCAGGACCTAAAGGTGAGGAAGGCACTCGCATGGAGGGCCCTGAACGGCATTACCTGTGTGTGGAACTCCAACCTCCCCCGTCAAATCAAGCTCAGCTTTTTCTTTGCAACGGTAGAGTCTGTTCTCCTCTACGGCAGCGAATGCTGGTCCCTGAAGCCAATCTTGCAGAAGTCTCTAGACGGGTGCTACACCAGAATGCTGCGTGCAGTACTAAACATCAGCAAGAGTACACATGTTACTAACAGTAACCTGTATGAAGGATTACCAAGGGTTAGCGAGAAAGTAGCTTCCAGGAGAATGAGACTGGCGGGACACTGCCAAAGACACCAAGAGCTGCCAGCCAGCAAACTGGTACTATGGGAACCAAACCATGGGCATCGGTCTCGAGGACGTCCTACTCTAACCTACGTGGATGTACTCAAGAAGGATGCAGGAGCGCAAAGTACCATTGAACTGGCCAGATGTATGGAAAACCGGGATGACTGGAAGCAACGATGGAGGGCTCGTTTGAGGACGACCTAGAGAGAGAGAGAGAGATGTAAATGATGGACTGTGACGTGAAACAGTACCGCTCAAAAAGATAATTGTCTGGAAATGCTAAAACATCTACGCGCGGTCTGATAACCATCTCCCGACAAATATTTAATTCTCAGCGCAGTAATGCTGCACCTTCATCCACAGGATCGTTGTCAAAAGGACATGCCATGTTCGTGAAAAAAGTCGCCTCCTACTGAGCCTAATAGACTTCTGATAGCCTATAGCCTACTGACTATGATTTTTGACAGACGGCAGAACAAGGCTACGCCAAAACTCGCCTGCTGACTGAATGAATGAAAGAGGAAATCAAATGGCGTGTGTGGCTGAAAGAGGGCAGAGACAGAGAGAAACTCGAGGTTCATTGAGAAAAACCTGGTCCCGACCAGGTTAGGTTCATAGAGTCTGTTACTACGGTAACTGACCAAGAGCTCAGAGTTTCCCTCATTTCAGGGTTAATAAACTCAGAGTTTTCACTAAACCTGCTTTGTGAAACGGACCCCTGGTACAAGCCTTGAGCTTGTGTATGGGAATCATGAATGTATTATTGCTATGGTTATAATCTCGGATCCAGCATTCCTACTATGTTATAACAGAACTTCTGGGGGGAGACAGCAAAGAAAACCACAGAAAAGAAATTCCTCCAGGCGAGTCTTTGATTGCACCACTGTATGACGTAGCAAATATTAAGTAAAGCGAAAGAAAGTGAAACAATTGGCTAAAGAAAACTCAAAACTGAAATTTAAGGACAAACTAGAAAATGAATTCAGGAACAATCATTCAACAATAAACAATAACAATCAACAATAATTCCAGTGCCTAAAAAACCCTGACCCACAGAACTCAACCATTACTGCCCCATTGCCCTCACATCCATAATAATGAAGTGCCTGGAGAATCTGCTGCTACATATCATCCTGCCAATTGTTAACCAACAACTGGACCCCCACCAACAGGGCCGGGAGGGGCACAGAAATGCTGTGGCCTGCCCGCTGCACCTCCTCCTCCAGCACCTGAATTCCTCAGGCACCTTTGCCAGGATCCTCTTCGTGGACTTCAGCTCTGCTTTTAATACCATCCAACCTGTTGATCCGGAAGCTACACCAACTTGACACTCCTGCCCCATCTGATCCATCTCCTGCACAACTTCCTCAGTGACGGACGGCAAGCTGTTCGGGTTGGCACAACAACATCACCTGCAATCACCACCAACACCGGAGGGTTGTGTACTGAGGCCGTTCCTCTACACACTGTTCACCAATGACTGCATCAGCCCCTGAACTACCACCATTTACCTCAAACCGTTAAAATCGCGGATAGCTTCAAGTATCTCAGACTTACACTGGACAATAAACTCACATTTAAAAAAGGAGCCATCAAAGACTATCAGCCATCGCTGAGGGAACTATGAGTCTACGAGTCTTGCTCCTATGTTGTCTGCCTGTCACTATTGTGTGCTGCTGTGGGTGGATGGATGATGTGTGTAATGAAGTTGTTGGTTCTCCTTGTAATGTACAGTTACTGTTTGTCGTCTGTTATTGTTGTGATAATGTGTTCAAAGTGTATTGTTGTTTCTCCTGTGATGTACACTTTTGTGGAAAATTATTTTCCCCCTGGGACAAATAAACTAACACAGACCATTTTTAAGGGTTAAACTGATTAATAAACAGACCAATAACGCCTATGTCGGTGGAACAGAGCAGAGAACCTGCCACATCATACAGCGGTACAATCGAATACCCCCCCCCCCCCCCCCCCTTGTTAGGGGGGAGGAACAGAACCTGGGCCGGAAACCAAAAGCTGAAAGAGGTGGAGTTACGCCTTGTTTCCTGTTTCTTTACAGAGATATTCTACCAAAGATAAATTAATTTGCAGGGGGCGCTGCTGAGCTGGCAATGGAGTACGACGCATTTAGTTTGAACTCTCGTCGAACTTGGGAAATCTGCTCCGAACATATTCCTGAAGTCAGATGATAGTTTGTATGTGGATTGATGACGGCAAATCTGCACAAATATAAATACAACGGATCATCCAGTACTAGGCCCAACGCCACCTTGACATCAATTTTCACCCATTCCCTAGCTCGAACGACCCCGCCAGACAGCCCAGAGATGGACGGAGATCTAGGCGGTGATAAAATCAGAACTGAAAAATGCACTGGCCGAAGACTTCAGCTTTCTTTAAAGTGAGCGACAAGTGGTAAAATTGGAAATAATAAATATCACAGCTGCAATCCATTCTGAGATCAACCAATTGAAAACTACAATCAAAGAGGTGGAAGGCGGGCTATCAACATGGTCAGAAGAGGTGGCAGCTTTACAGGCTATGGTAACTGACTTGAATGCAGAGGTACCAGGGCTTAGAGAGAAATGTGAGGACATGGAAGGAAGAATGAGGAGATGCAACATCAGGATATTAGGGGTTGCTTGTATTATCAGAACATATGCTGCACACTATTGAGCCGCGGTACACTGTACCATCCCGCCGTCTTTTTGCAGAGAACGCGATACCTCAGCTATACCAAACCACAAAGGAACGAGTGTCAGAGACTTTGAAGAAAGCAACACGAGTCGCCTTAACCTGCGATGCCTGGACATCCCGAGCAGTTGAATCGTATGTGACCTTTACTGCTCACTATATAACCAACGACTGGCAGCTTGAGACTCGTGTTTTGCAAACTCGTGTGATGTATGAAAGCCACACAGGAGCACACATGAATGAGCTGTTTCAGGATGTCTCTAAGGAATGGCATCTTCCTACCTCTGACTTGGTGATCGTTACCGACAATGCTGCTAATATGACTGCTGCAGTGCAGCTGGGCAGCTTCACTCACGTCAAGTGTTTTGCTCACACTATTAATCTTGCGGCTCAGAGAGCCCTGAAACTACCGAGTGTGTCACGTCTGCTCGCGAGGATTCGGAGAATTTCTGTGTTTTTTCATCGTAGTCACATCGCTAGTCGTGTACTTCAGCAGAAACAGAAGCTCCTCGACCTGCCACCTCACAAGTTAAAGACGGACGTCTCTACCAGATGGAACAGTGCCTTTGACATGATGGACAGATTCCTCGAGCAACAACCAGCCGTTTGTGCTGCTCTCCTCTCTTCCGAGGTGAGAAAAGGTGGAACTGACATCTGTACACTAAAGGAAGTAGATGTGACCAATGCAGAAGAAATGGCTATGGCCCTGAAGCCATTAAAGGAGGCAACTGTCGGCAACTGTCGAGTGAGGATAGCACACCAACATTGTCCGTGATTGCTCCATTGCACGCACAACTACTCCACGACACAGAAACAGGTTTCAGTGGTGAAATGCCAATTGTTCGAGAAATCAAACAGACCATCCACGAAGACCTGTCAAAGAGATACTGCACTGTCAGGGAGAAGAGCATGCTGCACACAGCTTCTACTTTGGATCCGAGATTTAAAGCCCTACCATTTCTCTCCCAGGATGAGCAGCAGGACATATACTCCAAAGTGATTGCTGAAGCTGCAGCACTTAAGGTAATAATTTCAATCATTAACATTAAAAAGTCTAAAAAAATATTTCCACTGTGTCAAAAATGTGTTTTGTCTTCTAATACATCATTAGCTTATAATACAAATGTAATAACCATAATCATATGAGTTTGTGAAAGATCTTGCAGATGTTATCAAAGGATAATATAAACATTGAACTTGGACTTCAACTATGAGGCTTATATGTTTGTTTTCTTTTATGGTTCTTCACTGCAACAGGCAGAGACACAGAAGGAGCATGCTAAGGAGCCAGGTGCCCCAGTTGAAGGACAAGATGATCAACACTCTCCTGTTCCCAAAAGAAGGAACACTGCACTGATAAACCTTTTAGGCAAGACATTCACTGATTCCAGGGCAGCCCCAAAATCTGCCAGCACCAGAGCTGAGGAGGAGATGAGTAAGTACCTGGAAACCCCTCCACTGTCACTCTCAGAAGACCCCCTCATCTGGTGGAGGAACCATGAAACTGTCTTTCCCCTGCTGGCTAAGTTAGCGAAGCACTACCTATGCATCCCTGGCACTAGTGTTGCCTCAGAGAGAGTGTTCTCCACTGCTGGGGACATAGTGACGGCACAGCGGAGCATGCTCAGTTCTGAACATGTAGACCAACTTCTGTTTCTGCAGAAGAATCTAGAAGTTGAAGCCAGTGGTGAACTATGAACTGGCCAGGCAGACACTTAAACATGTTTATGCATTCTGTGATTCTAAATATATATATTTGAGGCATGATTTTATGTGTTAAATGTGCCCAGCAGTTGCCCATTTCTAGCTGTTAATGTAGTACCTGAGCCATTTGTGTTTGATTTTGGAGTACAGCACTTTAAAACTAATTGTACTAATCTTATTTTACCATAATATTATACTTTGCAGTTTATAGTTGACAATTACCTCAGGCCCGCCATTTGTAGCTAAAGGCAAACATTTTCAGTTTTGTTTGAACAGTTTGACTGAAGTTTACCAGTTCCTTAATGGACTGTATAGTTGAATGGAATTAATAAATCCTACTCAAGGTTGATATTGAGTAGTGTTTACCTGCAATTGTTCGTTCTGTTTTTCTTCTTGTCTGTCAACTGTAATTATATTGGAAAGTAACTCAGAATCACAGATATATATCACATTTATTTATGCTCTGGACAGTGAATCAATTTTTAATTAAAAATTGGTTTTGAATCGAAAATCGATTTTAAATCGAATCTTGAGCCTAAAAATCGACATCGAATCGAATCGTGGCATTTTCTGAATCGTGCACCCCTAATCTCTGAGGAGCTATGAGGATACACGAGAGCAACCTTCCTGTAACTCTCCACAGCAGAACGGCATGTTGTTAATAATCCACCCCTAACATCTGGCAAATTTGAACGAGATGGCAGTGAAACAGTGCAAGTGCCTGGTATTTTATGCTTCTTGATATAATAATAATAATAATAATAATAATAATAATAATATTAATAATAATAACTTTATATATAGCTCGTCAGAAACGGACGTCGCTTCACATGACGCTTTAGAAGAAAGGAAGGAAAAATATTTCCTTGTTTCCTCTCTCCTTGCATGGTTTCCTTGCTTGAAAGGTGTCATGACCAGGTTAGGACACAGGACGCAGATGTAAAAGCAAAAACGATTAAAAAACAATGCCCGCCTGGCGTGAATTTAGTCTCTTGGCTTGTTTAATATATTCAAGGTTCTTGTGATCTGTCCACACAATGAACAGATGCTGTGACCCCTCCAGCCAGTGTCTCCATTCCTCCAAGGCGACCTTGACCGCCAGCAGCTCCTGGTTGTCAACGTCATAGTTCCTTTCTGTGGAACTATTGCCGGGACAGAAAGGCGCAGGGGTGCATCTTGCCATCCACCTCTGACCGCTGAGATAGGACCGCCCGATCCCCTCATTAGATGCGTCAACCTCCACCACAAATTGACGCTGTGGATCTGGCAGAATGAGGATGGGCGCAGAGGTGAAGTGGAGCTTGAGGGTCTGGAACGCCTCCTCTGCCTCCGGGCCCCAGTTGAATCGAACCTGGGGAGAGGTCAGAGTGTAGAGGAGAGCAGCTATTGCACTAAAGCCTCTGATAAACCGCCTGTAGAAATTAGCAAACCCCAAGAACTGCTGTACCTTCTCGCCTATCAGGCGTTGGCCACTCGGCCACAGCGCTCACTTTAGCCAGATCCATCTGCACCCTTCCAGGGGTTACGATGAAGCCTAGGAAGGAGATGGTGTCGGCATGAAACTCACTCTTTTCTGCTTTGACATACAAGTGGTTGTCGAGAAGACGCTTAAGGACTTGGCTAGCATGGTGCCTGTGTCTAGGTCCGGTGAGTAAATTAATATGTCGTCTAGATAAACATAAACAAACTGATCGAGAAAGTCTCTGAGCACGTCGTTGATCATGGCCTGGAAGACTGCAGGGGCATTCGTGAGACCAAAGGGCATGACCAGATATTCATAGACCGCTGGGAGTATTAAACCCAGTCTTCCATTCATCCCCCTCCCTAATCCGAACGAGATGGTAAGCATTGCATAAATCAAGCTTAGTGAATACTGTGGCCTGCTGAAGCTGATCAAACAACATTAAACGACGACATTAAAGGGAGTGGATAGCGATTCTTTATAGTAATGTCATTGAGGGGGCTGTAATCAATACATGGTCTTAAGGACCCGTTGTAGATGACACTGTCAATGAAGTTTGTTTAATTTTTTGTTTTATTTCAAGATGGACTTTCATTGTTTTAATGACACAGTTATTACGACACAGACTTTTATTTTGATATGCGCACTGTACGCATGTGCACTGTACAGTAAGAAACGGTTGCTAAGTGTTCAAGTTTTGGATGATAGTGCACCTTGCTGATAGGGTCACTAAGCTCTTACAGTGTTTTAAAGTGTATTCCAGATCGTAGAAGTTTAAATGTTACAGTAGATATATATTATAAGCTTCTGAAGATGTATTCTGTGACCGTGTTTACTTTGGAAGGTTTTTTGTAATAAACACCGCTTTTGACATCAGCGGAGGTAGCCACAGTAAGAGCTTACACCTCACCAAGTTTCCAGCCACTACAAAGACGACGAGCGAGGGAGACAGAGGGATACTACGAGCCTAGCCATTCTTCGTGCTTCCCATCGTCCACGACGCAGAGCTCCATCTCCTACACGGATAGAGACCGGCGCAAGAAGCCTTCGAGCAACGGTGCATCGGGTCTCAGTCAACGGGGAGCGCTGTGGCACCAAGGGCAGTGAGCAGAGGAACTTGGGGGATGGTCCGGATAACGGCTGAAAGGTAAAAGTGAACACTACAGATAGCCACGGACTGCTAAAGTGAATGCTGCAGATCGCTACGGACTGCTAAAGTGACTACTGCAGATAACTACGGACTGCTAAAGTAATCAACGATAGAGAGGACTATCTGTTTCGAACTGAAGACGGATTCAACTAGCCGAAGAGACTGTTTCGCGATAAGCTAGACAAAGCAGAAGATTTTGGAACTCTAACCACAGGTGTTGTTTTGGACTTCTGAATGTTTAAAAACGAACTTTTACATTCTGATAGACTTAATGCTGCTGTGATTAAGAGTGATAGTCTACACTTGGTTTACTTGACATTTTATTTAGGCTATGTCGACATTTGAATTTATATGAGTTTTGCCTATTTTATCTTGCTAGCTTAGCATACTTGCTTGTAGCCTATGGGAAGTTCGTTTGACAAACTTGCCTACCGAACATAATTTAAATCGTTTAATCGTCACGTGCAAATCAGATATGCAAAATGTCACTGCATAGCTCATTACATTTAGAGTCTAAGGGGTATGAAGAAGAGCAAATTCCTAAAATAGAAACTAGTGATCCAGAAACTAATTTAGAAGAACCACCTGAACACGATCAAACTGATAACCTAGGGCTTCGCCGCTCTGAGCGCAGTCGTGCCCCTACAGAAAGGTTGCTTGCCTATCAAACGGAAGCAGCAAAGAAAAAGGAAGGAAAGTTTCTAGGTGCTTATCAAAATTGGAAAGCTGAGGTTCGTAACACACGGGAACAACTAAAATCAGACATTTCTTCAACCCAACTAGCCCTCCTTGTGGATGTGTTAGAAGAAGTAAAGAATAATGTGACTAAATTGTATGATGAAATAAGGCAAGTTGTCACTCCCTCATTTGATGTTAGACAACGAGTAGATGCTTGTGAGGCTGTGACTGCAGACATTATCAAAATCGCCTATGAAAGAATAGCAGGCATTGATGAGTTTGATGCTGTAAGGGAGAAAAGCCGCCTTCGCACTCTACTTGAATGTGATTATGCCCAGTCTATTTACGGGTCTACAGTATCTCGAGTGAGCCACGAACATAGCCAACACTCCAGCGCGTCCTGTTTAGCGGTTAAACGAGCAGATGCTGCCGCAGAAGTGGCTGCTAAGGAAGCAGCATATGAAGTGATGCTGGAAGAAAGGAAGTATAAAGATAAAATACAACAATTAGAAGAACAACACAAGAAAGCCCTTGAATCTCAAAGATTTAAATTAGAGCAGTTGCAAGCAGAGAAAGACTTAAAGGCAGCTCAGGCCAAATTAAAGGTCTACACCCAAGAAACAGATAGAGAAATGAATGCCCTACCCTTTGACGTCGAAATCACACCAGGAAAAACTACATCTCAGCGTAAACTTAGCATTCAGAGCACATTGTCAAATGAAGGTACACATTCTCTCGCCCAAGCCCTTCAAGACAGCATAGCCTTAAGTAGACTGCCAACGCCAGAGCCTTCAGTTTTCACTGGAGACCCGATCCAGTTCATAGAGTGGAAATCCTCCTTCATGGCACTGATTGATCAGAAAAACATTTCTGCTGCTGACAAGCTCTTCTATCTTAAGAAATATGTGGATGGCCCAGCCCGCAAAACATTAGAGGGTGCATTCTATAGAAATGATAAGGACGCTTACAATGATGCCTGGAACAGACTAGACACACGCTATGGACAGCCATTTCTTTTACAAAAGGCTTTCAGAGACAGGCTTTCGAACTGGCCGAGAATTAATCCAAAGGATGCTGTCAGTCTGAGAGAATTCTCTGATTTTCTAAATGCCTGTCAAGATGCAATGCCTCACGTAAAAGGCCTACAGATCTTGAATGATTGTCAAGAAAACCAAAGACTAGTACAGAAATTACCCGACTGGGCCATATCTCGGTGGAATCGGCAAGTCACACAAAATTTGAGTCGAAATCAAGAATTCCCACCATTCCAAGAGTTTGCTGCATTTGTGACATTAGAAGCAGAAATCGCTTGCAACCCTGTAACCTCCTTCTATGCCCTTCACGCACCAGAAGCCTCTGCAGAGAAACGCAACCTAAAAGACAATGGAGGAAAGGTTAGAGTGCTAAGTACACAAACGAACAATGACGAACAGAGCACAGAAAAAACAACTACAAGGCTGCCTTGTGCATTTTGCAGAGAAGAGAAACATCAGTTACCCAGCTGTGCCAAATTCATAGCTAAAGATTTAGAAGAGCGTAAGAAGTTTGTTCGAGAAAGAAAGCTCTGTTATGGGTGCCTGCGCGCTGGACACATAGCAAAGGACTGCCGTATCCGACACACGTGCAACAGTTGCAAAGGCAGACACCCAACTAGTTTACATGATGACAACTATGTGAAGCAAGCAAAGTCTACTCCCTCGGTCAATTCAGAAAAGGCATCTGAAGATGTAAGCGGTACGGCTCTAAATGTAGCTACAGGTCAGGCTGCGAACACCTCTATGATTGTGCCAGTCTGGGTGTCCACTAAGAGCAATCCAAGCAATGAAAGGCTGGTGTATGCGTTACTTGACACACAGAGTGACACCACCTTCATTGACCAAGCAGTCAGCGATGCTCTCCAAGCAGAATCCTGTCCAGTCAAACTAAAGCTGACCACCATGTTAGGTAGAGATGCAGTTCTCCAGAGTTATAGAGTGACAGGCCTTCAAGTGAGAAGCTATAGTTCAGCTAATCACATTGATCTACCACCCACCTACACAAAAGACTACATACCAGTGAATCGCACCCATATTCCTACTTGTGACACAGCTAAGTGTTGGAATCACCTTGTAGCCATTGCCAATGAAATACCACCCCTTCAGGACTGTGACATTGGTCTATTGATAGGCTATAACTGTTCAAGAGCAATGGCTCCTCGAAAGGTAATTGTAGGGGAAGATGAGGAACCTTATGGCATACAGACAGATTTGGGATGGAGCATAGTGGGTCATTCACCAGCACGCCTTGGGGTGTCCCGAGCAAGTGGTATATGCCACCGCATAACCGTTAAGGAGCTCCCCTCTATCACTCCAATGGATGCCATTCGTATCTTGGAAACTGACTTTAAAGACATCAGTGAAGACAGTAAGAAAGTGTCACAAGACGACATCCTATTCATAAACAAAATGAAAGAACACATAAAGAAAAACAATCAAGGTCATTATGAGATGCCCCTACCATTCAAAGAAAGACCCACACTACCAGACAACACACATCTTGCAATGGTCAGACTCAATCACTTGAGACGAAGGCTTTCCAGAGATAAAACATTACATGAACATTACACACACTTCATGAGGGAGATCATAGACAGAGGAGATGCTGAGGAGACGAAGGAAGATGGCATTAAGGGAGAGACCTGGTACTTACCCCATCACGGCGTATATCACGCAAAGAAGCCAGGAAAAGTGCGTGTAGTCTTCGACTGTTCAGCAAAATATGAGGACACATGTCTCAATGACCACCTACTCCAAGGGCCGGATTTGATCAACAATTTGAATGGCATTCTCATCAGATTTCGCCAACACCCCGTAGCACTGATGTGTGACATGGAAAAAATGTTCCACCAATTCCATGTTGACGAAGCAGACAGAAATTATCGGCGCTTTCTTTGGTGGAAGGATGGTGACCTAGACAGAAAACCAGACGTGTTCCGCGTGAGAGTCCATCTATTTGGCGCCACGTCATCACCTGCATGTGCAAACTACGGCTTGAAACATCTTGCTCAAGAGTACAGCAGCGACTATCCTCTCGGTGCACAGTTTGTGATGAAGAATTTTTATGTCGATGACGGTGTCACTAGCGTTGTCAACACAGAAGATGCAATCAAACTAGCAACAGAGGCTAGAATGCTCTGTGCAAAAGGCGGTCTTCGACTGCACAAATTCATGTCCAATGATGCTGCCGTTATGGAAAGCCTCCCCGCATCAGAGCGAGCTGAGGTGAAAAATGTTGAATTTGCCTTTGATGAAGCCCTAATAGAACAAACTTTAGGTATCCAGTGGCAAAGAGAATCTGATGACTTAAAATTTCGAGTCCATGTTCAAGAGCAGCCTGCCACGAGACACAACATACTGTCCACAGTAGCTTCAGTGTACGATCCTCTCGGGTTCATCGCACCTGTGCTGCTAAGTGGCAAACGAATCCTGCAAGAAATGTGTAAGCATGGCACAAACTGGGACGACCCCATGCCTCCCGAACTTATGCCACGGTGGGAGCACTGGAAAAGGGATCTCGTCAACTTGAAAGATCTAAGTATATCACGCTGCTATACGGCCACTGGTTTTGGAGAAGTTGTCAGCGCAGAATTGCACCATTTCTCCGATGCAAGTACAGTAGGATATGGCCAATGTTCATATTTAAGACTTTGCAACAAGAGAGGAAACATCCACTGCACGCTCGTCATGGCAAAATCTAGAGTGGCCCCCTTGAAAGTTACCACTATTCCCAGATTAGAACTGACAGCCGCCGTCACCTCTATCAAGGCGAGCAGTGTACTTAAAGCGGAGTTAGAATATGAAATTACAGATGAAATTTTCTGGACAGACTCCAAGGTTGTACTTGGATATGTCAATAATGACGCACGCCGCTGTCATGTGTTTGTTGCGAACAGAGTGCAGAGGATACACCTTGGCTCAGAGCCACATCAATGGAAATACATCCCCACAGAAGAAAATCCAGCAGATCATACGTCAAGAGGGTTGAGAGTTAATGAGATGTCATCCTCTAACTGGTTCACTGGACCTAAGTTTCTTTCTTTTTTTTTTATTTATGATTTATTTGTAGAAATTTTTCATACAAGACTCAGAGTTCAGTAGTCCTCACAGATAAGAAATGGGAAGATTACATGACAGACAGTCAAATGGTGAGGATACACAATACTGCATTCTGTAAAGACCGTAAATAAGGGAACAAAAACATACATAATAGTAAAGAAAACAATATATAAACAATCATAATGATAATAATAATAAAAATAAAATAAGATAAATAAATAGTGCTGCATGCTGCTAATAAGTGCTATCAATAAGGGTAGTTGAAACAGGACATTGGTGCGTTGTAGAGGCGAATCAATCACTGACGGCGGTATCTAATTGAAGAGACTTAACATGTTCTAAGAAGGGTTCCCAGACCTTACCGAACTTAGTAGAGGTACCACGCAAAGAATATTTAATTTTTTCCAATCTCATAAAATGAAGGACGTCCCTAATCCATTGAGAGTGGGAGGGGGGGTGGGAGTTCTTCCAGTGTAGCAACATAACGCGTCTCGCTAAGAGTGATAGAAAGGCCACAAGTTCACAGAAGTAAGATGAAAGTGAATGGCCAAAAGGTAGGACACCAAACAAGGCCACTAATGGTGAGGGACAGATGTTAGTAGAGGTAGTGGCTGATAGAGTGTCGAAAAAACCCTTCCAGAACGACGCAAGGACAGGACAAGCCCAGAACATATGGCCAAGACTGGCCGGTCCTAGATGGCACCGGTCACAGCCAGAGTCTACACCCAGAAATATACGAGCCAGTTTACTTTTGGACCAATGGACCCTGTGCACTACTTTGCATTGTATTATTCCATGCCGGGCACAGACAGAGGATGAGTGTACCCATTTCAGAGCATGCTCCCATACCGCAGGGTCTATCTCTATGTTAAGATCAGCCGACCATGCAGCGCGTATGGCATCAGAGTCTGAGGATTGGTGCGCAAGAAGAGTGTGGTAAATCCTTGATATTGTTCCTTTCTGGTAGGGGTTAATTTTAAAGATGGTGTCAATAAGTGTGGGAGACGGTATAGTGGGGAAACTGGGAAATTGGTTACGTACAAAATCTCTTATCTGCAAGTACCTGAAAAAATGGGTTAAAGGCAAGTTGTAAGCCTGTGCTAACTGACCAAAAGAAGCGAATTTACCATCAATGTAAAGATGGTTAAAGGATGAAATTCCTTTTTCTCTCCATATTAAGAAAGCATTATCAATGGTGGATGGAGTGAACAGGGGATTAGAGTAGACAGGAGCCAGACCAGGTATAGATTGCAGCGTAAAGTGTTGTTTAAATTGTGTCCAGATTTTAAGACAGTTTCTCACAACAATACTATCTGAGTGCACAGATGGTGATATAGTCGTGGGAAAGCACAGAAGGGACATCAAAGATGATGAACCACATGAGGCCTCCTCAACCTGTAGCCAGGCGGGGGGTTGGTCCTTAGTGTAACAGCAGTGTAACATGGCTCTAATGTTTGCAGCCCAGTAATAGAGTAAGAAGCAGGGGAGGGCTAGACCACCCAAGTCCTTTTTGTAAAGTGTCTTTTTTTATTCTAGGGGGCTTCTTGTTCCATAAAAATTGAGAGATTGTGTGGTCAAGTGAGTGAAAGAAACGTTTAGTGAGGAAAATGGGTATACATTGGAAGAGATATAGAAATTTGGGGAGCACATTCATTTTGACACAGTTTATCCGCCCAGCAAGAGAGAGAGGCAAAAGAGACCACCGCTGAAGATCCCGAGTCAGCTTCACCAGAAGAGGGGAGAAATTACATTTATATAAGTCTGGGTAGTTTTTGGTTATACAGACACCCAAGTATTTAATATGTTCAAGAGATGTTTTGAAAGGTAGGTCAGATAATGGATATGACATGGCTGCAGCATTAACTGGCATTAATTCACTTTTTTGGAAATTTAGTTTGTAGCCTGAGATTTGACCAAACTCCTGCAGTAAGTTTAAGACAAGGGGGAAAGCTCTGTCTAAGTCAGAGACAAAGAGTAAGAGGTAATCCGCAAACAGGGACACTTTATGTTCAACGCCACCCCTTAAAATGCCTGGTATCTGACTGGACCTTAGGGCTACTGCCAATGGTTCAATAGCAATGGCGAACAAGAGTGGAGAAAGTGGACATCCCTGACGGGTCCCGCGCTTGAGAGGAAAGTAGTCAGAGTAATCATTGTTTGTGCGTACACGAGCTTGGGGGGATGTATATAAAAGCCTAATCCAGGATATGAAGGTACTACCAAAGCCAAAGCGTTTTAACACAGAGAACAAATAGGACCATTCTACACGGTCAAATGCCTTCTCTGCATCCATGGAAATAACCACCTCAGGGGCGTCAGAGGGTGTCGGTGCATAAACAATATCAAATAGACGTCTAAAATTATGGAAAGAGTGTCTGTCTTTAACAAACCCTGTTTGGTCGGTACCTATGATGGTTGGCATCACAGTCTCCAGGCGCCTAGCCAACATTTTGGCCAAGAGTTTGACATCTGCACAAAGCAGGGAGATGGGGCGGTAGTTGCCACAAGAGAGTGGGTCTTTGTCCTTTTTTAAAAGGAGAGAAATGGTGGCCTGTCTTAACGTGGGAGGAAGAGTGCCATTTTGCATAGATTCATTGAACATGTTAAGTAAAATTGGAGCCAATTGATCTGAGAATGTCTTATACAGTTCAGCCGGGAGACCGTCAGGGCCTGGGCATTTACCATTCTGCATCAGCAGTAAAGCACTACTGAGTTCACCAATTGAAAGGGGTTCATCCAGTCTAGATGCTGTTGCACTGTCAATGGAGGAAATCTCTAAAGAGTTAAAAAAAATTATCGTACTGTTTCTCATCCGCCACACATTCAGAGGTGTATAATTTGGCATAGAAGTCTCTGAAATGGTTGTTAATTGCCTGTGGGTCAATAGTTGTGCCCTCGGTGGTACTAATCTGAGTTATGTGTTGTGATGAAGATGCTTGGCGGGTTTGGTGAGCAAGCAGTTTACTAGGTTTATCTCCAAACTCATAATGTTTATGGCGTGATTTTAACAGTGACTCTGAAGCTTCATTGGAGTCCAGGAGATCAAATTCAACCTTTTTCAGGAGTAGTTCTTTAGAAAGATCTGCATTGGGTGAGTCCACACATTTAGATTGAAGTTCTGACATATCTCTCGCAAGGCTAGCGCTTTTCTCTGAGGTAAGGGACTGTACGATATTTAGCGGGGGGGGAGGGCCGGTCGCCAGACGATCGGGTTAAAATTGTTCTGCCTGGCCTGCCCCCCTGGTAATTTTTTTTTTTCCGGGGCCCTCCCCCCGGCTCAAAAAAATTCTCCTAGGCCCTCCCCGCTACGTGAATCAAATAAAATTGGTCGGAAAATGACGTTTACAAGGTTAAAACGGCCACATAAGCACACATACACACACACACGGGTACACACGCAGCAAGAGCAGGGGTTTATGCCACGCTGTGCCTTGAACTTGAGAATGGGGACAAGCCTGCTTTTATCAATGTTACGAGACTCCCCCAATAATTTCACAACTTGGCTGATGACATTGTACCTTATAGGCTATTATAAGACAAAACACAAACTACTGTGACTAAGAGCGACTAATGATCACCCTGCGATTCTTGGTCTATGTGGTCAGTGGCGTCAGTTTGGTTTTAGAAGTGGTGGGGACAATAACCATAAGCTTGCTGCTTGAGTGTGGTTTGAAAAGTGCTGGGGACCCTTATGTAAGCTATTCATCCATTCAACGCTGCATTACAATATGCTCTACATTCGGCGCGATTGTCAACGGGGGGGGGGGGGGGGGGAGCACCGGACCCGCCAGCCGCGGACCCAGCACCGGACCCGCGGACCCGGCCGCGGACTCAGCCGCAGACCCAAGTCCACACACAGCCCGTGTGCATGCTGTGAGGATGTCATCGTGCGCGCCTATCGCATGATTTAGACTTGACGGTTTCGGCAGACAACCCGTTCTCATCCCAACTCGTAATATAGGCCTACCGACGATTTGTCACGCCCGGGGGTGGGTGGGTGGGTGGGGGGGGGGGTGTTCGTGATTGTCAACGGGAGGGGGGGGGGGACCGCGGACTGATGACGGGGTTGCGCGATCGTAACCACTGATGGCGGGGGGGGGGGGGAATAAAAAAATTAAAAAGGTGCCAGATCCACCGTTGGAGGTGCCGGAACATATTCCGGCGTGTTCCGGCCCAAATTAAGCCCTGGATACTGACGCCAAAGGTACCCTCCCGCGTCTGTGTGAAACAATCTGGGGGTTCTCATAAACCCGTTCGCGGTGGTAAGAGACGAGCAGAGTCTACAGCGTCCGCTCGCAGAGCAGAGTCTACAGCGTCCGCAGTCTACTGTGAAACAATTCACTCCAAAAAGGGTTATGGTTATGGTTAGGGTTATGGTTAGGGTTAGGGTTAGCGTAATCTATCACCGTGACCGGGTTATTATTGGAGTGAATGGACGCTGTAGACTCTGCTCTGCGAGCGGACGCTGTAGTTGGGATGAGAACGGGCTGCGGCTGAGTATGTGGGAATTTTTTCGGTCGCAATTGGGTTTCACATTTTTAAAAGTGGTGGGGACAAAATTCAAATTATAAATAGTGGTGGGGACATGTCCCCCCCGTAATCGACGCCTATGTATGTGGTGCAGTACTTTGGCAAAGGAGACGTTCACTTCCTTACAGGCTATCCTATCTTTCATTTAAACATCGAACTCGGCATGAGTCATGACGATTGCCCCCCCATAAAATAATTTTCCTCGGCCCTCCCCCCAGGCCAAAAATATTCTCCTGGGCCCTCCCCTAAGGCTTAAAAAAATTATCCTAGGCCCTCCCCCCCTGACGACCGGCCCTCCCCCCCCGGTAAATATCGTACAGTCCCTAATCTTTTTCTGATACGCTGAGTAAGCTATTATCTCTCCTCTCAGGTAAGCTTTGCATGCCTCCCAGATGGCTGCTGCCGATGTGTCTGGGTTTACATTGGTAGAGATATATGGGGTCAGAACAGTCTCATTAATAATGAATGCACAGAGAAGGATTCACAAATGTATTTTGTGATTTATATATAAATTACTCTCTTCTCACAAATACATTTCAATGCACACACAAATGGATTTCGGCATGTATAAATGTAAAATAAATCCATAAACAAAAATAAGTTTCACAAGCACATTTCTGATCCACACACAAATGTATCTTGTTTTAAATAAATGTAATATAAATCCATAAATATATTAATTACATATTTTCTTCAAAAATGTATTTGAATGTTGTTACATTTATATACAAACTGTTAAACTTGAATTTACAAGACGTTTTTCATTTGTGAACTTGTTTGCATTTGTGTGTGAACTGGTCTGTATTTATATGTGGATTATTGAGACTCCCCTGACACGGCTGGATTCACAAATGCATTTTTTTCACCAAGGAACTCTCTGTAGCCAATCAGATGCCGCCTTTTTCAGCCGATCACATGACTACAATCCCACGAGGGGTACCTCAGCATGGCCAGCGCACAGCATTTTCTCTGCGCATTTTGCGTTACTTTTCGGTAAATAAAAAAAAAAGAGTTATCGGACTTCACTGGTAACTGTGCGTTCACATCAGAAGCGAATTGCGCTGCAAAGACGCTTTGGTCGCTCATAAAGATTCGCTGCGGATTTATGTTTGCTTTTGTCGCTCATGACGTACAATTCAATTTTGCAGACGCATTTAAAGGAGCCGTATGCTTTTAGTACAGGCAGCCATATCAAAGAGTGAACTCCATACACTTTGGCCATATTGCAGAGACGGTTTTGCTTGTTGGATAAACGATAGTCGCACATCCCTCGTAACTACGCCGTGAAGGTGAACCCTCCCGGACTCCGCTATTAACATGAACCGCTCCGCCGGAGGAGCCGCACATCCACACGCACCGGACACCAGAATACAAACACATGTTTTCCATTTGATTGCTTTTAAATAAAGTTGTGTGCAGTTATACGGTAAATACGATTATTAAAAGTGTTCATGTCTCCTTCCTGGTCCAGAACCGCTTGGTCCATGCCATTAATAGGCGGCCCGCTTTGTGCGTGTGCTTGTAAACATGATATTTAAGCTGATTATTACGGTATTGTATTGGATCGTACAACACCGGGTGCCCAGCCACAGCCGCGATTAACTTTTCAGTCGACATTTTGATGTACAGTAGGAACCAAAAAAGTACAGTAGCCTAGGAACCAAAGTGCCGGTGTTCCCTGGGATCCACGCAATCGATCGCTTCTGATGTGAACGCACAGAGTTCAGTTTATGGCGTCTGGTAATGGCAATCCCGATTCAAGTGTTACTTAAATCGTGATTGCCATTCCCAGACGCCATGTTGAGGCTGAACTCAAGTGGAAGAAAGGTCAAGTCCGGATCTTTCTTTTTTTTATTTTACCAAAAAGTAACGCAAAATGCGCAGAGAAAATGCTGTGCTCATGGTGAGGTACCCCTCGTTGGACTGCAGTCATGTGATTGGCTGAAAACTAAGGAGGCATCTGATTGGCTACAGAGTTCCTTGTTGAAAAAAATGCATTTGTGAATCCAGCCGTGTCAGGGGAGTCTCAAAAATCCACATATAAATACAGACCAGTTCACACACAAATGCAAACAAGTTCACAAATGAAAAGCGTCTTGTAAATTCAAGTTTAACAGTTTGTATATAAATGTAACAACATTCAAATACATTTTTGATGAAAATTGCAAATATTTTTTTAATTCATATATTTATGGATTTATATTACATTTATTTTAAACAAGACACATTTGTGTGTGGATCAGAAATGTGTTTGAAACTTATTTTTGTTTATGGATTTATTTTACATTTATACATGCCGAAATCCATTTGTGTGTGCATTGAAATGTATTTGTGAGAAGAGAGTAATTTATATATAAATCACAAAATACATTTGTGAATCCTTCTCTGTGCATTGATTATTAATGAGACTGTTCTGACCCCATAGAGATATAAAGATCAATGCGGTTCTTAATAGTCAAAACAAAGTTTGAGTCAGAGAGCAATAAGGAGTTAAAGCGCCAGGGGGATCTTGTCACAGATCTACCAGGAAGAGAGATATCGACAATCACTGTTGCATGGTCAGATATCACAATGGGATTGTAGATGCATGAACTGACAGATGGTAGGAGTTTGCTATCAATGAGAAAATAATCAATACGGGAGAATGTGCCATGGACAGGAGAAAAGAAAGAAAACTGTTTAGTACTAGGATTGAAGAAGCGCCAGGCATCTGTGACTGCATATTGTTCCATAAATATCTGAATTACTTTTGACGATTTAGATAGACCAACGGGCCTATTGGATGAACGATCAAGTGAGGGGTCAAGACAACAATTGAAATCACCAGCAAGAATTAGTTGGTGGGAGTTTAAGTCGGAGAGAGAAAAAAAGAAGTTTTTGAAAAAATTATCATTGTCCCAATTTGGGCCATACACATTTGCCAGAATCAGGCTATTTCCTCCTATTTTGCCTGTGATGATGACATAGCACCCATTTGTGTCAGACACCACTTTGGTCACAGAGAATGGCACTGATTTGTGAATGAGAATTGCAACCCCCCGGGCTTTACTTGAAAAAGAAGAGTGAAATAGTTGGCCCACCCACCCCCACTGGAGTTTAAGGTGATCCGAAGGCAGAAGGTGAGTTTCTTGTAAAAAGGCTATTTTCGTGTTTAAATGTGTAAGATGGTTGAACACTTTATTACGTTTGACAGGGGAGTTCATACCCTTCACATTCCAACTCACAAATCTTAAGGCGCCACCTGGTGTGCGCATGGTATTTGTGTTCGCCATTATGTGATAGGGTAATTCTGAGGGTGTATGTCAATACCTCCACGTTCAAGTCATGCTGGAGGAGTGTGGGAGCAACAAATCAGGACATTGAAGGCCGTTCTAAACACCACACTCTCACTCTCACCAGGTAGAATGGATGATTCTTCACTCCGCGCTTTCTTTTATGAAACAATGGCTATAGTGAACAACAGGCCCCTCACTGTCACAAATCTAAGTGATCCAAATAGCTTAGAGCCCCTCACACCAAACCACTTACTTACACTTAAGTCCACAGTAGCATTGCCCCCACCTGGCAAGTTTACCAGAGAAGATTTATACACACGCAGAAGGTGGCGTCATGTGCAGTTTCTAACTGAGCAGTTTTGGAGTCGCTGGCGCAAAGAATATCTTGCCAACATTACCATTAGACAACGCTGGCATGTCCCTAGGAGAAACCTGCAAATAGGCGACATAGTAATGGTTAAAGATGAGGACTTACCAAGAAACGAGTGGCGGCTCGGACGGGTCGTAGAGACTTATGCAAACAAGGACGGGTTAGTCAGTAAGGTTAAAATTACATTGGGGGACAGAAACCTGAATCACAAGGGTGAACGTGTTTGCAAACAATCAATAATTGAACGCCCCATACAGAAACTAGTCCTATTAATGGATAATTAATTAAAACTCAAAATATTTAGGATAAGAATTGATGAGATAAAATGAACTTGAGTTGGTAATTTTCATGGTTTGAAGAGTTAGGCCTACTTTATGATTTATAGGGTCATGTTATACTAATATGGGTAAAAATAAAAATAAAAAAAAGGAAAGGGTGCTAAATGATTTACACTGTTTGTGTGCAATGTTTATGTGTAGACCTACTTTAAATGTGTTGCTTAACGTTACATTGTTATAAAATGCTTATCTGAAGTCATCTTCTTTTGAAATCATTCATTCCTGTTGCAACTTGAACTCGTGATTTGGTGGGAGTGTAGATGACACTGTCAATGAAGTTTGTTTAATTTTTTGTTTTATTTCAAGATGGACTTTCATTGTTTTAATGACACAGTTATTACGACACAGACTTTTATTTTGATATGCGCACTGTACGCATGCGCACTGTACAGTAAGAAACGGTTGCTAAGTGTTCAAGTTTTGGATGATAGTGCACCTTGCTGATAGGGTCACTAAGCTCTTACGGTGTTTTAAAGTGTATTCCAGATCGTAGAAGTTTAAATGTTACAGTAGATATATATTATAAGCTTCTGAAGACGTATTCTGTGACCGTGTTTACTTTGGAAGGTTTTTTGTAATAAACACCGCTTTTGACATCAGTTGTTGAGCCATCTATCAGCGGAGGTAGCCACACCCGTCTTTCTTGCTTACAAAGAAGAATCCGGCTCCAGCAGGTAACAAGGACGGGCGGATGAGCCCCGCCTTCAGTGACGACTCAATGTAGTCCTTCATGGCTTGACGTTCGGGCCCTGACACTGAGTACAGGCATGGGAATGGTGGAGCCGGGGATGAGCTCGATGGCGCAGTCATACGGTCGATGCGGTGGAAGTGACGTGGCCTTGACTTTGTTAAAAACCTCCTTGAGATGATGGTAGCAAGTGGGTACAGAGGTCAGATCCGGGTACTGGGATTCTGTGACAGGATGAGCAGACAGTGTTTATAATCGTGGTAGCCTGTCCATGAGTCTTGTCCCACAGGCACTTCCCCTCACAGTCTTCCCCCCACCCCAGGATTTTGCCCGTAGGCCAGTCAATGTGGGGGTTGTGGCTGACAAGCCATGGATGTCCCAGTATCAGTGTGCGTGCAGGTGAGTGAAACAGGTAAAAGTTAATCAGTTCAGAGTGATTGTCTAAGGTAAGGGCTACGGGCTCTCTGACGTCTGTAATAGTGAACAGTGCGGTACCATTCAAAGCACTAGCTGTAATGGGTCGTGAAAGAACCTCGGTCTTCAACCTCAACTTTTGGGCTATCTCCCAGTCCATTAAGCTTTCATTAACCTGAGTCAATTAAAACATCCAATTCAATGACTGTGGTGTTGTGTGTTACCTTGACAGAGGTCAAATTACGTGGAGCAGAACCTGAAGCTGTGGATTGGCCCGTCATCCGAGCTGCGTTGATCGGGCAGGTGGCTAAGTAGAAGCACCACCCCTCCTTGAGGCGGCGTTGTCGTTCGGCCTGAGTGAGCTGGGCCCTGCCCAGCTGCATAGGCCCCTCATCTCCAGCAGGAGGAGAAAGGCGGCACTGATCTGATGATGATCGGCAGGGAACAAACCAGGGGACGGCGGGGATGTGCTGTGGGCAGTCTGGCAACCGCTGGTGCCCTCCCTGGAGAGCCCTGAATTCCCGAAGTCAGTTATCCGGTTATTTGGACAGCGAGGGCGATGAGGGAGTCCAGGTCCGGCGGTAGATCCAAAGGAAGCAGACGCTCTTGAATGGGGGCAGCCAGCCCCTTCAGGAAGACGTCGTAGAGAGCCATGGCGTTCCAACCACTCTCCGCAGCCAAGGTCCGGAAGCGTATGGCGTAGTCACCGACGGATTCTTGACCTTGCCTGAGCCCACTCAGCTCCCTTGCCTTTTCTCATTCCGTAGAGACCGGGTCGAAGGTCTTATGGAGGGCCTGCTTGAAGTCCCGGAGGGAGCGGCAGAGCGGGGATTCTCTCGCCCACTCCGCCGTGGCCCATGCCCTCGCCCTTCCCACCAGGTGGGAAATCATGAAGGCAATTTTGGCTTGGTCTGTGGGAAATGTGTGAGGGGAGAGTTCAAAATGCATTTCACAGTCTATAACAAATGACTTACATTGTCCTAGGTCTCCTGAGAATCGCTCAGGAGATGCCAGCCGGGCTCCAGCTCCGGCGTAGGCAATGAGGGGGACGGGCGGGGGCTCAGGCGCAGTGGATACTGTATCCGTCTACACAGGGCGACTGAAAAACTGCTGCATCTGCTCAGCAAGCTGCCCTCAGCTCGCTGAGCAGGTAACTGCCCTCCCTGCCGTCTGGGCAGTAACGGCAGCCTTGAAGTCTTCTTGGCGATGGGCGAGGCCTGTGACTCCCTGGCCCAGCGCAGCCATCTGCTCCTCCTGATGGGCGAGGCGGGCTTCCTGTAAGCTAAGCGCCGCAGAAAGCTGCTCGGACCCTGCTGCGTCCATACTGGCCAGTTTGTACTGTCACGACCAGGCTAGGACAGGACGCAAGTCTTTATTGAAGGAGTCAGGTAAGAAAACTCCAAGACAGAGTAACCAAAGCAGGCTATGAAAATTACTTCTATTCGTTTCCAAAATGGAAGAAGCGCGGCTACAAAAGATACAAAAATAATAATCACTCCACTAACAGGAGGAAAACACAAAAGACTATAAAACATTAATAGGAACTAAAAACCACTCCCGCTCCGGAGGTAAACAAAGGGCTACGAAAATGTTAACTAAGGAACTAAACTATGATATGAAACTTACAACTTAAATCTCTCTCTTAGAGGAACCGGAACAAAACCCAAAATATGAACATAGACAGAGCTGTGGCAAGACTGTGGTAAGGCTAGAGTGATCGCACGCAGACGAAGACAGACAAACTGGCACAAGACAAGGGGAGACGCAGACTCTTATACACAGGGTAACAGGGAACAGGTGGAAACAATCAGCAGACAATCAGACCAAGACACACGAGGAAGGGCAAGTGACCTGAAACGAGTGGAGAGTTACTTTTCAAAATAAAATAGGAATTGACAAGACAAGACATGGAGACAGGACAAAAACCCAACTTGACCTCACCGCGGTGTGACAAAAGGACGCAAGTGAGAGAAACGTGGATGCAATTTAAGAGACTTGGGATGCACCTAGAGTGTTACATCTGCTTAGCTTGCACCATCTTGACCATCTCCAATAAACGGATTGATTTAGTACAACATCTACCTGTGTTCTGTGTAGGAGGGGCCCCTCCTACACCCTAGTTGTAAGAATCAATATCCTACCAGCTGACATTTCATGCTACAAAGTTCAGTCATGACCACAACCGTTTAGGCGCAACCGGTGGCGTCAGGCATATTAGATGTTCATATGATACCACAATAGCCTCATAGCCTCTTGTCTACAATAGGAGGATTTCAAGACAGAAAACTGAGTTTATGACATGGTTGTTGACATTTTGTACGTGACTACAGATAGCGTTGTCATAAGCATCAAGTGACTTGTTAGCTCTATGCAGAACCGGCATACTGTCAGTTCAAACATGTCCCATTAATAACAAAGTCTTCATACCGTTTTATCTTTGCCTTCAGAATCCAGTGATGAATCATGAATTTGAAAGCATGGTTGTTTTCCTTAGACAGTCTTCTATCCTACCATGGTATCAACAAGGGGGTAAAAAGCAAACAACATCCATGTCTTTCAAATAACGGTGGCTGTAGCCGGTAAACCGGAGAGAAGAGCTGGTCTCAGAAGATCAGACGCGTCCTCACTTCATTACATCATGAAAATAAGTTATTATTACACAAAATGAGTTATTATTACACACTGGTAGGAACTGGTAGGATGGACGACTGTCTAAGGAAAACCATGTTTTCAAATTCACAAAATTATAAACGGCTCATTCTACTGATTAACAACTAAGCTTTTTTGGAGTTGAACTAACTTACCTATTATGTCATTGGTAAACCTTAAACATTTAAGTAAAGGTTCAACAATGACATAATAGGTGATTTAGTTCAACTCCAAAAAAGCTTAGTTGTTAATCAGTGCATAGTTAACCGCAAACAAATGCATAATAAAGTATGTATTCATCTTTATAAAGCAAGAAAAAGCTTAGTTAAGGTTTAACACTGACATTATAGGTAAGTACACATACTGTTAATAAGCATATTATAAGGACTATAAGGGCCTAATTGCCTATAAACTAATGCTTATTAAGGGTCTTATTACCTGTCGGGCCATTAACGCGTCTTCTCTCTCCATCTCTATAGCACTACATTAGCAGCCCCCCACACACCATACACAGCTAGTCTATCTCAGCTTGAACCCACACAAAACTGGTGTACACTTAGCAGTGCTATTTTGCTATCTATTTTTAGAAAACATATTTTCACGCTGTCACCGATGCAGTAATAGTCCGGTGACGGTCATTTGCACTATATGTCGTTCGGTTCAGTACTATGGAGGACCAAAAGTGCCAAAATAAAAAATAGATGAATAAATGAAATAATACAGAAATAAATGTCGAAATAAAAGCCTCAATGATTAAATAAACGTACAAGTTTATTTGAAAATAAATAAATATACACAGAAATAGATAAATGAATGAATACAATTCATTCATTTTTGTATTCATTTATTTTCATATTTAATTATTTCCTAGTTTATTCTTTCCTATATATATATATATTTCTGGTTTTATTTATTTCCTTATTCATTTATTTCTCTATTTATTTATTTACGTATTTATACATTCCTGTATTTCTTCGTCTATATGTAGTAAATTAGGGGCGTGTCTTGGACACTCAGGCATTAGCAATTAAACCCACAAACCTCCCCCTAGAAGCAGAAGAAGATACCAATCAGTTTCAGAGCTCCTTCGAGAGGCGGCTGATCGCCTTGATGAGAGCAACGTAAGCATGACACATAACCATACAGTCGATCTATGAGCTCTCATATCGATTAACCAATGGGAGTTAGGTGACACCATCAAGGCACGCCCCCTCATTTACCTATGGATGAAGAAATACAGAAATAAATAAACAGGGAAATAAATGAATAGGGAAAAAATGAATACAGAAATAAATGAATAGGGGAAAAAAATAAAAACAGAAATGAACAATTAGGGAAATAAATCAATTAATTGTGTTTGTATAATTACTTATTTATTTGTATATTATTATCAAATTAACTTGCACATTTATTTAATCATTGAGGCTTTTCTACATTTATTTCTGTATTATTTTATTTATTTATTGAGTTATTTATTTATTCATTGATTTTTTATTTTGTCAGTTTCGGTCCTCCATACAGTACACACAAAGTCTCAGAGGTTATTGTGAGCAACACCCGCAAGTAAACTAAAACTGAATACTAAATTTGTATTCGTCTCTTCATCTTGTGCGCAGTGCATCTTTCAGTTCAACCATGTGTGATCCTCCTGCTTATGGCACACTTCAGAGAGAATCTGAGGGACTCCTTTTGCAGGCAGATGTAAGTGTGAAATTATTATAGTTGGAAGCTTTTGATAATTATATTGGTATGATCTTGTCAACAGTTGAGCTGAGGGCAATGACTATGTCAATTAATGACGATTCTCAAAACCCAAGGTGCAGTTTCCGTGTCTACGGAGTCCTTTGCTTCAAACAGGCCATGGAGTCAAGATGTCACGTTCAATCCTTTATTCACGGGTTCACACAAGAAACCCAAATTCACCAGCGCCGTTCCTTCGGAGTGACTGCCTTCCTCAACCACAGAGCAGGAACATTTCAAGGAAATACTTAACAGATCAGCCCCACAAGACCCACCACACATCCAACAGGCAGACAGAGATCTGCCAATAGACCTCAGTGCACCAAGAAGAGAGGAGATTAGGGAAGCCATTAAAAAGCTCAGAAACGGCAAGGCCGTAGGATTACAGAGCCAGTATCCTGTCATAATTCAAACCTGAAAAAAAAAGTTTCAAAGGCTTGTAAGTCTGTGTTTGAAAACTCAACACCTTGTAAAAAAGGTTTTGCAACACTGAAAAAAGAGATTATAGCCTGAAAAAAAATGTCAAACATCTGCAAACATGATTTTGTGTTCTATTTTATCTTCATCATTTTCACCAACACATTTTCAAAGCTAACATTTTTTCACAAACACATTTTCAAAGTTTAAAAATGTTCACCAGCGCATTTGCAGAGTTTCAAATCTGACACTGTTCTAACAGTGTATTACTTTGTTTCCCGGTTTTGAAACCTTGTAAATGGGATTCTGCAAAGGTGTTCATACATTGAGAAATACGTTTTGAAAGGTTGAATATTTATTTTTAAAAACTTGTAAAGGTGTAAATTTACACCATTGCAATGTATTTGTTCAGAACTTACTTTTCAGCACTGACTTTTCAGAGATTTGACCACACGGGCGCAA
Organism: Merluccius polli; assembly: GCA_030340625.1. Classification (NCBI taxonomy): domain Eukaryota; kingdom Metazoa; phylum Chordata; class Actinopteri; order Gadiformes; family Merlucciidae; genus Merluccius; species Merluccius polli. Next base: position 274,731 of record JAOPHQ010003411.1, on the reverse strand, counting down.
GCTTGTGAGTTACATGATTATTGACAGTGTTCTGTCGCTGTTTCGTTTTGAAACTCCTTTAGAGTCAATGGTCTGAAAACGTGGTTCTGAAAAAAGGAAAAGTGAGAAAGTGAGAAAAATGTTCCTGGGGGCGGGACCATCTTGCTCTAAACCTATTAGTTGCTCTCTGCTGAGGTACAGTCCAATCACATGCGCCGTTGACCGGGCTGTGCGGGATTGACAGTGCTCTGCCGATGACAAGAATAACAAGCGACTTGCGCGGTTGATTTTGTTGTCTATTCTATCTACCATGGATACCTGGAGGGCAACAAACGCTGGCAAAATGGCGACGAACAACGGCCAACCAGGGGAATTTATTTAGACCATTTGTCACAAAATGTTAAAATTAGATACGAAGAGAAGATAAACATACTCGGAACTTGTGATCCATACACAGCACCCGCTGATGTAGGTTATTCATTGCTTTGAAGCTGGCAAAGACTCTACCAGACTTGGAGTTTGGAGATATTTACATTTATCTCATAGAGAATCCGTCACCTTATACCGCACAAAAATTGAAAGCCTACGGATGGGTTAACAACGCTGTCGTATGGGAGGTGAAAAACAGGCATATCTTCATAATCAAAGCAAAGGTGAATGGTACTATTCCACCATCCACTATGAAATGTCCCCTTTTGTCCACAATTACATAGCCAATGTGGTCTTATTATAGCCCAATCATTCACTAAAATACACATAGAAAGATTAAAGCATCCAGCATATGATTTCAACAATGTGTGACAGGCACGTGCAGAGGGGGGGGCTATGGGTGCCCGAGCCCCTGCCCTTTTCCCTCTGAAGGACCAAAGTGCCCTTTTGAGTGGTAATTTAAATTTTCAATGCTTTGTAAAATTACACATGAACAATTAAACATTAACATGTGATTCAATTATTCGAAAATAAAAATGTCTAAAAGTAATAATATAGAAGTAAAGTTTGTACTTTGTAGCCTCGTTTACCGGCGCTCAGTGTGCTGCTGCCGCTGGGTGACGTCATAGGCTATCAACGTGACCTTTCACAATTTGCCTGCCTGCAAGATGCGCTTGTTGTTTTAAGAGACGGTACAACGCAGGGTAAGATCACTACAGAGTCAGACACAGACACTTGTTTCCAAAACCATTAAGTTGATAATGCTAAATAAACTGTAACAGTTATCTCGTTTTGTAGTGTCATTTTGAAGTATAGGCCTATGTTTGCCAGCAAAAGCTTTTCAACAAGCATCGTTTTAACTGACCTGTGAAAGTGGCTACCACTCGGTTTATTTTCTATAGCCTACCAGCTAGCTATACAGCTAACCTATCTGGGAAACCTTTTGAAATTGCAAAGGGAAAGCATACATCGTTATATTGAATCTGTATACTCTGTAGTAGGCCTAACTACTTGGCCACATGACATGGCCAAATCCGTTTCATGTCTACTCTGTCTCAGTGTCTGGCAGTAGGCTAGTTTATGCAAGTTGGCACTAGTAGTAGTACTAGTAGGAAGGCAGGTAGGTTGTTATGTAAAAGTGCCCTAGGCTATTTCATCTTCCTGAAATTGTGGTCCAACTCCGCCAGATATCCCTATAGTGATCCGCGAACAAATTAAGGTGTTAGCGTTACAACTAAAATGAACGCAATTGTCGCGGTTACTACGCTATTGAGATTAACCTGCTGTATCCTCTCCACACACGCACACACTCTTCTTTCTTTCTCTCTCTTTGTGTCTCACTCACACACACACACACACACACACACACATTTTATTTCAATCACATAGTTTGATGTCAGATTGTTGCATTTTGGATGGATAATATTTGTGTGAATATAGTCTGATGTAAGGCTCCATATTTCATTCTAAGGTGTACAGTATTGTGGATTTACTATTATGTTAAATGTCATATTGCACTTTCTAGATACAGTATAGTTTGAATACTGTATGTTTACATTTTGCTTGGACAACAGTAGCATTTTTTGGTTATATATGTGTGAATGTCCAAATTAAGGCTCCATATTTCATTCTAAGGTGTACAGTATTGTGGATTTACTATTATGTTAAATGTCATATTGCACTTTCTATAAACAGTACAGTTTGAATACTGTATCTTTACATTTTGCTTGGACAAGGGTTGCATTTTTTTGGATACATTTTGTGTGAAACTCTAACTTAAGGCTCCATATTTAATTTTAAGGTGTACAGTATTGTGGATTATGTACAATTTGATATAGCCCTTTCTACAGTATTAATAATGTATGTAAAATTACATTTTTTTTGCACAGTTGCATTTTTTATTCATGTGAATATAGTCTGAAGTAAGGCTCCATGTTTCATTTTAAGTTGTAAATTTAAGTTAAATTGTTGATTTAGTATTTGAAGTGTTTGAAAAAGCGTAATTCAGTATTTAAAATAAAAATGACATATATTGTTAAAACAAATTTTTTGCATGTGCCCTTTTTTGAATTTGAGCCCCTGCCCCTCAAAGGGTCTCTGCACGGCCCTGATGTGTGAGGGCAGGGATGATCGCACAGTTGCTGTTACAGAATGCTGCGCGATTTAATCTGCACAGTGGAATGAGCGCTGGGCGGAGATGTTCGCGCATTTCAGAAGCAGGGAGATTCCATACAAAAATTGTGATGTGTTCTTTGAAGAAGAAGGCTACCGACACAGGATCGCTTTTAACTCACTTTATTTGTTTAGCTTTAGGTATTTATCTATGAAGCAAATGGAGAGGAATTGTAAAATTCACGCGCAGAGCTACCCCTTAGCTGGATATCTTAACAGATACGCTGCCTGGGGGTTTCTGGCTTCCCCCCGGATCTGTAGTTTGGTAGTACCTGGGCAGGCGTGGCCTCTATGATGCATACTATGCTCTGATTGGCTAGTGTTGAACGCCCGCCCCCAGTGTATATGTGTGCTGCCATCTGGTGGCCAGGTGCGGTTAATACAACTTATATATTTATTTCTATTCCTTTGTGGCTATGTGTAGATATTACAGCCTGTTGATACATATGTTATTATTTATTCTTAACAAAATATATGTCTAATTTGTCAGTTTGCCATGTGTATGCCTGGCACAAATGCTCCCGTTTAACTAATCTTTCCATCATGGCGGTATTTGGACTGAGAGGAACCTAAGGACCATTCGTGTGGTAAAACTGGCGACGTCCTGATTAGGTTACTAGGTTTCGTTGCTGGAGTTCTTGCCCACCAGCCAGTCGTTGTGACGTCACGTGCAAAGTATGAATAGGCCTACAGATAGCCTATTTCATGAAAACACTAAAAACTAGCGGGGCTTCAACATGTAGGCCTAACCCATTAAAACCAGAAGTGTCTGTTCTTTTACAAATAATTCATGAAAATACCCAAAACAGTGGCATTACAAGGTGGACAATGTGACGAATAAATAACAGTATATGTATCAACAGACTGTAATATCCTCACATAGCCACAAGGGAACAGGAACAAATATATAAGCTGTATTAACTGCACCTGGCCACCAGATGGCAGCACACATAATACACTGGGGCGGGCGGGCGTAACTGGTGCTTTTTTTAGTATCACCTCCGTATAAGTTCCAACCGAGCTGAGCTGATACTTTTGTGTGATGTAAGCTGGCAGCCGGCCACTGATTGGACAGAGTGACATCACTTGACGACTCATGATGAGCGCGACGTCCGAGCCTGACACCCGCTACCTTTAAATACTAGCATCTGCGTTGAGTGATTACTGATCAACATGGAAGGAACAACGCAACGCAAGAACACGCTGTGGACCGTGGCAGAGGTGGAGACGCTCCTGAGTGTTGTCGCTGAAGACCGCATCCAGAAAGAGCCCACAGCCAGCCCAGTTTATGTGTCATGTGGATAAGTACGTTACTGATGACGACCCGCCCACTTTGAAGAGATACTAATTCTAGATGGAAACGCAACACGTCTAAAACCAAACCAAGTGGAGCCACACTAAGGCGTGGCGAGACGAGCTGGTACTACCAGTGGAAAGACAGCATAAGGAGTGGTCTAAGAGCACTGTGAAGCAGCCAAATACACTTAATATGGCATATTCTGTTGTGAATACTAAAAATGTTATGTTGGTATGGTTTGTTTGATGCTATTGTTGTCCTTCCAAGCCGGGGCTGATCGGGAAATTTCCAACCAGAGGACCTGCTGGCTGAGGTTATGTTGATGCAACTATATCACTACTGGTCAGTAACAATTTTGTGACAAGAAATCCAAACTATCCCTTTAACCGTTATGAACCTACATTTCCACTGTATTAGTCAATGCATTGCAGAGCCACTTCCTGGTTCAGCTTGCCTGGACAACACAACTGAAATGACAATAAAATAAACAGCTTAATTTTGGTTTTGCAGTTTTTCATGTTGGAAGGGCAAATGATTAGCTTGTCTTGCACAACCTCATTGATTCTGCTCTCTCTTGTAGAGCAGCTGTGAGAGCAGTTTTTTTTTTTTTTTCAAGTTTCTTTTCATGTGATTTTGTGATTTCAGATGTTTCATTGGACTCAACCCAACCAGTGGCACCAAGACAGCAAGGCTGGTCAGCCAAAGAAGTGGGAAGGTGCATGAAAAGAAGAGCAACTCAGTAAATCCTCACGTCTCCTCTCTCCTCAGGCGATAAATGGACTATGCTACGCTTTGAGCGAAAGTCATTAAGTCATATGCAAACGACTTCCCCACTATGTGAATGGACATTGTTCTCAATGTTTTATTTATACCTTTTGCTAAGGTCATCTTTTAAACAGCTACATCTAAAATTATTGTATTCCAGACTTGTCACCTTGTTCTTAATAGATTCCTACCTCAGGTCCTGATTTTAGATTGGGCCTTTAAGCCAAGTATATGGTAAATTTTAATAATGCTTGACTTTGTTGCAACTCTGAATTTGAATTCCATTGTGTTTTATGAGTTGTTCAGAAAAAGGAAAGTTACCACAGTATTGTAAAATTGTATTGAGGTTTAATAATGAAAGTTGTATTTTGTTGCAGCTCTGACTGGTTTTATTTAACAGGTGAAGAGAAGAAAGAAAGAAAAGAAACACTTCACAATATGCATCATTTGCAAAGCTGCTAATGTAAACAAAAATTAACTGTAATAACATATTGTATTGTGAAGTATTAACAGCCATTTATTGGCAATTCGAGTTTACAAGATAATGTTGTAAACTAGATTAAAATTAATTGTTGTTTTTCCTGTAAAACAACAATAAATTGCTGTAATTTATATACAACAACAACAACAACAACCTGTAAAAGATATCCTGTAATATACTGTAATCATTTTTACAGTTATTAACAGCAATTTTACAATACTTTGTTTGGCAGGTATTTACTGTAAATTCTACAGTTAATTAATTACAATTCAATTCAATTTTATTTGTATAGCGCCAATTCATAACAGAAGTTATCTCAGGGCACTTTTCAAGTGGAGCAGGTCTAGACCAAACTCCTAATAACATTTACAGAGACCCAACAGTACCACCATGAGCAAGCACTTGGCACGGGGGCAAGGAAAAACTGCCTGTTAAAAGGCAGAAACCTTGGACAGACCCTTCGGCTCTAGGTGGGTGGTCATCTGCCTTGACCAGTTGGGGTGTGAGAGAGAGAGAGAGACAGAGAGACAGAGAGAGAGCAACTACATCAATACACTAATGAACATGATGATGATGAAGACAGCACCAATGAATCGGAGGTCACTAAAATTAATGTGGAATCGGTGTGTAGATACGCCAAAACAATGTCGGACACCGTAGTTTTCTCTGGACCCCTGCCCAATGTGACCAGTGACGTCATGTATAGCCGCATGGCGTCCTTCCACCGCTGGCTGTCCAGGTGGTGTCCAGCAAACCATGTGGGCTTCATTGATAATTGGCAGCCTTTTTGGGGAAAACCTGGTTTGATTGGGAGAGACGGCATCCATCCCACGTTGGATGGAGCGGCTCTCTTATCCAGGAATATGATGCAGTTTATTTCTAAAACCTGACAGTCCAGAGTTGGGACCAGGAAGCAGAGTTGCTGTTTAACACACTTCTCTGCGCTTCCTCTAGTACAGTCCCCCACCCACCACCCCATAGAGACTGTGTCTGTCCCCCGACCGCCTACATTATGTAAAGAAATAAAAACAAGAGGCGTTAACCATGAAAACCTAATAAAAATTAAAACCAACTCCTCAGTAGCACAAAATAAAAGAATTAAATGTGGACTGTTAAATATCAGGTCTCTGTCATCCAAAGCTGTTCTAGTGAATGAATTAATATCAGATTATGATATTGATTTGCTTTGTCTTACTGAGACCTGGTTGTCCCATGAGGATTATGTTAGCCTAAATGAATCCACCCCCCCCAGTCATATTAATACTCACATTCACCGAGGCGCAGGCCAAGGAGGTGGAGTAGCAGCTATATATGATTCGAGGGTTTTAATGGACCCTAAACCAAAACTAAATTATAATTCATTTGAAAGCATTATTCTTAGTCTTTCTCACCCAAACTGGAAAACACTGCAGCCAGTCCTATTTGTTATAGTGTACCGCGCCCCTGGACCGTACTCTGATTTTATATCTGAATTCTCAGAGTTTCTATCAAGTTTAGTTCTTAAATCAGATCAAGTAATTATTGTAGGTGATTTTAATGTCCATGTGGATGTTACAAATGACAGCCTTAGTAACGCATTTACCTCATTAATAGACTCAATTGGCTTCTGTCAGAGTGTGAATAAACCAACCCATTGTTTTAATCACACTCTTGACCTTGTTCTATCATATGGCATGGATATTGAACATTTAATAGTTTTTCCACATAATCCTCTCCTATCTGATCATTATTTAATAACTTTTGAATTTCTATTATTTGACTATAAGCCATTAAGCAAAACTTCCTACAGCAGATGTCTATCTGACAGTGCTGTAGCTAAATTTAAGGAGGAGATTGCATCAGTGTTTAATTCAATGCCATATCTGAATATAACAGAGTCCTATATTAACTTTAGTCACTCCCAAATTGATAATCTTGTTAATAGTGCTGTAGGCTCTCTACAATCAACATTAGATTCTATCGCTCCTAGAAAATAATAAAACACAGGAAACTAGCACCGTGGTACAACCAACAAACTCGTCAATTAAAACAAGAAACAAGGAAATCAGAAAGGAAATGGCGCGCTTCCAATTTATTAGAAAATCGCTTAATATGGCAAAATAATCTTAAAAATTATAGAAAGGCCCTCCGTAATGCCAGAGGAGCCTTTTACTCGGCACTAATAGAAGAAAATAAAAACAACCCCAGGTTCCTCTTCAGCGCTGTAGCCAGGCTGACAGAGAGTCACAGCTCTATTGAGCCATGTATCCCCATCAACTTAAGTAGCAATGACTTCATGAACTTCTTTTATAATAAAATTATTACTATTAGAGAGAAAATTAGTCACCAAATGCCCTCAATAGGTATCGCTGGCTCTCCAACATCAGACACTTTGACTGGTGCAAACTTAGATGTGTATTTGGAGTGTTTCTCTGCTGCCAGTCTTCATCAGTTAACTTATATAATTTCTTCATCAACCTGTCTGTTAGACCCCATCCCAACTAGGCTGCTTAAAGAAATTGTACCCTTAATTGGCACTTCTTTACTGGAAATGATTAATCTTTCTTTATTATCAGGATATGTACCACAGTCCTTTAAAGTAGCTGTAATTAAACCCCTTCTTAAAAAGCCCACTCTTGACCCAGGGGTTTTAGCCAACTATAGACCGATTTCTAATCTCCCCTTTCTGTCTAAAATTCTGGAGAAAGTAGTCGCCAAACAATTGTGTGACTTTCTACACAACAATAGTTTATTCGAGGATTTCCAGTCAGGATTTAGAGTTCATCATAGCACAGAGACAGCTCTGGTTAAAGTTAATAATGACCTTTTGATTGCTTCTGACAATGGACTTGTCTCTGTACTTGTATTATTAGATCTTAGTGCTGCCTTTGACACCATTGATCATAGTATTCTTTTACAGAGACTCGAGCATGAAATTGGCATCAAAGGAACCGCACTAAGCTGGTTTATGTCATATCTATCAGATCGTTCACAGTTTGTACATGTGAATGATGAATCTTCAATAAATACTACAGTTAGTCATGGAGTTCCACAAGGTTCTGTACTTGGACCAATACTATTTACGTTATATATGCTCCCTTTAGGCGATATTATTAGAAATCACTCCATTAACTTTCATTGTTATGCAGATGATACGCAGTTATATCTATCGATCAAACCCGATGAAATTAATCAATTATCTAAATTACAAACATGTCTTAAAGACATAAAATCCTGGATGAGCTGCAATTTTCTGATGTTAAACTCAGAGAAAACCGAAATTCTTGTACTTGGCCCCAAAAACCTTAGAGACTTAATGTCTACAGATATAGCTACTCTAGATGGCATTACATTGGCCTCTAGCACCACTGTCAGGAATCTTGGAGTTATCTTTGATCAGGATCTGTCATTTAATTCCCACATAAAGCAGACCTCTAGGACTGCCTTTTTTCATTTACGTAATATTACAAAAATCAGACGCATCCTATCAAAGACAGACGCAGAAAAACTAATCCATGCATTTGTTACCTCAAGGCTGGATTACTGCAACTCCTTATTATCAGGTTGTCCTAATAAATCCATTAAGATGCTCCAATTAATTCAAAATGCTGCAGCACGAGTACTGACAGGAACTAGGAAAAGAGATCACATCTCTCCTGTACTAGCTTCTCTGCATTGGCTCCCTGTAAAATTTAGAATAGAATTTAAAATCCTCCTCCTCACCTATAAAGCTCTTCATGGGCAGGCCCCTTCATATCTCAAAGAGCTCATAGTACCCTACTACCCCACTAGAACACTGCGTTCTCTGAATGCAGGGCTACTGGTGGTTCCAATAGTTTCTAAAAGTAGAACCGGAGCCAGAGCCTTCAGTTACCAAGCTCCTCTTCAGTGGAACCAGCTTCCAGTTGTGGTTCGGGAGGCAGACACCCTCTCCACATTTAAGAGTAGGCTTAAGACGTTCCTCTTTGATAAAGCTTATAGTTAGGGCTGGATCAGGTGAGTCCTGAACCATCCCTTAGTTATGCTGCTATAGGCCTAGACCAGGCATGGGCAATCTGTTCCACAAAGGGCCGGTGTGGCTGCAGGTTTTTGTTCCAACCAATCAGCAGCACACCAGACTTCACTCATTTAATCAACTGATCTCAGTCTTCAGAGAGCTGATTGGTCAAACTGTGTGCTCTTGGTTGGTTTGAACAAAAACCTGCAGCCACACCGGCCCTTTGTGGAACATATTGTATTGAAATATTAAGAATGCTATGCTATATATTAAGAATGCTATGCTAAAAGGTCCCACATCTGAAGACAGAAAATAACAACAGGCATAGTAAAGACTAAAATAACATAGGCATAGTAAACATTGTTTATCAGTGCTTCCTCCCCTCACAGAAAGCCCCTCACAAGAGAACCAGTCACAGTTTGATAGTTTATAGATGTTTACCACAAGCCTTTCCCTCCCCTCATAGAAATCCTCTCACAGACAATACGTCACAGTTCAATGGTTATAGGTGCACCCCATCCTCTTACAGGAAGTTCTCCACGTACCCTGATGTAGCGACACAATAGTTAGCGATAAGCGATACTTGACTGAAACCAGGTGCGAGGCTAAACAACAACGTATTCAGAGGCGCCGAGCAGCTTAGCAGCCTAAAAAACTCACACATAGAACGCAAGGGAGGCAAGGCCAACGGGTACAGTTCTCAGCCTCTCCCCACGATAGACGGGAAGAGCCCACTAAACCTGCCATCTAATCTGACGTTCCCTAGCTCCAAACCAGCTGTACTCGCCCTCCTTAGCCATAAAGTATCCATAGAAAACCGCTTATGACGTATGCCCTTGTTTCGAACCCATCCTGTAAAACATGAGATATTACAGCTCCCCTTGTGACAGCCCAGGCTCCAAATGTATCTTTTTAATCTATATAGTTCCCAGGGACCTGAGACTCAGGGCTCACAATCAGCAGAACTTCTCCGGAGGCGAAGCTCTTTGTGACACCAGCGCTGTATTTGTTATTGTTTGCCTTTACCCGTTGACTTTGATTAGCTTTTGATTAAGATTAAATCTACTCAGTTTAATTCAGTTTATATCTCTTTATTTACTCCTCTTTTTTGATCTGAACCCTTAAAGGGCCCGCGCCGTTGTTAGCCTAGAATAGGCCTTAGATTTTTCTCCCAACAGAAATGGTGACCCCGCGACGTGATTTTTAACAACAACGGGAGAACCGACACAACGGCGGGCGCCTGCGCCGGTGACGCCACCAACCTGAGTCCACTGTCCCTGGTACCACAACTAAAAGGTAAGCAGAACCTGTTGACAGACGTGTTCAAATCTGCGTAGTGGCTCATGAAACATAGTGGGGCAGTGGTCCAGGTAATGGTAAACTGTGCATAAATTGTAATGTTAATATACTGTTGAAATAATACCTTCTGATATGAGTGTCATACCCTGTCAACGACTATTGGCATAAACTGTGCATGAGATAATAAGCCCGCGGAGGGCCAAGTAGGTTCTGGAAACCTAGACGCGTAACTGTGCATGAGGCGGCGTGTTCCATACTCTGACCCATCCCGAACAGGTTATAATCCGATTCCTAAAATAGAGTTTTTAGACCGAGGCGTACCGGCAGAGTGCTAAACGCACTCCCCGAGGGCATAAAGCTCCGCCTAAGAGACTAGACTCCGTGAGGTTCCGAGACCGATTCCTAAAATAGAGTTTTTAGACCGAGGCGTACCGGTAGCGTGCAAGACACCCTTACCGAGGGCTTACAGGGCTCCGCCTAAGAGACTAGACTCCGTAAGGTTTCGAGACCTAGACGCGTATAGGCAGCGTATCGATTACCCTGACCTCAGAAGGAGAGGGTTGTAGACCCCTCCTATCCGTAATTGAGTGCGGACCCCTAACCAAGGGCCTCCAAAACGAGCGTCCTACCCAATTCTATACGTATTAGATAACGGATAGGACAACCGGACCGCAATTAAATAGCAGACCGGAAAACATAGACATTCTAAAAAAGTGAGTGTTTTACCAGCCTCCTTATCCGCATTAGAGCATCGGATTGGAGATAAGAACGGGTTTGGTGCCCGGATCCGCAATTGACTAGCGGAGTGGACGTATAGAAAACTCCCAAACGAGTGTTCTACCCCTTCCCTATTCGGTATCAAAATAACGAATAGGATAAACCGGAACCGCAATTGAATAAGCGGACCGAATAGCTGGGCCTCCCCAAACGAGTGCGCCAGGCGCGATTAGAGTAGCGCAGATTGGAGAAGAGAGAGACGAAGGGGAAACCCGATGGCTCGGCGCCCTTAAGGGGGAGTCGCGGGTGAGGACATCGGTATTCTGTTACCGAGGTTGCTCATAATTTGGTGGTACCACGTGCATAACTCTGTATACCGGTATTTGTCTGTATCTGTGTGTGAGAGAAGCGCGGCCCGGGTCTGAGTGTGTGTGTGTGTGCGAACGGCTCCCTTCTGACTGTCTGTGCGCAGGCCTCTGTGTGTTAAAAAAAAAAAAAAAAAAAAAGTACTTGAGCAGCTGTGTTGTTTATACCTGATCGCTGTGTGGTTTATATCTGGCCACTGTGTTGCTTACTTTTGCGGGGTTGGTGATAGATATATAGAGAGTATAGTATCTGATCACTGTGTTGCTTTTAATTGTTGGATAAGTGATAGGTATATAGAGAATATATTACCGGATCACTGTGTTGCTTTTAATTGATGGGTTGGTGATAGATATATATATTCGTAAGTGGAGGATATATTATCTGATCGCTGTGTTGTTTACCATTGCTGTGTTGGTGATAGATATATATATTTGCGGAGTGGAGAATATATTGTCTGATCACTGTGTTTCTCACAACTGCTGAGTTAGCAATGGATTGCCTGATCATTGTGTTGCTTAAAACTGCTGTGCTGTGGTTGAGAATAGACGGCCGCCGAGCCATAGGATAGAGCGGTTAAGCAAGTGTAAGAATAGAAGAAAGGATCAGGAAAGTTGCTAAGATGTGCGATCGGAAGATCGGTAAGATGGAGAGAGAAGTCCAGATGCGGAAAGTTGATGTAATCCTAGCCGCGAGCACCGAAGCGGGTGCTGGGCCAGAGGGAATGAAAAAGTGGTCGAATAGTACAGACAGCGATGGGAGAAGCAAGGGTGGGTGTCCAAGACCGGCCTAGCCGAAGCTCATCTCCGCAACCTGGAGGCTGAGGTAACTAGAGAGACAGCTAGGGCAGCCCGCCGTACCCTGCCCCCGACCCTGACCATGGCCGTGACTGAAGACAAACGACCCGCAACGGCCGCCCCTGACCCTACCTCCCCGACTGCCCCTCCCGTGACCCCTACCTCAACCCCGACTCCGACTACCAACCCCGGCCTCCCGGCGACAAAAGAGCAGAGGGCTCTACTCCCCTACCCCTCCCCTTACTAGCGATTGGAATGTGCTCAAATAAATTGTATTAAGAATAGTGTTTGTATACCTAAGAGTCAGGTAATAGGATCGAGCAGAGTGGCTTGGGAAGCCTGTAGAGAGCAGGGGTAGGAAAGAGCAAGGAAAGAAGGAGAGGAGAAAAGTGAAAAGGTGGGAGGGGAGCAGAGCAGCTTTACATTCACTTGGAGGGGACAAAGAAAAAGGCGTTGGCCCTTCTGTTATTTGGCGCGTAAAAAAGAAAATTAATAGGGATCATTAGGCCTAAAGTTAATTTTAGTCTACGTTTGGTCTTTGAAAAGTGCCTAGGAGGAACGGATGTGTGAGAGACTGTAAAGAAAAAAGTAGAATAAACAGCAGTTATAGATATTATTACATTGTGTGAGTGTGCTGCAGATGAGAGGATGAAGTTACTTATTAGTGATTGCGCTCTAAATATTATTAATGATAAGTAGTTTAATTACAGGAGTGACGACGCCTTATGTAAATATTGTAAAAACAGTTTTATTATTTCTTAAAGTTGTGAAACTATTTAGATTAAACAACTGCTGATGGAAGCCTATAGAAAGACTTGCAGAGGCGATACAAATGATTCTCTATCCAGGGGACCACTAGGTTTCCCCCTCTGATCCATAAGGGCATTGGCCCGGCTCCGCTCTCTCTGAAGTCACTTTAACAAGTGAACTGCGCATGCGAGGATTTTAGGAGGAGCTACAGGTTACACAGACACGTGGCCACGCCCCTATTGCACTCTTGGAGCTACAAGGGGGGGAGAAGGCAGAATGAGGCCTAGTACAATAATTCTGTTTATTGGTGGTCATTATTTCATCATGAATTTTCTAATAAAGACTTTTAAATTCATAAATAACCCTATGTTGACAGATGTTATTACAGCGATAAAGGATGTTCTTATGTTACAACTGAATGATTACATTTAAATTTTGTCCTGTCATTAATGTGCAGCAAATTTGCTTGAATAGACATTGAATTCTCTGTTTTGTTTTTGTTTTTGTTTTCCTTTATCTACATTTGTACGAGAATCCTAAGCGAAGGAGGGGACCTCCGTGGCCAGGGGGTTCCTCTCCAAAGGGACATCTCAAACGTCTCGTATGATGATAATAATAATGATAATACATTTGTTTGAAGGTGTCTTTCGAGACACAGGGTCGCCTTACAGTGCAAAGTGGTAAAGGGACAACCAGCTCAGTATGTCCCATGGGGATAACAGACTTAGAGGGGTTAAAAATAAAAAAAAATAAAAAAAACATGAATAAAGAAAGCACTGTGGTCATTAGAACGCTTAAGGATTTGTTGAGACACAGAGAGTGATTTCATTTTGTTTTGGTTTTTGTTCTAGTTATTGTGTTTTATTTGTTAAATTGCCAAATCGCTTTGGTCAGACAAATGTTGTCTGGACATGCCAACAAAAAGTGTCTGTCATATGAATGAAGTTAAAGCAGGTGAAGACAACAGCTCCCCTACTGTTAGAAACCTGCACTGCATGTTGTAGTCCAGGAAGTTTCTGCACACATGCTCGTGTGTGTGTGGGTTTGATAGTTGTTACCCCCAGTGGCCAACTTGCAAATAAATTTACAGCTTGAGGTACTGAGCTACTGCTAACACAATGGAGTTTAAGAACAATCACCATATTGTACCATTTTTATGTAATTACTCCTACTTATGTGACTAGTTACCTTTGAATGATAGTTACAAGGTCTAGGACGACGATTGAAGCCATTTCACCTGACTGGTTCCATCCTGAGATGGAAGCCATAGTACGACAACACGTCCACAATTGCCAGACTTGCCAAGCCCACAACCCCCGACAGAGCCAAAAGTCACCACGAGGCCACTTCCCCGTTCCCCCACTCCCGTTCCAAGAACTGTGCATAGACTACACCGACATGGGCAAAGACAACCAAGTGAGAGGGTATTGTTATCTGTTAGTCATAATAGACCGATTCTTTAGATGGGTAGAAGCTTTCCCCGCCAAACACAAAGACGCACAAACTGTAGTAAAACACCTGCTAAATGACATTATTCCTAGATGGAGCTTCCAGGGGCTTTCACCTCAGACAACGGTAGCCATTTCGCGAACAGACTGCTAGATGAGGTAGAACGCGCCCTAGGACTTGATCACCGATGTCAGGGTCTCACACTCCGCCTGTAGGGGCCATGACAGAACAGCTAGATGATAACCCCCCACTTGCCTACAGCCCCCCTCCCCGCCGACGCAGAACCATCCTCCCCCACGATGACCCCCATGCGCCAAGAAGAAATGACTCAGACCCCTGCCTCCGCCAGTTTGATGGCGTTCAGCTCACCCACATCAACGGCACCAAACGTATGTACTCTATTCCCCTGCGCACCCTATTCACTGCTGCTATATGGAAACGTCCCGGCTCTAGGTGGGAGCATGACAACAAGTATGTGTGCGACGGACCGATAGAGGGTAAACCTGAATGGCAGAAAGGCACGTCCAGGGGTTTTGGTCTAACGGGGTGTAGAAATGCGGGGCACATTCTATGGGACACCAGAGACAAAAGGGCGGGGACAGGAATAGAAGGGAGCGGCAAAAGAGCAACTAGAACATACACCAATCCTCGCGCACGCTCAGACGATACTAGATTACTCCAGGAGGGCGGGGGATTAAGTATGGAAGGAAAAAACGTGATCCTCACTCTCACCTCGGTAGGCGCTCACCAATATCAGAATCCTCTATGCCCCTCCGCACCAGACGTGTTATATCTAACTGTGGGAGTTAGTATGTGGGGAGCATGGGACCCCATGAGCGTCGTTAGAGTTAACATCTTGCCCGAATCGCACTCGTCAACCCCGGCAGTTACCTATTCCGATCAAGGCGTGACTATATTCAATGTAGAGTCCACTAATGACATCCCCACCCATGACATATTCGCCCAGGCCACTGGGCTCTCTGAGACTAATCAATGGTTAGCATGGCTAATTGGCACTGTTCGCCTACAAGGGCTGTCTGATTGCGTCGCTTGTGCAGCAGCTCGTCCAGCCTTAACTACCGTCCCTGTATACCTCAATGCGACCGACGACTCCCGTGGCACCTATTGCATGCTGCGACTCTTTATGGAAGCACACCCCAAGAATTGTACTCTCCTCGGGAATTTGTTTCCTCCCGGTCTAAACGAGACGACTCCGCCCACCTTCACTGCACGACCCGCGTCTTATTGGTGTTTCACTCGAGCGGGTAGGCATCCGGTAGGTGATATTCCCGCGGCATGGTGTGAACATACAACTAACGTTACTGGATGGGGAAATATGACTCACCTGACTCTCGGTCGAATGGACCTTTATTGGCTATGCGCTACTGACATGCTGCGATTGCGCCTACCTAGACACTGGTCGGGGACATGTACTATCGTGCGACTGACTGTGCCCGTCACCGTATTCGTCCAGACGTCTAACGCTACTAACAATACGGCCCCTGTACGCACCCGACGCGACACTACCTACTCCACTAGTTTCGACCTCACTCAAAACTCTCCCTGCTACATCGACGCTATAGGCATCCCACGAGGCGTTCCAAACGAGTACAAATTAGCAGACCAGATCGGGGCCGGATTTGAGAACATACCGATCCTATCAGGTCTCTTCCCTATTACGCCAAACAAAAACGTAGATCGCATTAACTATATCCACTACAATGTGCAACGCCTAGCCAACCTCACCAGGGATGCCGTGGAGGGCATCTCTACCCAACTCGCTGCCACCTCCCTAATGGCGTTCCAGAACCGCGTAGCCCTGGACATGCTCCTTGCCGAGAAAGGAGGTGTCTGCGCTATGTTCGGCGACCAGTGCTGCACGTTCATCCCCAACAACACAGCCCCGGATGGGTCTGTGACCAAAGCACTCAATGGTCTCCGAGCCCTGTCCACGGAGCTGAAAGAAGCCTCTGGGTTGGACAACCCACTTGAGGCCTGGATGCAAGGCCTGTTCGGCAGATGGAAGGCCCTTGTCATGGCCGTCCTCACATCCCTTGCCTGTTTTCTGGCTATTCTCATCACCTGTGGATGTTGCTGCATCCCCTGTGCCCGCACCCTCTGTGTCAGACTCATTGCCACGACCCTGTCCAAGGAGGACGCTCCCAAAGACTATGATCACCAGATGGTCTCTCTCCTGGTCGAGCCCGGTCGTGATGACGACGACGACGATTACTATCGCGATGTGACCCTGACCATTTACTAAGAGCTTACGAAGTTGTCCCGCTCCCCTAAGGCATGAGGGGCAACTTCGCTGTATTGCTTACGCTGTTCCCCCTACATTCCTTTTTGCTTAGCATGTTCCACTTGATGAGTGTAGAGTCAAAAGGTATGTTGGCATTTAAGTCTTACGTTGGGGGTGTTACCACCCTGCTACATGGATAGATAAGGACTCCACTAAAGAAAGTTGCTATTTAGCATTTCTACATTTACATTTGCATTTATACATACTGTATATAATCATTTTATCCCCTCATATATATATAGGGAGATATGTATATCCTACAGCTCTACCCGATCCACCGTTGAATAAACAGGGGCGAAGCATGACCCATGGAGTTATGACCCGAGAGAGGTGGCTGAGGGGAAAGAGCTCAGAGTGTACCCTTATCCCGCCCCCCGCTGTTTATGCATTGTGATTCCGTTATTACATTTTATACTTTTACATTCTGCCAGTCACCTTTGTTAGATGTGATGGTACTGCCTGTGTCTGACCTCTAGGCGGAATCCGCCAGTTGGTACCGACAGGTAGCCCATCTATTGTGATGCTGTTCCATTATATACATTTACCTATGCATGCTTGTGTGATGTGTTTATGACCAAGTGCCTATGACCAACAGGTGTTTTCTAATGGGAAGTCATCTTGCGATGACTTGAGAGGGATATATTGAAAACCACCTGTTGCTTTGCAACTACTCTACCTCAGCATGCTCCACAAAACCCCTATGTTCCCCTGAGTCTCACCGGGTCCATCCTAAAATGTGTATTGCATACTGTATTGAATTGGCAACTCTAAATGAGGAACAAAAAATTCACAATTGGCAACCGTGTATTGTAAAATCTTTTATTGACACGCTATATTGTTAGGCGTAACATATATTGAAAATATATTGAAATATTAAGAATGCTATGCTATATATTAAGAATGCTATGCTAAAAGGTCCCACATCTGAAGACAGAAAATAACAACAGGCATAGTAAAGACTAAAATAACATAGGCATAGTAAACATTGTTTATCAGTGCTTCCTCCCCCTCCCCTCACAGAAAGCCCCTCACAAGAGAACCAGTCACAGTTTGATAGTTTATAGATGTTTACCACAAGCCTTTCCCTCCCCTCATAGAAATCCTCTCACAGACAATACGTCACAGTTCAATGGTTATAGGTGCACCCCATCCTCTTACAGGAAGTTCTCCACGTACCCTGATGTAGCGACACAATAGTTAGCGATAAGCGATACTTGACTGAAACGTATTCAGAGGCGCCGAGCAGCTTAGCAGCCTAAAAAACTCACACATAGAACGCAAGGGAGGCAAGGCCAACGGGTACAGTTCTCAGCCTCTCCCCACGATAGACGGGAAGAGCCCACTAAACCTGCCATCTAATCTGAAAAGTTCCCTAGCTCCAAACCAGCTGTACTCGCCCTCCTTAGCCATAAAGTATCCATAGAAAACCGCTTATGACGTATGCCCTTGTTTCGAACCCATCCTGTAAAACATGAGATATTACAGCTCCCCTTGTGACAGCCCAGGCTCCAAATGTATCTTTTTAATCTATATAGTTCCCAGGGACCTGAGACTCAGGGCTCACAATCAGCAGAACTTCTCCGGAGGCGAAGCTCTTTGTGACACCAGCGCTGTATTTGTTATTGTTTGCCTTTACCCGTTGACTTTGATTAGCTTTTGATTAAGAATAAATCTACTCAGTTTAATTCAGTTTATATCTCTTTATTTACTCCTCTTTTTTGATCTGAACCCTTAAAGGGCCCGCGCCGTTGTTAGCCTAGAATAGGCCTTAGATTTTTCTCCCAACAATTGCCCATGCCTGGCCTAGACTATCGGGGGATTTCCCTTGGTGCACTGAGTCTCTCGCTCTCTCTCTCTCTCTCTCTCTGTGTGCACACATTCATGTCCCATTAATGCATGTTACTAACACTTCTTCCCTGGAGTTCTTGTGTTTTCTCGTCTCGCAGGTTCTCATGGATCCTGGTGGAGCCTCCATGGTCCTGCTTGACTGCCATTGCTAATATCAGTTACTAGTTATATATAGTTACTGTTGATGCTGCTCGCTGTCCCCCATCATTGGTGCTGTCTTCATCATCATGTTCATTAGTGTATTGATGTAGTCTCTCTCTCTCTCTCTCTCTCTCTCTCTCTCACCCCAACTGGTCAAGGCAGATGACCACCCACCTAGAGCCGAAGGGTCTGTCCAAGGTTTCTGCCTTTTAACAGGCAGTTTTTCCTTGCCCCCGTGCCAAGTGCTTGCTCATGGTGGTACTGTTGGGTCTCTGTAAATGTTATTAGGAGTTTGGTCTAGACCTGCTCCATTTGAAACGTGCCCTGAGATAACTTCTGTTATGAATTGGCGCTATACAAATGAAATTGAATTGAATTGAATTGAATTGATGCTACAAATGGCATAAGATGTGTGCATATGTTTGCTGATGGAAACAGGTGGCCTGAAAATAGCTGTTCTCCCTGCCATGAGTATTTACTTCCTGACTGAAGTCACATGGGAGGGTAAAGGTGACTTCCTGTTACCAACTTCCTGAACTACTACCAGTCACAGATAGCATTGAATTTACTTAGAAAAATGTTATTAACTAAACAACAGAACACTCCCCGTCTGCCGTGATTAAAACGCCACAACCCAACAGTCTATAACACAGTTATTATTGCATGTTCTCGGGTGTGAGGAACAGGAACACTTTAGTCGGGCCGGGTCGGGCTGGGAAGATTTCCACTTCCTTTGTGGCTGAAGTGAAGAAAGATATTGCTTTTTCCATCTATTCCAGAATGTTTGAGCCAGATGCTGGACTTGTCGTCACTGGTATTTGTGGAGGTCTCACTCACGGAAGACTCACTTTCTGAGTGAGGAGAGTTGCCGGTGTAAGTATGAGAGGATCATCTGGATCGATGGACACCAGTATGAGAGGTCTTGCAATGATAATAGCAGCCACCTCTGCCATTAGTGTGGTGAATGCCTCGTGGGTCAGCTTCGAAGTCCCAAGCTGGAGGAACATAGAGTCCAGGATTTTTCTTGCTACACCAATCATCCTCTCCCATGAACCACCCATGTGAGAGGCGTGGGGAGGCTTGAACTTCCATGTGCAGCCCTGGTCCAAAAGCAACTTCTCAACAGAAGTGTTAATATTGGAAGGAATCTTTAGCTCCTTACAAGCACTGACGAAGTTGGTTCCTCGATCGGAATGGATGAGTTTCACTGGGCCCCTGATGGCAAGGAAACGCCTGAGGGCATTGATAAAGCTCAACGTATCTGGAGATTCGATTACCTCTATGTGAACAGCTCATACAGGTAAATAACACTGCCCATCGCTTACTCTGAGCGAGGCCATCCCTCCGGCGTAAAGATACTGTCTATGGGCCGAAAACATCGAGGCCAATATTCGTGAACAGAGGTTCAGTGGAAAGGCAATCTGCTGGAAGATCTGCCATCTTCTGTGTCTGAGGTGTGCCATGAAGTTTGCGGCATGTGACACACTCATGGATAACACTGCTCACCGCCTTTTGCCGCCGAGTTTTCTCATGGTAATACCTGACCAGAAGCGTTGCTATATGGTGCTTGCCAGGAATGATGAAAGAGGTTTTCTCTTCTTGCTGGAGTTCTGCTTTTCTGATGCAACCTCTGACTCTCAGAAGGCCATCAGCATCAATAAAGGGATCTAAGGCTTTGGGAGGACTATCCTTAGGAAGGTTCTCCTCCTTCCTTAGACAGGCAACCTCTTGAAAATTTGTCTCTTCTTGAACTGCATGGATGATGGTTCTCTTAGACCAGGGATCCCCATTTACTTTTCATAGCGGGCCACTTTTAAAATGCACTGGGAAACCGGGGGCCACTCAACCTCCAGCCCAATCGCGCAACCAAACACTTATGGTGTGACAGGTTGAAATGTGTTCAGATGAATAATTGAGTTACATTAATAGTCACCAATAGCCAATAGCCAATATCCACACCCAAACAACTGCCAGTAATAACCCCTGACTCCCAAATCGAAACAAGAGCTGTGGTCCGGATCCAAGGGCAGGCTCTGCTGTTTCTTGTGGACTCCGGAGCCACCTACTCCTGCGTGGGAGCACTGAAAAATCCCATTTCCCTCTCATCCCGTTCCATTCGAATGACCGGCTTCTCAGGATTAACACAACCTCTATCTTTAATCGACGGACAGGAGATAATCGCCTCTGTGCTGTACTCAAATGTACCACTGATGGGCTCACCTTTCCAGAAGAACTTACTGATGAACAAATGACTTTCATCCTACCCTTAATGGCACAAATACAAGACAACACTGCAGCCATCGACTGGCTGGGGCTTGAAGAAAATAATGTATTTTCAATTTGCCCTGCTGTTAATGGCCTAAATGAACAACACAAGCCCTGTGGACCCTCCCCTTCATTGTACGCTGCAATTTGACGCAACAGGTGATGATGAAGAATACAGAAGAGCCTGGCAGGAACACTGGTCCAAATGCGCCTGCCTAGAGATTGTGGACATCTATCTGGGACCCCAAGAAGCAGCAACTGCTGTCTCACTAACGAATAAGCAAGATGACTGGTACATCATGCCCACAACAACCACACCGCATGTCTCACTTGCCCGATGCCCTGGTGTGCTCCCTCAACAACTGAGAGAGATGGTCAAAGCGGCAACCCAGACCAGAGAGTGGATCCCACTCCAAGGAATGAAGAACGTTCACCAAAGCGAGGATGGTGTGTACCTCAGAATCACTTAACAGACCCTGGTTAGCGCCATGCCAAGGAAAGTGGCCATTCCTGACTACAAACCAGTCCTGCCAAACACTCCCAAAAGAGACCCTGACAAAGTAGGCACTTTGACACTCCCATACATCCTGTGAAGAAAGCGTCAACAGCAAAAGGGAAAACCTACAACCAAGTTGTACAGGCTGTTCCGGTTGTCCCGAACCCCTATACTGTGCTGTCCAACATCCCGCCAGGAACAACACATTAACACCGGTCATAGACTTATGCTCAGCCTTCTTTAGTATACCCCTACACCCCAATTCTCAACACCTGTTTGCCTTCAAGTTAAAGAATCAACAGTACACCTACACCAGACTGCCACAAGGATACCATTAAATATATAAGCCATTAAATCCACTCCCAAACCCACTACTGTCAAGCTCATTGCATACGTTCCGTGGCATCACTTGATATTCCAGAGCATGGATCTGTGATTACATCATACTAGTATAACCCCTGAGACCTCATCAAGACGTCAGCAACAGGCAACATTACCTGGAATCCAGAAGCAGATATCGCCTTTAACACCCTTAAACATCTACTGACAAAAGAACCTCCCCTCGACAATCCAGATTACACGAAAACCTTCTACCTGTATGTGGCCAAGAAACAAGGCTCTGTCTGCGCCGTTGTGAGACAGAAGACATCTCATAAACTTGTGGCCTATTTCAGTTCCCAATTGGAAGCTGTGTGCTGCTTCGCCGGCAGAGCAGCGGAGCGGTCCGCATACGACCGAGAGGAACAATGGAGCGTCAATGGAGAAATGATATGGACCCGAAGTGAACTGACAGCTGTCTGCTGAAACATCGCTTTCTCGAATGAGTTTGTTGTTGCTGGTGACGTAAAGAGGTCAACCGGTGGCTCTACTACCACTAGTTAAAATGGGCACAGCGCCACCTATCGTACCGGGGCGTTACACGCTTCGGCCAATGAATCGGTTTACTCGCCGCCATGTATACGCGGACAATTGCAGCTGTCCAGTTGCGGAGCATAGACGAGCTATGGCTTTAATCGATATAATCTGTGCATGTAAACGTACTGTTTGTGTGTCCAATAAACTGTTGTACTGTTCTAACTCTGGTCTCAGTCGGTGCTGTTCTTGGGTCCAACCTCCCAGCCATTACATACATAGCTCATAGCTGTTCGATACTTCAACTCCACAACCAGCACAAGACATTCAAACCAGCCATATGTCACATTCCCCAACCAACAGGCCCATTCAAGCATGTCTATGTCGATTTTATAGACATGGCTGTAAGAAAGGAAGGGAAAATATATTTCTTAATACTCACAGACAGATTCACTAGATGGGTAGAACCATTCCCCTGCAACCATTGTGATGCACTTATATAGCTATATAGTATAGCTAAATGCAACTCAGCTGTTGTAGCCCAGCCCAACCTCCACACTGATCCCTCGCTGAGTTAAAGGCGAACCTAGGAGCGTCCACCACTGGTCAGAACGAGCAAGACGATTCGGAGCTTGGCCACAAGAAAAACCAGGCTGAGAACTACACCTAGCCTAAGTGGTTCGTTAAGTTCGTCGTACGACCATCAGACAGTTTTCACCCCGTTTCCCGAAAGCATCGTTGCGTAACGACCGTCGTTAAGACGCTCGTAGATAACGAGAGCTCCAGGGGTACTCGTAGCGCTACGAGTGTCGTTAACGTTGCACAAAACATCCAATACCACTGA
Organism: Merluccius polli; assembly: GCA_030340625.1. Taxonomy (NCBI): domain Eukaryota; kingdom Metazoa; phylum Chordata; class Actinopteri; order Gadiformes; family Merlucciidae; genus Merluccius; species Merluccius polli. The sequence goes on along the minus strand of JAOPHQ010003411.1, from coordinate 251,509 downwards.
ATGTCCAGCTGGTGACTCCACTGAGGCTTAAGTTACGATAGGCTATATAGCTTAGTCTATGTTATACCATGGTCTGGGTGAATACTCGATTCTGATTGGTTGGAGGGTGTAGGTTAAAAAGTGTTAATGTAAGAAATTAATGGACGACGCGGAGGCGTGAACCGGTTCACGCCTCCGCGTCATCCATTCATTTCTGTTAATGGACACCTCGTCGGCATTATCCGCTTATACCATAGTCACTTACGAAAGAAAGAAATATTGAATCAATTAATAATACTTTAATGTGTTTTAGAGTTAAAATCGTGAGGGTTTTTTTATTTTTACAAGTCAAGCGGACTATTTAATATCTCCCGTATGCAGGCGTTGCCAAGCAACTTGACCATAGCGTCTTCATAACGTCAACGTCTTTCCTAGGTGTACTTTTTAACCTACACCCTCCAGCCAATCAGAATCGAGTATTCACCCAGACCATGGTATAATATGTATTTCAGCACCGTGTCAGTGGACAGTTACAAGGCTACGATCGATCGTTAGATCTGTGCACGCGCGTTCATGTTAAGAGGAGTTTCGGGAAACGCACAGAAAAAAATAACGATCGTTCGAAAGATGATTCGTAAGAAGGATCGTACGAGCGTGGATCCATCGTTATAGGGAAAATGGGCCCTGCCCTGGATTGCCAAGAACAACACAGACGGAACTAAGATGACTGAGCGGCTCTTAGAACTAATATCAGGATCAACCCCTGCTCCACAACAGATCAATGACATAACCACCCCATCAAACAGATCCAGCCAACGACAAACCCACTCGTTGCCCAGCCGTCAGAGTAGAGAGCTGGTACCAAGTGTATGGTTACACAATACATGGTATCAATTGATGAAATATACTGTGAAATCGGTTACTGAGGAACCATGTTATATATGCCAGAATGTCAAGCGAGTACCCACCGTAGTGGCATTATCTTCTAACAGACTCGCTGCGCGAAACCTAAACACTCCTCTGTAGGACATGTATGGAACATGCCTAGAGTGTTTCCTTGGATCGTGTTCAAGAAAGAGTGTTTCTACCTTTATTTATAGAGGCCCTTTCTTTCTTTTCCACTGACCTATGACCCAACTGCAGTGGAGGTCATAAAACACTCCTGTGACTGTCCTCAGGAGAAGTAAGTAGGAGCCTCTCACACACAAGCTTTCTCCTTCTCACTTTATCTCATCTCCATAAAAAAAAATAAAACATTTTTTTTTAAAGTATTTTGTTTATGTTGGACTTTGATAATGCATGCTTTATAAGTTTATTCCTGGTAAGTGTTTATTCCTATAAGTGTTTGAATCCATTTATTAATTTATAAGTGTTTGAATATGTTTGAATAAGGCATGCCTTAAAAGTTATTTTTAATATGTTTATGCATTAGGTCTCCCATCCTGTGTTGAATCGTATCTTCATTATGTACCTTTGATTTACCTATATAACTTCAGTTAAGGTTATTGTGCATGGTTACATACCTTAAGTCCATGTTATAGTTAAATGGGTCATTTAATCTCATCAATATATGTGTCAATGTATGATTTATGTCATTCAAAGATGAGGGTGAAGGCTGATGAAGGTTCTAATCTTTGTGCATGACAAATAAGGTTGGGGTCTGGTACGGTCAATCAAGTTAAGGTTTAGGAAGCTTACGTTATTTCTCATGTCCAGATTTCACATGTTAAGTGCTGTGTGTTTTGTTTGTGTTTATTTACTCCCCATCATCATGTTACATTTGTGCCCCATTGTGTATTAAAATAATAAAATGTATGTTCAGATCGGGTTAAGCCACTTAATCACTACAGCGTATTATACCAAAGACTCAATCTGTCTCATGTTAATGTCATGTGCCTGAATGTGTGTTTACTTTAAGTGATACTGTTAGTATCAAAGTATGGAGGACTAAAAGTGCCAAAATTAAATAAATAAATACACCATTAAATAATTACTTAAATGTGTCATTAATTCATTAAATTGGAATTAAATACTTAAATGTGTAATTAATTCATTAAAATACAGATTCATTTTATGTTAAAAAACAACAACATATATAATCATTTCACTATTTAATTAATTTACATTTACATTTCATGATTTACATTTACATTTCATGATCCTGTGTTGCAGTGCTTCATGAATTGTCAAACTGTCAAACTCGCCCATCAAAGTCAGTGGGTGGGGCTAACTCTAATCTAGTCTGATCCATTGCTTTGGTCTGAAGTAGAGAACTTTCTAGGGAGTTGGTGAGAGACGTTTTAGACTTAGCAGAGGATGTGGAAGTAGGACCAGACAGTTTTGTTTAATAGAGTGTCTAAACCAACGTAGAGGGGAATAGCGCCACCCAGTGTATTGGAACTAGCTCTGCATCAATCCATTATCTGGAATTGATTTGCCTTGACTTGATGCGCAGGGTAACCAATCAGGCATTAGGATCCGCCTACCAACTTTGATGGGCGAGTTTGACAGTTTGACAATTCATGAAGCACTGCAACACAGGACCATGAAATGTAAATCATGAAATGTAAATGTAAATTAATTAAATAGTGAAATGATTATATATGTGTTTTTACATAAAATGAATCGGTATTTTAATGAATTAATGACACATTTAAGTATTTAATTCCAATTTTAATTAATTAATGACACATTTAAGTAATTATTTAATGGTGTATTTATTTATTTAATTTTGGCACTTTTAGTCCTCCATATCAAAGGGGGAAAATGTGGAATATATTGCCCTGATAGCCAGCATTAAAATCTCAACTAGGCCATTACACCATTGGACAAGTCAGACAGTGACAGCTCACTGAAGCACCAAAGAGACAAAACTATGCATACACAAGTGTTTTCTTTAGTGTTCACTCTCTGACCTCAGGTTCACTTATTTTACTCTGCTATTATGTTTATTATCAGAATAAACTGTTATCTCTAGAGATGTTTTGTCTGTATTGTCTTTAACCATCGAACCCAAGTGAAGAGCTGCTTGAGTTCTCCACGACACTGCGAAAGGTGAAAGAGCACACAGACTGGTGCTCCATTCTCACATATGGCACAGAAAAGGACGGGTGGAGTGGAGGAACTACACCTAATGTTTGCAAATGCAAAAGTATTTAGCAAGCTTGACGGATAACCAGGATACTGGTCAATACATCTTGATGAAGATGCACCTTTTAACAATGTTTCGGACCAATTTGGCAGGTACTGCTGGAAACCCTTGCCATTTGGACTAAGTGTTTCACAAGATCTCCTCCAGGCCAAGATGGACCATATCCTTGAGGGTCTGAGGCATAGCCTCTTACGAACCACTCAACACGTACAATTTGATGCCTTTAGACCGCATTAAAAATACATGTGAAACAGACTTAGACAAACCAATTTCAGAAGAAACTTGGCACAAAATAATACAGGGGATTTTCTCCTCTTCCATATGTCTTAGGCATGCTGTCATTCAATACAAAATTGTACACCGTCTGCACTGGTCTAAAGTCAGACTCTAAGATCAATGGCAACATAGATTCCACATGTGATCGATTCAGGCAGGCTCTAGCCACTCTGCTGCACATGTTTTGGACATGTCCAAAGCTTTACACATTCTGGCAAACGATTTTTGAGACCTTCTCTAGGATATTTGGAAAAGCAGTAGAGCCGTCTCCATTCATTGCACTGTTTGGTGTGGCCCCGGTGGACACACCTTTAAGTAGGTAGGAAAATGGCCTTCTGCTCCCCCTGGGCAGGAGATTGGTATTGGTTAAATGGAAAGACCCTATTCCAGCAACATATAGTCATTGGATCATGGAAGTCATGTACCATCTTACATTGGAGAAGATTAATCTGATGTAATGTGAAAGATACAAATAAAAATAATCTAAAAAAAAAAAGAGAATAAAATCAAAAATAAGTCTTCAAGAATCCCATATAATCTTTTCAATCAATTTTTCATAAGAACATTTCTAAGAAGAAAGTTACGAATATTCTTACAAGATACAAGATTTCTTTTGGTGAATAGCAGTTTTTCTTAACTCTCTTCATAAGTAGGCTACAATCCTAAGAAAAAAACAGGAGTTACGAAGATTGTAGTTCTTAATGGGACCTTCCACTGATCTTTCGACATTTTAATGGTCTCCAAGTTGCCTAACAAAAGGCCTACAAATTATAAATGCATTCTCAAAATACAGCTATTTTCATTCCCTATATATATATATATATATATATATATATATATATATATATATATATATATATATATATATATATATATATATATATAGTGGCCTATATAGTAGTATAGTTTGCCTTGTAGAATTCAGCAAGATTAAAAGTACAAATATATCAATAATAATTGGGAATTACACACAAGTTAACATTCTCTCTCTGTGTGTGTCTGTATTAGCCTAGTCCTAACTAGACCTTCGTACTCATTTCATTCATACTCATGGTCTAGAACTGCTATAGAGACAAACGATTTCTCACTTGAAGGCGGGTGCTGTTGAAGTTTAAAACCTATTGGCTCTGCCCACTGCCACTCTGGATCTGCCTTAACCAATCGCTAACGTTTGGTCGTGACGTATTTCATGCGCCGGAAACCATGTTGCGCGCAGTACACTGTATACAAACGGCAGATGCAGTGAGCCAGAGAATGTCTAATGAGTGAGCATTAGGGCATTAGCCTGGTTCCGCCCGCCTCCGTACTTCCGCTCAATAACTGAAATTCGCGCACGACCTATACGTCACTGTTCTCAGGCCGCGCCTCCTGTTCGCTGATTGGAAGGACAAACTTGAGGGAAAAGAAATCGTTCTAACATACAGCACTCCCAGACCTAGTACTGAAGTGAAATGAAAATTGAGCGGAAGTACGGAGGCGGGCGGAACCAGGCTATGTCTGTATGTGTGTTTGTGAGAAAGTGAGTGAGAGAGAGAGAGAGAGAGAGAGAGAGAGAGAGAGAGAGAGAGAGAGAGAGAGAGAGAGAGATTCTAAAATGGGAGTGTGTTACGGCCAATCTATTGTGTTGGTACCTTCACTCATAAATCTATCTACAGTCAAGTATGCATTTAGACATACGATAAAATATCAATATAATATGTGCAACCTTTTATGTGTGGTTGTTCAAGACATACTGATGGCATGATGAAAAAAAAAGGAGTTTCCCCAAGTGAAATAATCGTACAGTCGTCCTCATTGAGTCTCCGCTAGCCATCTTGTCTCTTCTCTGGAACTAGTTACAGCTGTAGCGCGAATGCTTGCTGATGGACGTGATTGATTCGATGAATTGTCCAATCACGCTAAGACAAGGCTAACGCCATTGGTCTGGGCGCACAGAGCTGCGACCTAGAATCGAGATCGAAGATATCCCCTCGCTCTCTTTGCTCAGTTACGTATGACGCAAGCGCATTAGGGCGAGTCCCAAATCCTCATTTTTAGGCTCATTTTCCGAAAAAAAAAGTTTTAACATGAGTCAATGGGAGAATGCTTGGGCGATTTTCCACGTCAATGAATTCGCCCAGAGAGGCGGGACCATTTGAAACCCGACTTGAATCTGACGATTCTGTTCTAGACAGATAAAATGTCTAGAACACTGAAAACTACTTTTGCTGTGATATAATTTATTAGAAAAAAAATCCTCTTTCTCCTAGTGCGTTGCCCAAATCGCCCCTATACACCATCCGCCCCATATATATTTTTTAAATGTATGCATAGGCTTACCGATGAATAATAAGTATATAATAAGTATAACATAAGTATAATAACAAGTATAACACTGATGTTGATAGTTATACATTTGTAAATGTGAAATCCTCTAATATTAATATATATTTTAAAAGCCTCACAACTCTTCCCACGCAGTAGATGGCGGTGATGGACTAATCGTTGTGTGCGAAGGTATTAAACGTGGAAGAAGAAGAACCAGAAGATACGCAACACACGAGCAACTCAACATTGGCTGTCGTTATAGCATAATGCAGTTCACAATACAAATCTATTGCTTAGTGAATTGAAAAACTGCCAACAACTTTTGTCTTCTCCTTTGAATGTATTTAACCCTGGCAATTGATACCACCTTAAAATGTGTCAGGTCGACGAAGATTACGACAGTCTGCTGGAACGCCATGTGGTTGCCAGGTAAGTGTGTGTGTGTGTCTCTCAGAGTCGGCCATGTCTACGGGTTTATATATGCGTACAATCTGACATTCACAATAAAGTTGATGTGTTTAATTAGTAATATTTCAGGAAATACAGAGCTAATCTGACCAATTTGTTAATTTTGCCTTATTGTTTTCATGACATTGAATTTCACAAGGTCACAAAACAGTCAATGTACAAAGAATGATGTAATCATTTACGAGTAAAAGTGGTGAGTTGACGCTAGCGTTCACCATTGAAAATTGATGGCGGTGTTAACTGAGCCATCGGATGCGGTGAACAGTGGAGCACCTTGCATTGGTTTTATAAAAATCCTTAAGAGCCACCCCCTGTTTGGATGATATATTTATCAATGTTTTTATTTATTACCATTGTAGCAGAGTAAAATTAATCAATATTTGACCACCTTCTAGTGACACCAAAAAGTGTAACAAGTGCAAGGAGACAACAGCAGCGCTAATCCTGAAGCCAGGAGAAACCTTTTGCAGGTAGGATACATGCTACTTTTAACTGCATCTTGATGAACATAAAAATGTATATAATGTATTTGTATAGTCCAATTCATGCTTGCCAAGAATTTAGATGACCATAAAGAACATGTTTTGAGTTGAGGAGCCCTTTAAAACCCAACATAAAGTGGGTCATATTCGGTTAGAGCAAGGCTGCAAATAGCCATAACCAAGTCACAGTTGCATCTTAAATTTGCATTTCTTTTGTTTTATAATCTGAAAAAAAGACTGATGAGAAGGCTTTATATTCTTCTAATGACAGGCTTGGCAGATGGGGCAGAGACACAATGTTAAAAATAGGAACGGCCTCCCCAAATTTCAAATTAGCTCTGCTTCTGGATCAGCAAAACAAAATTATGATTGATACGAGGGATGCTAATTTAAAAAAAAAAATGTTCTGACCGACAACAGACACCCATTAACCGATAAGAATACACGTACTATATGGAATGACCCGAAGCGAGTGTGGGGAATTACCACACGAGAAACAGAATCCCAGTAAAGTTGAGAAAAGCTGAAGCGGTCACTACCCCATCCATGCCTCCTGCCCGATCTGTACTGCATGTCACTTTACAAATGCCGGATCTGTACTACACGTGTGCACACCGCCGCTCCATTGATGACTGTTGAATATAAATGCTTTGTATTTGGTTCGGTTTTTGTTTTTTGAAACGCATAATATAATATAAATATTGTGTTCAATGACTACATATATCAAATGATTTTTTTTTTAGGTGCTGCTTTAAGGACCACTTTGTACACAAGTTCAGAGCGATGCTTGGCAAGAACAGGATCATTTTTCCTGGGGAAAAGGTAGAGAGTGTGTGTGTGTGTGTGTGTGTGTGTGTGTGTGTGTGTGTGTGTGTGTGTGTGTGTGTGTGTGTGTGTGTGTGTGTGTGTGTGTGTGTGTGTGTGTGTGTGTGTGTGTGTGTGTGTGCTATTTAGCATATATGTAGCATTTATGTAGATGCAAATGAATTACTATTGAGTGGTGACAAGACAATGGACATATAGTGAATGATTGCCACCTGTGTCAAAAATGTTTACCTAACCAAGTGTATAACTACCCTCTGAATCTTTAGTTCGGAAAGAGACACTTCTGAATTGCTTGTGAACGGTTTTTTTTTTAAGTCAAAGCTAAGCTAGGTTAGGTGTAGCCTGCAACTGAGAGGTTGCGTCTGCAGCCCCGCATGTCAATTCACCAATCCGTGATCCGCAACATCTATGTGGACGTCACGATGCAGTCACACCGCAGTCAGTCGCACCTTTGATTTGATGGACATGGACGCGACATGGCTCACAACAATGTCGCTAGGTCACATTGATGTTGCAGACACCTGGGCGTGTTTCTTATGTGCTGCTGTCGCCCGAGCATGTATAGGCCGTAAAACCTAGCATTAAGATATGGGATAGGCCTAAGCTCACCTTATCGGTAAAGGAATTCACAGTGATGTGCTTTCTGAGATGCAAACAGGTTAATCACCATATCATTGAAGTGATTAACCTGAATTGTGGAGATTCGGGGTGTGACGATACACTAAACGAATGATACGATCCACGATATTGGTTTCACGATATGATATAATCACGATATTAAAAATGAAGTTCAAATGAAGACAATGTATAACTGAACAAGATTACTTGTTTATTCCTGTGGTGGAAAATGTACTACGAAGACAATGTTTACCACAAAGTATGGCTGAGGTATGAAACAATAGTTAAATAACAGTGAACTATGACAGATATACCAAAAAATATCAACATAAAGCTAGTGTTCTCCGGTCCCTTTCAGACTGATAGACTTGAGTCTAGTGCACTCAATTCTGCCCTTAAATAGAAAACATACCAAAATAAATCAACATAAAGCTGGTTTCCAATCGTACCAAGCTGGTACCCAACCTTGGAACCCAATCGGCTACCGTCTGATGATGATTTAGCCTCTGGGAGCAATGGCCAATATTTCTAAGTTTCCGGTGTAGCCAGATGATATCCGGGCCAAGACTTCCTCTTCCGTGCGCCAGTCATTGATTACAGTCCGATTAACAAGTTGAAACGCGTGAACCGATTTGGAGTTAAAGGACAATTCCGGCGCAAAATGAGACCATATGATCATAACACATGTCCACTGAGTTTGAGCGTTCTCTGGGATCAGTTTTCATTCTAGTCGAATGTAACCAATGTTCTCGAAAACCTCTAATTAGCTTATAACGCTAGCCGTGGGGGTGTAGCTGTGGGGGCAGATATTCATGTAAAATAAATCGCAATTCTATACCACTAACAAGGCTCAAAATTGCACCACACTTCCACGGTAGCATAATGAGGGTCCCTACATGTCAAACGAAGCATTGAGAACTTTGTAAGTGTACAGACAATTTATTAAAAAGAAAGTTTAGAAATCCAGTACCTTCACGAAAACAAGCGGGCGCCATCTTTGGAAAACAGTCACGACCAGTCGAGCGAACGCCATGCAACGTAATGAGCCGGAAGAGGCATACACATGAAATGTCAATGAATCAGAAGGTGTGCAATCTAGTAGGTGTGCGAAGTGCAAACAGTGCGTGTGCATAGAGAAGAGAAGAAAATGGTTTGTGTTTGTGCTTTTCCCAGCTGCGAGAAGAAAATGAGACGCTACAATCCGGAAAGTTTGTTGCTCGACTGGTCGTTTTTTTTCCAAAGATGGCGCCCGCTTGTTTTCTTGGGGGGGGGGGGGGGGTAGTATTCAGTTGGATGCAATCTGGAACCTCACATCTAAATGCCTACACACTGCACCTTTTGGGCACTTTTTGTAAATATTGTCAGGCCTTCAGTTGTTGTATTTAATGTAAGTTGATGTCTGTCATATGTCTTTAATGTTGAGCAGAACTGTGCTAACATGCTGTACTGTATCCAAATTCCACCGTCCTTGGTCGTTTGGTCATTAAAGGGATAGTTCAGATTTTTTGAATTGGGGTTGTATGAGGTACTTAATTAGAGTCAGTGTATTACCTACAGTAAAAGGCAGGCTGCGTGCCCCCAGTTTGGAGAAACAGACAGCTCTTCCCATGGGCCGCAGCCATTACCTTGCACTTTCTTAACCCAAACAGCTGATCTGCAGGTGGCGTAGCACAGTTGTGCTTATGCATAGGAATACGGAAGTTCTACAGTTGAGAAAAAGTAGTGCCAAAGGAAAGGGCTGTCTGACAGCAAGGTAAAGCAATGAGAATATTCTTAATATAGCGTACACTTCAACTGATTGATTTTTTTTTTAGGTGGGCTTTTTTTTTAGGCTATTAAAATAAGTTTCGCTGCTCACCCCGTTCACAGCAGTACATTGCTTAGCGTCTGTGCTGGTACAACTGTCTGCTTCTCCAAACTGGGGGCGCGCCGACTGCTTTCTATTATAGATAATGCACTGAATACCGGTGTGTATTTTCGTTATATGAATTTTTAATATACCGGCATACCGGTGTATTTGATTACACAACGTTCGGAACGCTGCGCCGCGCGACACTGTTTCAGACGGACCCTTTTCAATGTTGCGCAGCGCGCTTCTAAACACGCATGTTACGACCAGAGCGTATTCTCGGGCGACTGCGAGGCAAACCTAGGTTAGTGCTGGAGTGATGTTGCAGTGATGATGGATAGGATAGACATTGAAGAAAGTTCCGAACTCGAAGCTGCAGAACTAGTAGAACATGATGACACAGAAGAATTTATACCAAAAAGAGGAGCCGTGTCTGCTGTTTGGAGATTTTTTGGTTTCAAAAAGACCGGCGTCGACCAAACAATCATTTCATGCAAGTGTTGTTGTTTACAAGTCGAGCAGAGTATTTAATATCTCCCGTATGCAGGCGTTGCCAAGCAACGTGGCCATAGCGTCTTCATAGCGTCAACGTCTTTCCTAGTGTAAATAAACACTTTTTAACCTACACCCTCCAACCAATCGGAGTAATTCTGTTTTTAATGACTTTATCAAGTAACTTTCCATCAAGTAACTTTCCGTGATCAACGATGTCGGTAAATGGGCTGTGCTACAGCAGTAGTTGCGTGGTGGTGTTTAACGCGTGTGGCGTGCGGGCCCTTTAAATTAAAAAAAGCAAGAACGAACATTCTGAAGGGGGACAAAAGCGACAAAAGCGACATAGGTGGAGTGGACAAGGCGGATTCCTCTTTGTGCACTTTCGGTGTGAACGCACAGTTACCATATTTTTTTGGTGTCAATATACAGTATACCTGAAAGCCCATATTAAGGCAAATTGTCTTCAAAACAATCTTGTTTTATATTTTCCTTGTTTTATTGAAATGTACTTGAATAATAGTAATGTACCTGGGCTTGAACTTGAAGCAAAAGTATAATTATTGCAAGTTGCACTACTTTTTGTATTGGTTTGTAAGATGTTTGTGAAATTTGCACAGTAAAAGTTTTGTATTTTGACTGCAATTCTCTTTGCCTATGATTCCTCACTTCATTAGATTCATGAGTGGCTCAGCATAATTATCTGGTGCCAAACCTTTATTACTACTAGTGTGGAATTATTCTACAATATTCATCATGCTGGTAAAATAGTCCATCCTAAGTCAATCTACAGCAGTAATTCCTCTCTCAACCAGTAGAATATGTTGTGAACACCTGATTATGCATGAAAAAAAAATACTGTGATATACCGTGAAACCGTTAGAATTTAGAAAAATACCGTGATATCAATTTTTGGTCATACCGCCCAGCACTAGACTCTAGATAAGTACCTCATACAACCCCACTTTAAAAAAAAAACGAACTATCCCTTCTGTTAAGCTGAAGGGCGCCCCAAGTGGTTGTCGTCATCATATTGTGAAAAGTTATTTGTTTGCAGAGGTGGTCAGTCAATTAGCGGAGGCACTGCGCCTCACCTATAGACAGCTGTGGGAAACACTGAACATGGTACAACAAAAAATTGCTGTACCATGAGAACGTGGGGGAACGTGGGGACTCATGCCTAATATTTTTGTTTTTGATGCCCATTGTTTATATTTTGGTTATTTGGACTCATGTATGTACTCATTTTATGTAAAATAATCCAGTAACCTATTAGGAATGTCCAGACTTAGTGAACATTCTGATATCTTCTCTCAACTAACGTCCCATTATTTTTGAAAGGAGCTAGTTTTTATTTGTTAAATACACTGATCGTCCCATGTCTATATTTAACAGTTGTTTTTGACAGTTTATTGTACTCATATTTACTTGTTGTTACTCTGACAGTATGCTACCCTTCGGCAGTGCAGTTTCATTCCAATGTCTTTACATTTTAAAATCTTTTATTTTCCAGGTGCTTCTGGCTGTGTCTGGCGGCTCCTCGTCATGTGCAATGCTCAATCAAGTTCAGCAGGTATAATCACATGACATGTTCATCCACTTTTGTTTATATTAAACTCTCATTTCAGGTCATATGTTGATTGATTCTTATTGCGTCACTTGCGTCACCAAGTAAAAGTGACTTCAATATGCTTTTACTATTAAGTTTGTTTTCCTTTTGTTATTTCCGCAGGGTCTGAGTCAAAAGGCACACAAGAAGTTGAGATTCAAGCCTGGAATTGTGTACATTGATGGTAATTTAGTGTTATTGATTTGTTCATATTAATTGTCATGATGAAATTGTGTACAAGTGTATTTGTTGTGTATTGTATCTGTAATTGTGGTTCTGTCTTCCTTTCCCAGAGGGCTGTGTGCTCGGCCAGTCTTTGGAGGAGAGGCAAAAGACAATGGCACAAATCCAGTCTTTGTTTAAAAGAGCTGGCTTCCCTTATCATATCATACCACTGGAAATGGTCAGTATTCCAAATACTGTAGTAATTTACTACTGAGCACTGCTTCCTGTTGACCAGGTGTTTTGTGGTCGACCAGAGAGGTCGACCACGAAACACCTGGCGCAGAGACTGGGAGGCGGATGCCAAGAAAATGGGCTACACTTGGGGACAGCTTGAGATGCTGGCTCAGGACCGAGATGCTTGGAGAACTCTTGTTGGCGGCCTAAGCCCCTGAAGGGGTAGTAGGCGGAAATGACTGCTTCCTGTCTAGGGCTAACTAGTCTCACAAATCGGACTTTAGATTACCGTCTGTTGGCAGACGAGCTCAAATCTGGGTGAATGGGTCGTTTCATTTTCTTTCGCTTCAAATGTATTTCGACCAATCATGTTGCTGGGGGCGGGGATCTGTAGACCCGCGTTATATAGAATTTGTCTCTACTGGAAACAACCTGACAGGCGGAACCACAACAAATGTGATATGGCTGACCATTAATCTCCTTTAAAGGGGCTACAGAAGATATTCTGAACATTAATATAGCAGCAAACAACTATTGGCTATGTAGCGATATAGTGGAGTAATGGCGTCCTGACCAGAGAATTAAGGCACCCTCCCTCTGTGTGTTGTAATCTGAGCTTCTATTTTCTTTGTTTTGGTGTCCGGTCCGGCCGCGCTTTCATGATAACGCACGCGCCGTGCATGAGATGAGTTAAGAAGGTAAAGAACACTCCCAATTGTTGTGGTTTAAAATGTTGGTGCTCTAGTGCGACATCTTGTGGCTACATATATCGTCTTTAGCCTCTTTAACTAAAACAATAGCATTGTCTTCCTGTTGTTGGAATCCCTCCATGGCCAACAGCGAACACAAACTCAGTCAGCACTGGAATGAACTTTTTAAGGTTTAAAATCAAATCTGTTTAGTGGACTGGCCATTGTACAGTATAAGTTCATGTTAAAATCATCCTCTGAAATCTCCATCTCGCAAATGAGTTTATCTTCGGACGAATAAATCCGTAACAAAACAGGAATCTCAGCGTAAGTTCGCCCTTTCTGCACTTTCTGGTTTCTGGTCCAGGTGCTGTGCAGTCTCCTCCCAGAAGTTCAGCTATAGCATTGTTGAACTTCACAATGCTGGGTTCCAAACTTCTAGATCTAAGATTAAGGGCTAACAGATCCCCACAATGATCCTTTGGTTTGTCATATTGACCATTTATTTAAAAAAAATGACAAACATCTTGCGGGTAGGTCGTCAAATCTGAATGGGAGAATGTGAGGCATTAATTGTAGAGTGCTTTGCTCTTTACTTCACCTCCTAAGTACCTCCTTACATCACTTTTTTGCCTCTGAATTTAACTCTTAACATTTTCAATGAATCATTTTCACCTTTATTTTTCAATGTTAAAAAATTCAACTCAAATATTTTCAACGTCCCAAAATTCAACCTGCCAAAGTCAGCCTCAAAATTCAATGTACGAAATTCAGTGTTAACATCCGGGGACCCAAGGAAGAGCAATCGATCCTAGATGCTAGATCGCGGTCAAGCAAGGAGAGCGAGTGGGCGATGTCACTTGTTGGATACCTGACTCTCACGGGGGAGGGCAAAGCAGATTTACTCGATATTTAGCCATGTCCAACGGCAACAGCAGCAATGATGGTGCTTCGGTGAATACATGTTTCTATATATATGCCATTGCCATGTTAGGTAGTGCTGTCAAGAGATTAAAAAAATTGAGAGATTAATTAATTATGATCTATAATTAATTTTGATCTAATTAATTAATTATGATCTAATTAATCTCTTTTTAATCTCACCTAAAAATTGCTGAGAAAAGCCCTCAACTTGAGGTATTTCCATTCCAATTCAATACATTATTGTGGCAGATCAAAAGATTGATAAATAACAAAACGTGGCTTCATAAAGTCATTTAATGTTTAACAGATTGAACAGCCCTAGCCATTTACATTCCACTGAATTTGAGACTAGTCCTAAGTGCTGCCTGCAAGCTTTAGTTTCGACCTTTTGTCAATCTCCAAATAATTAGAAAATAAAAATAAAACATCAGGTCCATATAAAGTGCTGTAAGTTAACTAGGGCTGCCCCCTAATAGTCGAGTAGTCGGCTTAGTCGATCGACGGAGGCTTAGTTGAATACGTTTTCATCAAGTAAAACATAAAAATAACAAGGCATGAGCATCGCAAACCGAATACATCCGTGGTCGCAACAAGCCCTGATTTAACTCATCGCTGCAGAAATACTGACCAATACACCTGGGCAGGTAGACACCTAGGTAGGTAGACACCGCTAGACACACGGGACTAATACCGGTGATCGTGTCTTTAGTTCCCCGTGTCTGATCGCTGTAATTCGGAGCTTGAATATCGGTTGAATATCTAATATCTTTCTAACTTTAAAAAACACTTTTGTATTTTTTAAGACGATAGTCGCACATCCCTAGTAACTACGCCTGCGAAGGTGAACCCTCCCGGGACACCGCTAATAACATGAAGGAGCCGCACATCCACACGCACCACACACCAAAATACCAACAAATATGTTTTCCATTTGCTTGCTTTTGAATAAAGTTGTGTGCAGTTATATGGTTAAATACGATTTATTAAAAGTGTTCATGTCTCCTTCCTGGTCCAGAACCGCTTGGTCTATGCTGTTAATAGGCGGCCTGCTTCGTGTGTGTGCTTGTAAAAATTATATTTAAGCCTGATTATTACGGATTATTATGGTATTACGGCATAAAAACCGATTTTATAAAAAGGCAACTCGCATACAGAAACAGTAAAGTTAGAGATTAAAAATTAGATTAACCCGATTAAAAAAAACATAACGCGCTAAACATGACTAAGTAATTGATCGCAATTAACGCGATAATTTGACACCCCTAGTTTTAGGATTCGTTGGAGTTTATGTTGGACTATATTAGCATTCTCTTCCCATACGGTTCCAAAATGTTCGCAAGGTTTCAAAATTGCGCCCCTCATAAACGAAAACCCTGTAAGTAACTGGCTCATTATCAACTGGCCAATGATCGTAACCTGCTTACTCTGCCTAACCAGGTTTTACTATGCATGTAAACATACTTGTACTACAATGGAATATTTACTTGTCTTCTTCAGGTCCTTAACCTTCCTAGTTCAGTATTGGAACCAGTGCACGTGGCAACGGATGACCCAGCTGGCAACTACAAAGTCGCTGTGGATCACTTCATGCAGACCAATCCTGGCCACTTTCTTGACTCTAATACACAAGTGGATCAGTCAGAACCCAGTCGTCTGACAGATGGTACTGTTCCTCAGCTAATAGACGAGGCTCAGACTCAAATATTGCAGGAACTGTTTTCCATGGTGAAAACTCTTACAGCCAAAGAAGACTTGCTACACACACTAAGGTAACACTATTTTTAAATGGACATCATCATGAATTGGACATCTTATTGGCAATCATTTTCTGGGGGTTTTACTTAAAATGTCACAGTTCCTCCCATTTTTTTCAGTGTTTACTGTGAAATTCCTGCAGTCTTCAACAGTACTTTCCCTTTGTCTCTCCTAGACGGCATGTGCTTGTCTCAACAGCTCGTGCTGAAGGTTACAGCAAATTGATGTTAGGAGAAAACTGTACCAGACTGGCTGTCAAACTGCTGGCTAATATAGCCATGGGTCGAGGAGCACAGTTGGCTGTTGATACTGTAAGGGGAGAAAATATTAATTACTATATCCATTCCAGTTTGAGTTGTTTAACATTTTATATGAAATTGATATTGTTTGGCTGTTTTGCTAAATTAGTTCCCAGTATATATACATACAATATAAATCATATTTTCCTTGCTTCATATTGTTGAATTGTGCAGGCTTTCTCTGATCCCAGATATGGTGACATTGTTGCTGTCAGACCAATGCGGGACTATACTGCAAAAGAAATCTCTTTATACAACTACATGTGTAATGTGCCCTCTGTCTTCATACCCAGCTTAGAAACAAAGGTAAGATTGCGAAAAATATTTAAAGCAGTGAAACACATTTTTGTTGAAAGCATTTATTTTTGCATTTCAAAGTCCACATTTCTAAAGACATTTTTAAAAAATAGCTATAGACTGGCTTTTGGGTAGCACTGTTTGTTCTGTTTGTGTTTCCTGTTTTATTATATTCTATTATTGTAAAGCACTCTGACTTGTGTCTGTGAAAGATGCTATATAAATAAACTTTACTTATTTGCATATTACAGACCACAGACAAGTCCAGCATCCAGCGACTTACAGAAAGTTTTGTTGTGAAACTTCAGGGTGACTTTCCTTCCACAGTCAGCACCATTTATAGGCAAGTATGGGGGAAATGGCTCAGGGATTGAGTTCCATTACCGATTTTGGATTATGGATTTTGTCACCTGCTACAATTATGGCTTAGGACATTAATTCATAGAAGCAATTCTACTTGGTTCATTTTACGTTGTTTTTTTGCAATAACGAAGCAAATAAAAGGCACCAAACAAGTTTCTCAAAATAATGACTTGCTTATCCCAAAATAATGAGTTGGCATCTCAAAATAATGAGAACCAGTCTCGGGAGGCTTGGGGGAGTACCAGGGGCGGGGGGAGTCAGGGACTTTGGCTCTGGAGGCAGGCAGGCGGGCAAGCAGGCAGGGGCTGGGTGGGAGGCAGGCAGGCTGATGGCTAGAGAGACAGGTGCTGGGTGGGAGTTTGCAGCCGGGGAGGGAGGAGGGAGGACGGGCAGGCAGGCCTGTGGCTGGGGAGAGAACCAGGAGTACCAGGGCTCCGCATTGGTTTGCATTGGTTTACCAGGTGTCTGGATCTTTGGAGGCCAGGACTGCCCCTTCTTATGCCTGGGGAGGGGTGCTTAAGAGAGATGACATGTTGGGCTGGTGGTAAGGTCCCTGAAGTTAGAGGGGCACCAGCAGGCCAGAGTTGCCCAGGGGAGGGGTGCTTAAGGGTGGTTAAACATGTTGGGCTGGTGGTATGGTCTTCGTTATGGTAGGCCTAAGTCAATATTTTGAGAACGTTTTTCATTATTTTGAGATACAAAGTCATTATTTTGAGTCATTATTTTGAGATTCTAACTCAGTAACATTTCATCTTCTTAGTTATTTTTTTATTTTTAATAGTCAATTAAAAATATCGCAATATCTTAATATTGGTAATACTGTTATCCACGGTATTTTAAAGGGAGTAACACCAGTGTCAAAAAATTATATTATTGTATACAATTCCACAACATCAAGACCAGTCGACAAAACTGAGATAATATCTAATAACAAGCTCTATTAAACAAGCAAACCATGTACAGCTGCTTTATATCCAACAAAAAGCTATTTTGTGGTTTGTAGAGTTTGAAACTTAAAGGACAATTCTGGCGCAAAATGAGACCATATGATGATGGCACATGTCCACCGAGTTCGACCGTTCTCTGGGATCAGTTTTCATTCTAGTCGAATTGGAACCAAAGTTCTCCAAAACAGCTAATTATCTTATAACGCTAGCTGTTGGGGCATACGATCATGTAAAATAAATCGCAATTCTATACCACTAACAAGGCTCAAAATCGCACCACACTTCCACGGTAGCATAATGAGGGTCCCTACATGTAAAACGAAGCATTGAGGACTTTGTAAGTGTACAGACAGTTTATTAAAAAGAAAGTTTAGAAAGCCAGTATCTTCACGAAAACAAGCGGGCGCCATCTTTGGAAAACAGTCACGACCAGTCGAGTGACGAACTTTTTGGATTGTAGCGTCTCATTTTCTTCTCGCAGCTGGGAAAAGCACAAACACAAACTTTTTTCTTCTCTTCTGTATGCACACGCACTGTTCGCACTTCGCACACCTACTAGAATGCACACCTTCTGATTAATTGACATCTCATGTGTACGCCTCTTCCGGCTCATTACGTTGCATGGCGTTTGTCGCTCGACTGGTCGTGACTGTTCCAAAGATGGCGCCCGCTTTTTTTCGTGAAGGTACTGGCTTTCTAAACTTTCTTTTTAATAAACTGTCTGTACACTTACAAAGTTCTCAATGCTTCGTTTTACATGTTGGGACCCTCATTATGCTACCGTGGAAGTGTGGTGCGATTTTGAGCCTTGTTAGTGGTATAAAATTGCGATTTATTTTACATGAACATATGCCCCAACAGCTAGCATTATAAGATAAGGTAACACTTTACTTGAAGGCGGGTGAATAAGACTGTCATGATGCTGTCATAATCATGACATGACACCTGTCATGACAGCATCATGACAGTCTTATTCACCCTCCTTCAAGTAAAGTGTTACCTAAGATAATTAGCTGTTTTCGAGAACTTTGGTTACATTCGACTAGAATGAAAACTGATCCCAGAGAACGGTCGAACTCGGACATGCGTTATGATCATATGGTCTCATTTTGCGCCAGAATTGTCCTTTAAATCACTTTCACTACTGAACACACCTTTTAATGCACTGTGGATTTCGATTTTAGGACAAGTGAGAAGCTTCAAACTGCAAATTTCACTGAAGACATAGCAACTGCCTCTCTTAAGTGCCTCCTCTGTATGTGCACGTTGGAAACGACTCTTGGTGAGTACTATATTAGATGCAATTAGATTTTTGTAAAACATTTTTAACAAGAAAGGTTATTTTTACCTAGATTGAACTAATCACATAATTCAATTGTAACCTTTAGCAAAATGATCAGAGAAATCACCAGCAGTCCATGGAGGAAGTAGAGTGTTGATAAGTGGGGTGAAGGTGGAGAAATGTCATGTCAGCGCTTTGTGTATCTTGAAAAGCGCTATATAAATGCTGTTCTTATCCTGACAATAGTTCTTAGCAGTGACAGAAAGACAATTGATACTTGGCCAGATCAACAATGGTAATGGTTGTAATATGGGCTATTACTATCACTAGTGCAGTGCCCGTTCAAAACATGCCTGTTCGGAATGGTTTGCTTTGCCTCTGAGTAAATCAGGCATTTGAAATGCTCCCGCTTTTGAAATGCTCCCAGTGGGCTCTGAAGCCGTGCGGAGGATGGAAGAAAACCACATCGCCACCAGAACGCGATGCAGCCTCGACAGGGGAATCAAATAACCACTTTGGTAAAAAAATATAGCATGGATTTAATTAGTGGAGGTATTTAGCCAGTGGTAACGTTAAGTTTTAATATATTAAGTTAATATGGCAAACATACACAATTTGAGTGGCAATGGCAGAGTGGCACTGTTCCTGTGTCCGCTCAGACTCCAGGGAAGTGAAGAAGAGTTGGGTTGTAACGTTATTATATATACATCTGAGTTTGGTTGTAACGTGCCTGTGAAGGCCCCAGGGTTTCCCACAAAAAAAGGTTTAGTGGAGGGGGAAGTGCTTCCGAGAAAGAGGTGAGCAATAGCGTAGGGCTGTACCCTGAAATTTGAGTAGTCGAATCATCATTCTGAGTCGACTCAAATTCTCTGTCAAACAACCCACGTTTTTTTTTTTAGATCATGTGCATTATAATAACTTACTAAAACAGCATGTAGAGGCTGCTGTAGGCAAGATTTGAGAGTTGGAAAGAGAGCAAGATTTTGAAAATAAACGCACCCAAAAACGCTCCCTTTCGAGTGATAGTTATGTTACCATAACTCTAGTTCTATGATTGTTGGCATAGCCTTCTAGGCTTCGCCTTTTGGATTGTCCTACTGAAAATGTAAACAATGCACCGATCAATGTGGGCCCTGCCCACATTTCCCACAGCACCTTGTATATAAGGCCGCGTCGGGTAGCACTCGTCCTCCCCGCTATTCTTTCAGCAACAGAGGGTACAGCAGGTGGGAAACTAGACGGCTACGCCTGCAATAATAGAGTTATAATTACATAACTATCATTCTATTTCTTGTAGGCTATGCCGTCTAGGCTTCGCCTTATGGGCTAAGGTGAGCCCGATTAATGTACCCCTGCTGGAACCAAGTCCCGGGGCACACCGGACTCAAGAAGCCATACATGTGCAAAGCACAACAGCCACAATAAAAAAAACTATTCTCTGTTGATCGCAAAGCGGCTAACAACAGAACAGAGTGAGTCCATACTTTTGACTCAAACCTGCTTTTTCTTTACACACAAAAAACAAGGCATAACAGAATGACAGTTCCGCCACGTTCCCACACTGGGAACCAAGAGCCTAAGGAACCAAGAGCCAGCGGCCACGGTGTCACCATAGAGAGGAACCATAGAGCTGAACGACTCTCTGGGGATACCAGAATGAGCGACAACCTCTGGGCTGAGAGAAAACAACATCTTGCAATGGGTATTTTCTCTGGAGGCGAACAGGTCCAGCTGAGCCATCCCAACCCTCTGCCAGATTAGTCTGACAATGTCGGGCTGTAATCGTCTTGGCGGGGACCACCGCATGACATGAGGTCCGCCCCGATGTTCTGGGCACCCATGAGGTGTAGGGCTCTTAGACTGTGTTGGTTCTGATGAGCCCACAGCCAGAGCTCAACCGCTGCCCGGTGGAGGGCAGAGGAACGCACTCCCCTCTGTCTGTTTATATATGCCCCCGCCAACACACCATCTGTTTTGAACAGGACGTGATGGCCGCGCACCAGGTGGGAGAAGTGTCACAGTATTTTCAGCACTGGGGCGAGCACATTTATGTGAGCAGTAGCACGTCATTTTCTACCGACTGGGAGAAGTATGTACCTCCCCCGAATCCATCAAAGAGGCGTCTGTGAAGACTACAACCTATGTCGTCACTTTTCCCGGGGGAACCCCCTTGAGATGCTTAAAGGACAATTCTGGCGCAAAATGAGACCATATGATCATAACACATGTCCGAGTTCGACCGCTCTCTGGGATCAGTTTTCATTCTAGTCGAATGTAACCAAAGTTCTCAAACAGCTAATTATCTTATAATTAGTGGTGGGCCGTTATCGGCGTTAACGTGCTGCGTTAACGCGAGACTCTTATCGGGCGCTAAAAAAAATATCGCGGTTAATCTATTCTCAAAGTTGGGTTGGGAGCTGGGTCTATACCGGATTTCCACTGGGGACCTAAGCGCCGGTGAACGGCTGCGCCGCGGAACGGCTGCGTCCTCTGCCCGGCGTTAATCCCGCTGCGAGGCTGCTGGATTCGCGGGATCACGCGAGAACTACAAGACCACGTGAGAATCAGGAGACCACACGATAATTTGTGGATGTCAAAATAGAACAAACAAATAAAAGGTTACTTTGCCTTAACGAAGTTGACTTGCAGTTGCTTTGTCTGTCAGAAGTTTATTTGCTGTTGATTTGGTCATTTTTCCTAGATGTTTGTGCTTTTACCATGAGTTGGTAGGCTATATAGTAAATGTTTTCTTTTTTGTCTGGTTTAATTGTGTTTAGTGTTGTTTATTGTTATGTCCTAATGTGTTGTGCTGTAGCCTATAGACACAGTCAGTTATAAACGACAACGATTTGTGGCCGTGTTCGATCGGGAGGGTGTTTTTATTTTGAAAATTGACCGGATGCTCTATGGCTTTTACTATTTCACTTCCTGCCCGGTCGATCTGCTCTGTTGAAATTGACGCGGTTCAGCAACGGCTAAATAGAATCCTACGGAATGATAGCACTGCGGCACGCCCGGTGGGGATGGTTTCATTGATTAGAGTGGCAGCGATCAGCAGCGGTGACCGCGGCGCTACGTCCCCGGTGGACTTTCACCATGGCCCACATTGCCCGTAAATACTTGGGGACTCCTGCCACAACTGTCCCATGCGAGAGACTTTTTTCTTTAGCAGGCCATATTGTGCAGAAGAGGAGATCTAGTTTGTCACCAGAAAATGTGAACAAGCTGGTCTGCCTGAGTGACTGGTGGAAGAAGGAGAAATGGAGTTTGGACTGATTGACACAAAGCTACTGACTGTAAACAGTTCATCATGACCTCTTATGTAGGCCTACAGTTCAAAATTCATGTTTAACTGAATAAACAGTTAGTAAAACACAAGTCAGGGCCGTGGGAAGTGAGTTTTGGTTGGGGGTTCTGTAGTTGGGGGGGGCGGGGGGGGGGGGGGGGGGGACCCATAAAAATAGACTTTATTGAAATGGTAAAAAAGTTATTGTATTTTATTGAAACGCCTTTCTCTGATGATGGACAGCATACTGGCATTGCATGGCACAGCACAGGCATACATCACTGTCAAGAAAATTATGGCTACACTACAAAAAATGCGACAAAAACCGCAGATTGATAGTTCGCAAACAAAGTAACCGTCTGCTATCGGACGCTACACTAGTACACAAGTAAGTAACAAATGTTGCCGTATAGCCTTGCACCGAAATTGACGGTGAACACGAGAAATATAAAACTGTTGAACACCAACATAAATAAAACGTAATAATTATTGACGCTTCTGACATGGGCGTCAAAACAGGCTAAAGACAACCCTATCGCACAGCATATTAGACAGAACCATATCTCACTGATATACATACCTAGCGTAACTCACTGTAACATTCGGCTACTTAATATGACGTATTTGTGACAAATACGTCATATTAAGTAGACGAATATTACAGTGAGTGATGCTAAGCTTTATGGTATGACAAATAATTTGTCGTACCATAAAGCTTAGCGTCAGGATATCTCCCTCAGATTTATTTTGTTAATTTGTTGGGTTTTTTTGTTTAGCTCTCCGAGGTTTAATGTAACATTTTTTTAGTGCGTAATAGACAGGGGGACGGAGAGCTTCTTCCCCAGCACCCCCAATTCCCACGGCTATGACACAAGTACATCTTAATGAACATTATTTATTTTCATCACCAATTAGCAATTATCATAGTAGAACAGCTTTCTCAAGCAGTTTGTGATGCATTTTGGAAACAGGAGATGAACCCCTGGTGTAATGCGCCACCTGGCTTGAGAAACCCGTTCTCAAAGACTTACTTTTAGTCATTATTTAGGTAGCACACATATTATGAATGCCTTCGGCAGAATTCAAATGAGCCATTTTAATCTAGATTAATCTAGATTAATTCCAAGATTACAGTGAGATTAATCTAGATTAAAGAAATTAATCTATGCCCACCACTACTTATAATGCTAGCTGTTGGGGCATACGCAATTTTATACCACTAACAAGGCTCAAAATCGCACCACACTTCCACGGTAGCATAATGAGGGTCCCTACATGTAAAACGAAGCATTGAGAACTTTGTAAGTGTACAGACAGTTTATTAAAAAGAAAGTATAGAAAGCCAGTGCCTTCATGAAAACAAGCGGGTGCCATCTTTGGAAAACAGTCACGACCAGTCGAGCGACGAATGCAGCCGGGAAAAGCACAAACACGATACATTTTCTTCTCTTCTCTATGCACACGCACTGTTCGCACTTCGCACACCTTCTGATTCATTGACATCTCATGTGTACACCTCTTCTGGCTCATTACGTTGCACGGCATTCGTCGCTCGACTGGTCGTGACTGTTTTCCAAAGATGGCGCCCGCTTGTTTTCGTGAAGGTACTGGCTTTCTACCCTCATGCTACGGTGGAAATGTGGTGCGATTTTGAGCCTTAGTGGTATAGAATTGCGATTTATTTTACATGAATATCTGCCCCCACAGCTGGCGTTATACGCTAATTAGCGGTTTTCGAGAAGTTTGGTTACATTCGACTAGAATGAAAACTGATCCCAGAGAACGTGATCATATGGTCTCATTTTGCGCCGGAATTGTCCTTTAAGGGAATTTCCCCAATATTCCAGGTCGGGTAACACCGAGCGGGGAACGTGAGAACCCCGAGTTTGTGTCACCAGAGATCCAACCTCTGGCACTGGTATTCGTAAGCCATGCCAATATAGGCGTGGAGGAATTTCTTGTGAGCCTTGAGAATATAGTGATATAGATATAGTGATTCACCGATACGCATCAGTGAACTTCCGATTTAAATGTTTATGATCTCAGTGCATTGGTTGGCGGGACCCCAACAGTTCCATATGTAACATTTATAGATTAGAAAATAATTTAGAACGTTACTAATCGTAATTCTGATGACAGCAATTGAGTTTGTAGAGGTGTTCCCGGGGCAATGTACCATTTTGGTGGATGGAGATTATTGGTGATTACTTTAAATATGCAGAATTACATTGGGAGCTCTGAATTGTTTATTATGGAAATATCGTTTCCAGAAGTTTAACTATATAATGTTCTTTAGTTAGGTATTTAATGTTTTCTGTCATTTTAATTTCAGTCAGTAGGCTTACTTGCCAAATGTACTAGCAAAGGTTGAGTGTTATTTTTGGATTGCTGGATTTCATTTATTTAGTATACTGACATTTTTTTTCAAAATCAGCACTCTTATTGAAAATGTAATTTATTATTCTAAGTACTTGGTATACAGTGTCAGCCATTTCACCACTAACACAGCAAAAATCACATCATTAACCTTTTGTAACTTATGAACCGTTTCACCACAGACAGCAAAAATTGCCAAATCATTAACCTTTTTTAGCTGTTTGCAATTTCCATTGCATCTCTTCATTTGTCTTCTGTAGGGGAGACCTCAGCTTTCCAGGCCACACTGATCTCTGAGCAGCTTTCCCAGCACAACATTTGTGGCATTACGAATGTGGGGACAACCACTCCCATGCAGGGTATGGATAAGACACTCAAGATAGGTGTGTGTGTGTGTGTGTGTGTGTTTTCTTGGCTAAACACAAACTTGAATTTTTAAATTCCAGCTCACCTAAGACCTGACGCTCAAACACAATGCTGCTTTCCTGGTGATCAGCAAGACGGAGAAGAGCAATGTGTAGAAAATGCAGTTTGCTGTTCTCATTTTAAGTAAGAATTATTTTGCTTAACTTATTGAAATGTTTCTAAAATTACATTTCTTTTAAGTTGGACATCAACACGCTTGATGAAAATACGGCAACAAAATGATCTGTTCAGGCCACTGTTCATAATGCAATCTGCTCATGCCCATTAGCTGGTCATTGGCAGCCACGTTCCCTCCCACTCCCTCCTCTGCATTAATTGTTGCCTTTTATTTTTTTCATGTTCCAGGGGAGGAGATTCTATGAATCTTGAAAGCTTTCTGTGTTACAGTTGTCAACAAACTGTCAAAGACATGGTGAGTGAAGTCTTTTTTTTGTCCATTATTAGCATTAATTTCTTATTGTCCATTATTATCAGTAGTTCTCTTAATGCACCATATATTTTAATTTATTTTCTTTCCTAGACATCAGTGAAGTTTCTCCCTCAATACATCATGTCTGAGGCCCAGAGGAGGAATAGAAGGTGAGAAAGATTGTATGGTATGAGATGGGTTGACAAATCTTACTTGACATTGGATGACATAAACTTCCACTTGAATGGATGGTAATTGGATGATGTGGCAGTAGATGTTTTACAGTGTCGTGAAATATTCAGACCTTCACTTTTTTAACACTTTATTATGTTGTAGATTTCATTTGTTTGCACATTTATTAAAAATTGAAAAATAAAATATATCATAAGTATTCAGACCCTTAATTCAGTACTTTGTAGAAGCATCTTTGGCAGCATTTACAACTAGGGATGTCCCGATCCGATCACGTGATCGGAAATCGGGGTCGATCACGTGGTTTTAAACTCGATCGGAATCGGACGTTACATCCCGATCAGGGATCGGATATACGTATATCTATATATGTATATTTATTCTCTTTTTAAAAAAATCAGAACTATAATATTTCAAAACAAATGGGAAAAATAACAGCTTTGATAAAAATAACGTCATTTTGCTGCGTTCCGTAAAGCGAAGCAGAACACGGCAGCAGCTTGAAGCTGGGGGCGCGAATATGTCTGCGGTGTGGAGTGACATATACTAGAGTGCATATGCTAGAGTCTAGATTACTAGACATGTAAGGGATAATGCCCGACGAGGTGTCCATTAAGAGAAATGAATGGATGATGCGGAGGCGTGAACCGTCCGACGCGAAGCGTTGCTTCCGCAAAGTCCACTTACGAAAGAAAGAAATATTTAATCAATTAATAATACTTTAATGTGTTTTAGAGTTAAAATCGTGAGGGTTTTTTTATTTTTACAAGTCGAGCGTACTATTTAATATCTCCCGTATGCAGGCGTTGCCAAGCAACGTGGCCATAGGGACACAACCGCAGCAGTTAGTCTTTCCTAGGTGTAAATTAACACTTTTTAACCTACACCCTCCAGCCAATCAGAATCGAGTATTCACCCAGACCATAAGCAAAGTGCACAATTGTTTAAAGTACAAAGTGGTTTTCATCAAGAATAACGTACATTTCCTTCTGTGAAGCCAGAGGAGGAGAGTAAATTAGGAGTGCAGTTCCAAAAAGCACATTACTTTATAACACTGTGGCACTTTTATTTGTTTACATGCCTGTCAGGTATTTCAAGTTGAGCTGCTGTTCGTTTTTATATTAGACATTGTTGCACTAAATTCCAATGTGAAGAATTGTTTTATTACTTGATTACTTGATTGTTCAAGCTACCTCACAGAAGTGCTCTGTTTATAAGTGTTAAATGATAAAATAAGTAATAAGTCAATAAAAAATCAGGGACATCCTGGATCTGTTTCTTCGCTGTTCTTCATTTTTTTAATGTACTGTAAAAGTATTGGATCGGGACTCGGTATCGGCAGATACTCAATATCAAATGACTCGGACTCGGGGGCAAAAAAACCTGATCGGGACATCCCTATTTATAACGTTGAGTAACACAAAGTGCAAAAAATGAAGGCGTCTGAATACTTCGCTCTGTAAGAATAGGGTAATGAAAAAATTAGGGCCGGGACTCGATTAAAAAAATTAATCTATTTAATTAGAGGCTTTGTAATGAATTAATCGAAATTAATCGCATATAAATATTTGACCTGAGTTTTTTTGGGGGGTGGGGGGTGCGCGCCTCGGACCTATGGCCGACGACGGGGGGGGGTGCGCACCGCGGACCTACAGCCGACGACTGGGGGGGGTGGGGACGATAACAACACAACGCACGATAACAACACACCGCCGACCTACGACCGGCGGGGTGGGTGGGTGTGCGCGCGCGCGATCGTAACACACCACGGACCTATGACCGGCGGGGCGGTCTCAAAAAGGAGGACAAATACGTGTCCGGCTTGATGCTGCGCCGGACACCGGACAGGGCATTGAAAAACCGGACAGTCCGGCCTAAAGCCGGACGAATGTACTTGAGGCTCGATGTGCTGTGGTGATATGCGAATTCCTTGTTGCATAGCTTGCACACAACCATGCTCTTATCGACGATTCCATCCGTTCGTTTTTTGTAACAAAATTTCCCATCCACGGGGCCAACCAAAGCGGTCTCATCAGCTACTTCATTCATGTTCACTGTGGTTTGTTGTTGTCTGAACTCATGAATGCTAGTTGGTGCTCCAGTATAATCGGTCCGCCTGAAACTCATCCAGTGAGAAACATTCCGCGGTGCAAAAATAAGTGTGATTAAAATGCGTCAATTTTTTTAACGCGTTAATTATTGTGTAATTAATTAGTCTTAATTAACGCGTTAAAGTCCCAGCCCTAGAAAAAATACAATAAAAAGTGTTGTCCACTGGATTTAATGATCATCCTGTTTTTAATACATCTTATTTGTTCTGTGAGGCCAAAGACAAGTTTTGACATTGTGGACAATAAAAATCTATCCAAGTACCTGTGTTTTAAGAATAAACTATTTGTGTAAGGTGAACCAGCGTGCAATGGGCAGATGCAAGCATATCGTGGTTGCACAATAAGACAACTACTCAAGTTGATCAAGATTACATTCCTATGACAAATTAAAGCTGTATGGCATTGCAATCAATGAATGCATTGATGGTTTCAGTTGATAGGCTTCCTAAAGAAAATACGGCGAGTGCTGTAGTGTAAATAAGCTTAAAAATGTAAATAATAAAGTTAGGTTTAATTAGACTTGTAGTTCTCACCGAGACCGGTCTTGAGACCACTTTTTCGTGGTCTTGGTCTTGTCACGGCCTCGACAGTCTTTGGTCTCGGTCTTGTCTCGGTCTCTGGCCTCTCGGTCTCGCAATGTTTCGGACTGGCCGAGCGGTCTCGAAGGGATTTGTAACCTATAATATCCAGGCAGGCACAGTTTTTTTTAAAATAATACTTAATTAATATTCAATACAATACAAATTAAGTACAATTTAAATCAGTAACATATCTCCAATTCATTAGACTTTTTTTTGAGGTGCAGGGTGGTGTTGGAGGCTTGTTATTTTGTTAGATGACTTTAGGACTATAGTCATGTCAGTCCTTAACAGCACTCAAGAGTCAATCCTCAAATAGTGTAGAAATAGCGGTCATGCAATTGCTACATTTGATTTTTAGCCAATTGATGAAAACATTTATAGTGAGTTCACACACAAGACATGCACTGTCTCTGTATTATTGTGCCTGTAGTTGAAATAATACAATCTCATATTTATACTAAGCAGCTGAACCAAGTATGGCGAAATAAAGTAAATTAAAGAAATATTGAATCGCTGAACAGTAGTCTGAATGGAGTAAGTGTAAATAGTCAATTAGCTAAAATAAAGTGATAAAGTTTGAATAAAATGTAACGGTGAATAAAAGTTTAATGTATACGAAGTTTAAAACATTGAATAACTGAACTGAAGTGAAAAGGCTTTAAAGGAATTGAAAAGTTTAAGTAGTAGAAGTAGTTGATAGTGACGGGAATCGGCAGGGACTTCAAAATTTTTGCTAATACAATATGTATAATACTCTTCTGTACGTTTCTTATTTTGTAGATCTCAGATGAGACATGAGATCAGCGAGTTCCTGCTGAATGAAGACCAAGACTCCACAAGCATCAAAGCAGAGTCTTAATCACTGGAGTATAGCACAGCTGAATGTGAACCAACACACAAAACAAAATATTTCACTTGTCGCTTCTACAATTGTATTCTTTATACATTGCCATGAATTGCCTTCTAATTTAGATTAAAGCCTGTATCGATTTGTTTCATTGCTAATGTTTTTTTATTTTAATTTGACACAAACTAAATGCATTAAAACAACTACCATCTAAGAATGATACTGTATGTCAGTGATGGACAACTTTGAGGTGGGGGGCACAACATACTGACTGTTGGGGGGTGTTAGTTCCTTCAATAGATCTAGGGGTTAAGCAGGGGCGTTTGTGGGATTTCAGGAGTCCTTCACTTATTAATGTAACAATTAAGTTTCCCAACATACAGGGAGAGGGACAGAAGAAAGCTGGCCAGGACCTGAAGTGACGACTCGCTAAGGGGTGCCCTATATAATACACTAGGGATGGTTCATGATTTTCAAATTTTCAAATAGTTCAATTCTAAAAAATAAGTTGGAAAGATATTGGATATTCACGCTCCGAAATGTACAGCAGTCTGACGTGGGGAACTATATACGGGATCACTGGTATGAGACCCAGGGCCGTAGCCAGGGAAATTAGTGAGGTCCTTTTTTTTTTTTTAAAGCCATTTACTGCATTTATGGACGAACACAATATTGGCTGCTATACACTACACATAACTCAATAGCAGGGTCCGAATCATTACCTGGCTGTCTTGAAATAACAAACCATTGTGACTTGGCACTGACCAATTTTGTTGAACTTTCATTTTTTATGAACTGTTTTTTTTTTGGGGGGGGGGGGGGGGCGTTTTGGAGTGTAAATTAGTGAGATCTGGACCTCGGTGACCTCATTGCTGGCTAGGGCCATGATGAGACCCATTTTGTCTTGTGTTGTATACCTGCTGAGGAGACGGGGCTTCCAAGGGAAGCCATCGGGCAGCAGCACTCCTCTCTATAGAGTCATCATTTGGTCAATGATGAATGAATCGATGATGGCCTAACTAAAACACAGTTAAACCGCATATACTGTATCTCACGTTTCAAAATGTTCCCAATGGATATAACATTAAAATCGCTGTTTAAAAATGTATCCTGCTAGCTCTACAACATTAAAAAGGATCCTGTGTACGTACTATAGTTTCTAAATACTCTGCTGCTCTAACCAGAGGAGGGGAACCACTGTTGGAACAGATATTACTAGGCAGCACATAGTACCACGCATACCACATCCCGTCCTTCTAAAAGGATGCCATTGGTTTTTCTTGATGGACATTTTCTAACCAGTTTCAAAGTACCTCCCTATATGTTTTCGGGATCTTTTTCTTTACTGGGGCCAAGACGAGTGCCCCTTATAAGGACACCCCCCTCCCTTCCGAGACTTCCTCCTGGGCGTCGGAGGTTCTGTGAAACCGATCTGCCTGGTATTCATTGATTAAAGTCTAGGGATGTCCGATATTATCGGCCCACCGATATTATCGGCCGATATTGGCATAAAAAATCAATATCGGAAAATATCGGTATCGGTTTTTTAACCGATACCGAAATCGATTTTGAAATAATTTCAGACATCTGTTATGTTTCAAGTGAGGACGTGGTTTGATGACATCATCAAACGCGCCACGCCGTCTCAATAACAAGCCTGGGCGGCCGTGTAGCGGGACGCTAGTTGTAGCTGTAGTTATGTCGGTGGTTTGGAATTATTTCAAAGTTTCTACGTTGAATAGTAAAATAGGGGTCAGCGCAACATACTAACGCATTCTGCGAAACAGTCTCATCACAACCGGTTCAGGTCCGCTGTACCGCTCACATTATTTTATTTATTAATCCTTCCAGACCGTCACCGGGGCTTCAGAGTAATGTGTCCGAGGAGAGGAGCCCACTCCCGGACACACGCTAGCTTTTACCGCTGTTTTTTAAAATATATTGTATTTATTAATCCACACTTCCAGACCGTCACCGGGGCTTCTAGAGTAATGTGTCCCAAGAGAGTAGCCCTCTCCCGGACACACACGCTAGCTTTTACCGCTATTTTATTTTTATTTTTTTTTAATCCGCACTTCCAGACCGTCACCGGGGCTTCAGAGTAATGTGTCCGAGGAGAGCAGCCCTCTCCCGGACACACACGCTAGCTTTTACCGCTGTTTTGTTTTTATTTATTAATCCACACTTCCGCTCGGCATAAAGCCTATTGCAATGAGTGTAAAGCGGAGGTTTCACGTGGCCGCATATATCGGTATTGGTATCGGTTGATATCGGTATCAGAAATTAAGAGTTGAACAATATCGGTTATCGGTAAAAAAGCCAATATCGGACATCCCTATTAAAGTCTTATTGGTTACAGTTGGTGAGTTTTTAATATGCACCTCAGACTGGTCCGGATGGGGTCGCTTGTTGGGACCTCTAGGTCTTTTATTATGGGTTGGCTTTTCCGTGGTGCCCTTTTGAGGCGGGTGGCATGGATCCATTACAGCTGGTCAGTGGTTAGGACACCCATCCTTTTGGCCGACATACCATGAAAATGTCAGACAAGTAATGGAAAAGTGCTAGCTGGTAATGCTTACTAGGATAGTAATGCATTTTTATGCCGATATTCTGATTCAGCTGGTGTTGCCTGTGAACTATAATTATCTGAAAACATACATTTAATAAACAGGAGCTACAGAGTAATATGGTGATGTAGAGCCCTCTTGTGCAGCCCATTCAGCTGCCATATCAGCGAAGTCGTTACCTTCTGCCTGTATCTCTCCTGAGGTGCTATGCCATTTAACCTTAACTACAGCCAGTCTAGTAGAAAGTGAAATTGCAGCCAGTAAATCCAAAACCACAATTTTATGTAATATGGGTTTACCATCAGCCACTTTCAAACCACGCTGTTACCAAAGTTTACCAAGTCATGTACTACACCAAAAGCATAACGCAAGTCCTTATACACCTTGAGGGTTTAAAAGGTGACATGCCCTAGTTAAAGGGGTAGTTCGGAATTTTGGACATAGGACCTCATTTCCAAGTCAGTGTGTTTATCATTGGAGACGTTTTCAACAAATTTCATGCAGTCCTTCTAGCTGCACAGTTCGCTGGTGCTAAGCTAGCGCAAGTCAACAGTAACGACTAGCCTGCCAATAAAAACAAACGTCTTACCCACTCCACAGTACACCCAAGGCAAATCAATTATAATGCCGGACTATCGATGTAAATGTCTGTTGATAGAATAATGTTAGAAATAAAACCAACCTTGCATGGCATTGCATTTTGAGGGACTTTTGAGTGTCTCAGCAGCAGCGTTATACTTCCTGGTAGTAGGCTATGGCAGCGGCGGAGTGATATTACCTAGGTTACCAGCTCTATAATAGTTTGTTTACCTGCCGCTGTCATTGCTGGTTATTGCACAACTAACCTGAGCAAAGTAAAATTCCGCTGCTGCTGAGAAACTAGTCCCTCAAACTGCGATGATCATGCAATGCAAGGTTGGTTTTATTTCTAACATTATTCTATCAACACAGACATTTACATCGATAGTCTGGCATTATAATTTGCCTTGGGTGTACTGTGGAGTGGGTAAGACTGTTTTTATTGGCAGGCTAGTCGTTACCGTTGACTTGCGCTAGCTTAGCACCAGCGAACTGTGCAACTAGAAGGACTGCATGAAATTTGTTGAAAACGTCTCCAATGATAAATAACACACTGGCTGACTTGGAAATGAGGTCCTATGTCCAAAATTCCGAACTACCCCTTTAAGGCCACCACTTCCGCTGCCTGAGCTGACATGTCTGAGACCTATCCCTCATCCACCTCTCAACCCAAACGGCTTCTCCTGTGATGGTTTCAGTTTCCCATCACTTTACGATCAAGTGAGTCAGCGCTCAGTGGGATCTTACTCGTCATAGACTAACCAACCTTCCATATGGCCTGTCGCAGGATGCCATCTATGGGGATGAATCCCATCTGATTATGTTCAGCCCATGGAATAGATGGCTGTGGAGGAATAGAGACAAGTCTGTTACTTAACCACAAAAAGGGTACACTCTTTGTACTATTTCTCTCAACTTGCTTACAAACCTTTATTAAACTTTGACGTGTACGGTACATACACCTCGGTCCGGAGACTCAGGTGATGTCACATCATAACCTGTCCGTGTGGTACACAGAACTAACCAATGGTTCCTAACAATAGTTCCTATTGTTACATCCTTTCTTTTTTGAGAGTAATAGCTGTTATCTCAAGATTTGACATCAGCCAACAAACAAGTCTAATACTAACAGTGCTTATTGCTAAATCATAAACAATTCCATATGTATGCATGTACATTAATCCAAATCTTCTCTCAGCAACTGATGAAAATAGCACTAATACAACTGACAACACCTTACACAAATCTTTCAGTTTGATAATACTCAACCATTATCTAAGAACATCAAATGTGCAAATGTTAACATCCATATTAACATATGTAAACAATAACTTTTTGTTTACTTTCCCAAGTGTATGAATAAACTAAACTTGAAGTGCATGTAAACATCAGCATATCAAATTATTTATCTGCATGATAACACACAGTCCTTATATCGCTGTGGCTGCACCACTGTACGACCAGCTCTGGTCGTGACACGGGTGTCTCTGTTACCAGTGTCTCTGGGTGTATGTCCTGCTGCGACACTGAGGAATAGGAACAGTCTCTGAAAGTTCATATCCCACAGCCTGTGGCTGACTGGGGATGCTGATCTCCATATCGAGAGGGTCACTGAAGGTCACACCAGGTGTGAGGCCTGAGGTGTCTGCGATTTCTCCTAAGGACACTTCCAGAGTGCAACTGAACCTTGTAGGACCTCCCATCCACTGGCTTCAGCACCCTGCCCAATCTCCAGACCGAATCAGCTGTCTTGACAGCTGATTCGGCTTTGCCATTGCTCTGTGCGTAGCCAGGTGATGAGGTCACATGCTGAAATCCCCACTGTGGAATTTTTCCATGCTGAAAACCATTGCTAAGAACTCTTTTTCTATTTGGGCATAGCGCTCCCTCAGTTTGTGTCAGTGCCCTGCTTGCGAAAGCGACTGGCTTCCCCATCTGAGTGCTGCGCCCAAACCTGTGTCTGAAGCGTCACACTGTACTGTCAACTCCTCATCAGGGTTATAATATTTCAATACTGGAGCATTTGCTATTGTCTCTTTCAATCTGGGGAACGCCTCCTCATGCTCTGTTGTCCATTTCCACTCACTGTCTTTGTGTGTCAGGTCTCTCAATGCATTGCATTGGTCTGAGAGGTGAGGGCAAAACTTGGTGTGATAATTAACCATACCTATAAGCCTCTGCACTGCTTTTACATCTGTCGGTGCCGGCATCTGCTCAATGGCACGCACTTTTTCAGGATCTACTCTGAGTCCATCTGCCGTCAAGTGGTGTCCAATGTATGTGGTCTCCTTTTGTCTCAGTCGGAATTTTTCTGCATTTAGTTTTATGTTCTTTTCTCTGCATCTGTCGAGAAACTGTTTCAGTTGTTCATTGTGATCCCATTCCGCTTCCTCTCGTGTCTGCCCTTGTCAGGATGTCATCCGCAATAATGTACAGACCAGGTACATTATCCAACGCTTGTGTCAGCTTTCTCTGGAATATTTCAGGGGCCGGACTTATCCCCATTGGCATCCTCAGCCATCTGAATGGAGTGGCAAATGTTGTCAAATAGCTGGACTCCTCCAGCTGTACATGCCAGAATCCGCTCTTGACATCACACACTGTGAACACTTTAGCTTTTGACAAATCTGGTAAGATGTCCTCAATGGTTGGAAGTGGGAAGTGACTGCGCTTTAGTGCTTTGTTCAAGGGTTTGGGATCAATACAAACTCTTTGCTTGCCATTCCGTTTTTGTACTACCACCATAGCACTGATCCAGTCTGTACTGCATTCTACAGGAGTGATTATTCCTCTGTGTTGCAGGTCTCTAAGCTCTATCTTCAGTGGTTTCATCAGGGCCACTGGGACTCGTCTCTTTGGCAGCTGCACCGGCTTCACTGTGCTGTCCACCTCCATTTTGTATTTTACTTCAAGACAGCCAACTCCAGTGAACACGTCAGCATAACTGTGTGACTTTCTACATAACAATAGTTTATTTGAGGATTTCCAGTCAGGATTTAGAGTTCATCATAGCACAGAGACAGCTCTGGTTAAAGTTAATAATGACCTTTTGATTGCTTCTGACAATGGACTTGTCTCTGTACTTGTATTATTGGATCTTAGTTCTGCATTTGACACCATTGATCATAATACTCTTTTACAGAGACATCAACTTCGAGCATCAAATTGGCATTAAAGGAACCGCACTAAGCTGGTTTAGGTCCTATTTATCAGATCGTTCACAGTTTGTACATGTCAACGATGTATCTTCAATAAATACTACAGTTAGTCATGGAGTTACACAAGGTTCTGTACTTGGACCAATACTATTTACTATACTGTATATGCTCCCTTTAGGCAACATTATTAGAAATCACTCCATTAACTTTCATTGTTATGCAGATGATACGCAGTTATATCTATCGATTAAGCCCGATGAAAGTAATCAATTATCTAAATTACAAAAATGTCTTAAGGACATAAAATCCTGGATGAGCTGCAATTTTCTGATGTTAAACTCAGAGAAAACCGAAATCCTTGTACTTGGTCCCAAAAACCTTAGAGATTCAATGTCTACACATATAGCTACTCTAGATGGCATTACCTTGGCCTCTAGCACCACTGTCAGGAATCTTGGAGTTATCTTTGATCAGGATCTGTCATTTAATTCCCACATAAAGCAGACCTCTAGGACTGCCTTTTTTCATTTACGTAATATTACAAAAATCACCCACTCAGAATGGATTCCGTAATTGTTCCTAACCCCATCCCCCCCCCCCCCCCCCCCCCCGTCAGTCGTAGGTCCGGGTGGGTTACGATCGTGCGCACCCCCCGCCCGGTCGTAGGTCCGGATTAGGTTACGATCGCGCGCATCCGCGCACCGCCCCCCGTCAACAAAAAATCTTTGCGCTGGTCAGGGGGTACTTGCCTGAAAAAATATTTAACAGGGGGTACATCACTGAAAAAAGGTTGAGAACCACTGCAATATGGGACAAGTGGGGCACGGAAAATCCCCTTCTTCTGAGGTGGGGAATGACAGAAAAAGTTTGAGAAACACTGCCCTAATAGTAGCCTAGTCCTAACTAGACCTTCGTACTCATTTCATTCATACTCATGGTCTAGAACTGCTATAGAGACAAACGATTTCTCACTTGAAGGCGGGTGCTGTTGAAGTTTAAAACCTATTGGCTCTGCCCAGTGCCACTCTGGATCTGCCTTAACCAATCGCTAACGTTTGGTCGTGACGTATTTCATGCGCCGGAAACCACGTTGCGCGCAGTACACTGTATACAAACGGCAGATGCAGTGAGCATAGGGTTGTGTGGAGATGTCTGTTAGCGATTGCTGCAGGCTTTGTTCATCCAATTTAAGAGTTCTAGGAACATATGGTCATTCTAAATTAATCTTTGATAGTAAAGACCAAGATAATGCTTGCAGTCAACTGTCGAAGCTGGGTCTTGTCGATGCTAACAGCAAACATTCGCCATGCTGTCCAGTATGCTCCACGCGACTGACTGTTTACCTGCCACACCCCCTCACCGGAGTCCACTTCTTCCTCGCCCACAACACCTACTGCTCACATCTCTACCTCCCTCGCCGCCACCCCCTACAGGCCCCAGCTGTCATTGCCTCTTCCTCCAGTCGTTTTCCCCATAGAGACTATTGTTCCGCCTCGCCGGCTGAGAGCCCGCAGAGGCGGTGTGGACCATGGGATCCTTCGTCCGCTGGCTCGTGCCTCAACCCCAGCCACTGAAGAGCTTACCCTCCGTATTGCTCTGATTAATGCTAGATCACTAGCAAACAAGACTTTCTTGTTAAAGGACTTCTTCACCTCTCGTGATCTGGATTTTATGCTCCTGACAGAGACTTGGCTTCAGGATGGTGAGTGCACTCCGTTCTCTGAACTTCTTCCCCCTGACTGTTTGTTCATTAGCTCCCCTCGAAGCACTGGTAGAGGTGGAGGTCTTGCCTCTGTGTTTAAGTCCAGCTTTCAGTGTCGTCAGTCTCCATCTGATACCTACTCCAGCTTTGAACTGCAGATGTTTGAACTGAACCTGTCCTCTCCTGTCATGTTTGCAGTTATTTATCGCCCTCCTAAATTCAATAAGGGCTTTATTAATGATTTTGCCGATTTTCTGTCAAGAGTTACTGTGAATTATGACTATCTCTTAATCTCTGGTGATTTTAATATCCATGTCTGCTGTGAATCAAGACCACTGGTCAATGATTTTTTAAATCTCCTTGCATCTTTTAATCTCGTTCAGTCTGTCAGAGCCCCGACTCATGAAAAAGGGCACACCCTAGATCTGGTGTTATCCTATGGCCTATCTGTGTGTATTAATGAAATATGTGAAACGGCTTGTATCTCTGACCATTTGCCTGTATTATTCACTGTGTCAATCCCTTGCTCAAGGGCAAAAACATGTGTTTTCTCACGCCGCTTGCGCACAATCAACCCTCAGACAGCAACAAAGTTCTCTGCTATGTATACTGCCACTAGAACATCTGGACTCATGTTTAACACATTGGAAGACAACGATAGTCCTTGTGTTGATGAGCTTTTAAGCACTTTTAATTCTACATGCACGGTTATCCTGGACTTAGTTGCACCTTTTAAACTAAAACGCACTAAGGCACTTTCTGAACCATGGTTAAATGACTCCACACGTGCTCTCAGACGCTCATGTCGGTGTGCTGAGAGAAAGTGGAAGAAGGACAAGCTCCATGTCTCTAAACAAGCTCTTCAGGAGAGTCTATCTGCCTACCAGAGTGCCGTCAGGGCGGCTAAAATGGAATACTTTTCAAACCTTGTCTCCATTAATTACCGCAAACCCCAAGTTCTTTTTAATATTTTTAACTCCCTTGTAAACCCCTGCGACAACTCTCCTGTAAATCCATCATCCACTCTGTGTGAGGACTTTCAGAAATTTTTTATCGAAAAAATGTCTGCTCTTAGGCCACCTGCTCCCACATTTCTTGCCCCTGGTTCCACTGCCACTGGTTCGGACCCTATAGCCCCCCTTCCTAACTGCTGTCTTTGATCAGTTTGAGCCCATATCCCTCTCCTCACTATCAGAGGTAGTTACACAACTGCGGCCCACAAACTGCCCTTCTGACAGCATCCCATCTTGTCTTTTGAAAGAGGTATTCAGCAGTGTGGGATCTTCCATTATTTTATTGATTAATACCTGCCTTAACACTGGATGTGTTCCTACTGCTCTTAAGCATGCAGTCGTGCAACCTCTTATTAAAAAGAAAAATCTGGACCCCTCCAACCTGTCAAATTTCAGGCCTATTTCTAAACTTCCGTTTCTGTCCAAGATTTTAGAGAAAGTGGTTTTTATTCAGTTACAGTCTTTCCTGGTGGCCAATGACATTCATGAGCATTTTCAGTCTGGTTTCAAACCACGCCACAGCACCGAAACTGCACTATTGAGAGTTTTTAATGATCTGATTTTAACTGTTGACTCAGGTAACTCTACAGTACTAGTGCTCCTTGATTTAACAGCTGCCTTTGACACTGTAGATCATAAGACACTTTTAACACGACTAGAGCAGTGGGTAGGCATCACTGGTCCTGCTCTTCTTTGGTTCCAGTCTTATTTGACTGATCGCAGCTTCTCTGTGCAGCTAGGGCAGGGGTCGGCAACCCAAAATGTTGAAAGAGCCATATTGGACCAAAAAAACAAAAAACAAATATGTTTGGAGCCGCAAAAAAAGTTACTCATTTGAGTACCAGGAGATGGTGTTCGGTACGCACTCCACGCGTAGCGTCGTTTCGATAATGATAAAGGCGATTCCACCGCGGGTGGAGTTGTTGACGGGGGGGGGGGGGGGGGGGGGGCGTACCAGTTATGTGCACCCCTGCTTATATTGAAGGCAACACATGCTGTATGTATCTATAGTAGCTATATTAGCCTACTATAGAAAAGACTAAGTTAACTACAAATACATAATGAGCCTTCATGATTAAATGTTTATTTTTCCCTGCAGTGCATCCTGTAGCAGTGGTTCTCAACCGGTGGGGCGGGGCGCGGGTTCAAAAAGGAGGCGCGTATTTGCGCCGGACTGTCCAGTTTTTCAGCCCTGTCCGGCGTCCGGCGCAGCATCAAGCCGGGGCGCGTATTTGTCCCTCCTTTTTGAGAGCGCAATAGTAACACACCGCCCCCCCCCCCCCCCCCCGTCGGCCGTAGGTCCGCGGTGTGTCACTATTGCCCGGTCCAAGAAACGTTGAATCCTCTGTTCTCCTCAGTTATTTTTCTCTTTTTCCCTTTGGGATCCATGGCCCATCACACAGCCGCCGGTTTGTTTACAACAGCCACCTGCCTGGCATCCCGCCTTACTGATAGAAACGTGTGTCGCAGGCTATGACGTAAATCTTCGTTGACAGAAATGTTGAAATTTAATATTTATTCTACACATTTTTACAGCATTGAAAAACGTTAATAATGTTTGTGTCATGTTTGTTTTCCTACAGAAACCATATTAAAACAAAAAATATATTTCTCTCCCCCATCTTTTTCCATTTTCAAACATTTTTGAAAAAGCTTCAGGGAGCCACTAGGGCTGCGCTAAAGAGCCGCATGCGGCTCCGGAGCCGCGGGTTGCCGACCCCTGAGCTAGGGGAATTTACTTCAACCTCAGCCCCTCTCACTTCTGGAGTCCCCCAAGGATCCATTTTAGGGCCGATTTTATTTCTACTGTATATGCTACCGCTGGGTTCAATTTTAAAAAAACATAATCTCTCTTTTCATTGCTATGCTGATGACGTACAAATCTACCTGCCCATAAATTATAAGAACAATAACTCTGCACAGACACTACTGGAATGCCTACACAACGTTAAATCCTGGATGGCTAAAAACTTCTTAAATCTTAATGATAATAAGACTGAGATCATAATGTTTGGCTGTAATCCATCCGACCTCCCAGCCAATTTTCTGGGCCCTCTTACCCCAAATGTCCGGTCATCGGCAAAAACTCTCGGGGTGACCTTTGACAGCAACTTTAGATTTAATAAGCAAGTCAGCACGGTGGTTAAAAACAGCTTTTTCTACCTGAGGACTCTGTCTAAAGTAAAGGGCTACCTCTCTCGCAGGGACCTAGAGATAGTAATCCACGCTCTTATTAATTCAAGACTCGACTACTGTAATTCCTTGTATGTTGGCCTTGACCAATCTTTACTATACCGCCTACAGCTAGTACAAAATGCAGCAGCCCGCCTCCTCACTGGAAAACGTAAACGAGATCACATATCCCCAATCTTGGCTTCACTCCACTGGCTCCCAGTTTCATTTAGAATTGATTTTAAGATTTTATTGTTTGTTTTTAAAGCTCTTAATGGTCTGGCCCCCCAGTACCTGTCAGAGCTCCTACACATTTATGCCCCTGCTAGAGCGCTGAGATCGACAAACCAGCTGCTGTTGGTCGTCCCCAAAACTCGGCTATCAACTAAAGGTGATCGAGCCTTTGGGGTGGCTGCTCCGAGGCTCTGGAACAGCCTTCCCTGGCATATCCGGTCAGCGCGCGTCCATAGAGGTTTTTAAGTCCTCTTTAAAAACTCACCTTTTCTCCCAGGCATTCAACTGAGCTTGACATACTTTACACTTGATTGACATTTTATTTGTTTTTACTTATGGTGCTTTTAATTTTAAAATTGTTAATCTTATGTATTTTAATTACAACATTTTACTGTTTATTTTATGTACTCTGCTGTTTGTATTTTTGCACTCTGTACTGTTTCGTACTGACCTGTACAGCACTTTGGTCAGCTTTGGTTGTTTTTAAAGTGCTCTATAAATAAAGAATGAGTTGAGTTGTCATTGCTAATACGCCGCTTCGATCGTGTCGGGTTTGGGCACGACCTGTATGTCACTGTTCTCAGGCCGCGCCTCCTGTTCGCTGATTGGAAGGACAAATTTGAGGGAAAATAAATCGTTCTTACAGCACTCCCAGACCTAGTACTGAAGTGAAATGAAAATTGAGCGGAAGTACGGAGGCGGGCGGAACCAGGCTACCCTAATAGGTCCATTAAGACACTCCAGTTAATTCAAAACGCTGCAGCACGAGTACTGACAGGAACAAAAAAGTAAAAGAGATCACATCTCTCCTGTACTAGCTTCTCTGCATTGGCTCCCTGTAAAATTTAGAATAGAATTTAAAATCCTCCTCCTCACCTATAAAGCTCTTCATGGTCAGGCCCCTTCATATCTCAAAGAGCTCATAGTACCCTATTACCCCACTAGAACACTGCGTTCTCTGAATACAGGGCCACTGGTGGTTCCTATAGTTTCTAAAAGTAGAACAGGTGCCAGAGCCTTCAGTTACCAAGCTCCTCTTCAGTGGAGCCAGCTTCCAGTTGTGGTTCGGGAGGCAGACACCCTCTCCACATTTAAGAGTAGGCTTAAGTCGTTCCTCTTTGATAAAGCTTATAGTTAGGGCTGGATCAGGTGAGTCCTGAACCATCCCTTAGTTATGCTGCTATAGGCCTAGACTATCGGGGGATTTCCCATGGCTCATGTCCCATTAATGCATGTTACTAACACTTCTTCCCCGGAGTTCCTGTGTGTTCTCGTCTCGCAGGTTCTCATGGATGCTGGTGGAGCCTTCTGCCATGGTCCTGCTTGACTGCCATTGCTAATATCTGTGATATTATTGTCGTTATTATTAGTAGTTATTAAGTATTATCATTGCTACAGTTACTGTTGTTGGAGATTACACATGAGTTTCGAAGCTGATACTGGGAAAATGTAAAATCCTCCTTTGTACTTTGTTGTTGTTCGTGTGCGCATGCGCGTTTCCTTCCGGGTTAGAGCAACGCCGGCGTCTGGTCTGTTGACTGCCGCTTCTGTCCCGGACCGTGTCCACCGTTTATTTTATTTTTATTTTCCGTTTTATTTTCCGTTCCCAGTGTCCTCGTCTTTCTGTTGTTTTCTCGATTCCGTGCGTCTCCACTTCATTCATGCTTTTGCACCGCTCCGCCCCATTCATCTGCTCTCGCTGCACGGACTATTAGCTACGTTAGCCGGCTAGCTAACAGCTAGCTTACCTCACCACATTGGACTTATCCGTCTCCCGGCCTTGATTACCGCTTGCTCCGGACCCGGGTGAGTGCGCTTGTGTGTCTGTGGTGGTGATTGCGTCAACCCGGACTGACCCGCTGCGTCCCGCACCAACAACACCAGCCCCGCTGTTTGGTTAACCGGCCGGCGTTCTCGGGGGAGCCTCCACTCCCCGCTAGCTCGTCGGCCGTGGCCTAGCTGTTCGCCAACATGGAACATCGGGGTTTTACGGCCGCCCGGGTTCGGTCTGGGGAAGCCCATACCACCCACCTCACCAACGTCGCCACCCGGTCCATTGCTGCTTCCACACATCTCACTGCCCACCAGCTTTTAGCCAAACAGCTCCTAGCCTCTGCCAGCATACTACCCGGACTACTCTCAGCTGCTCTTACATTTCATCTCCTCTGCAGATCACTCCCACTACTCCAGGCTCCTACTCCACCAACATCCCCCACACTCAACTACACTGCAGCTGAACTTCATCGTCTCAACAATAACCACCGTCTTCCTCCTGCTGCTGCCACCGCAGCCTCCAAAGCTGGGATCCTCCGCCGCCGCCGCTACATCCACCGTGGCTCCGGTCTCTCCCCCAACCGACGCTCCCCTGAGGGCTCACCCATCCCCTCACTCTGGTCTGCTTCTCGCCCCCCCCTCACCCCCACCTCCCACACTGCCAACCCCAACAACCTCCGCCCCCTCCCTCCTGCTCCCCCATCCATCTCCCTCGCACTGCTAAATTGTCGCTCCCTCTCCAACAAATCACCCATCATATCTGAGCTGCTACTGGACAATAACACTGACCTACTCCTCCTCTGTGAAACATGGCAACAGCCCCTGGACTTCTACGCTCTCAATCAAGCCA
Organism: Merluccius polli; assembly: GCA_030340625.1. NCBI lineage: Eukaryota > Metazoa > Chordata > Actinopteri > Gadiformes > Merlucciidae > Merluccius > Merluccius polli. The sequence goes on along the minus strand of JAOPHQ010003411.1, from coordinate 208,222 downwards.
CTCCCTCCAACTACAGCTACATCGCCAAACCCCGCCTCTCCGGGCGAGGGGGAGGTGTTGCCGCTCTCCATAAACTATCTCTACCCATCACTGAATTGAATCTCAACCTCCCATCTATCTCATCCTTCGAATACCTCGCCTTCTCCCTCCCCAACTCTATTACCTCTGTTCTCATTTACCGTCCCCCAAAGCCACACCCCTCTTTTCTCTCAGAACTCTCGGAACTCCTCACCATTGCATCCTCTCTCTCCTCCCGCCTCCTACTCACCGGTGACTTCAACATCCACATCGATCAGCCCACTGCCCCACTGACTTCTGATTTCCTCTCTCTCCTGGACTGTTTTCATCTAACCCAGCACATCAACTTCCCCACCCACACCAAAGGCCACACCCTCGACTTAGTCTGTTCCTCCTTCCTACCCATATACAACCCCCATCCTCTCCCCTTCCCACTATCTGATCATCTCTGCATCCTCTTCTCTGCCCCCCTCCCCTCGCCTCATAATCCCAAAAAACGCTCCATCTCCTACCGCAACATCAAGGCAGTCAACGCACTCACGCTCTCCCAGCTCATATCCTCCGCCTTTCCCCCTGACTCTGCCCCATCTTCTCCTGATGACTACGCCACCATGCTCAACACCACCCTCTCTGACGCCCTGGACTCCCTTGCCCCCTGGAAAACTTCATCTGTCTCATTCACCAACTCTGCCCCTTGGTACACCCCGGAACTCCGCTCCATGAAACAAACTGGCCGTCAACTTGAACGCCTCTACAAAAAAACCCACCTCACCGTCCACGCCGAAGCCTTCAAACAACACATCTCCTCCTACCGTGACGCTCTCCATGCTGCCAAATCCGCCCACTACTCATCCCTCATCAACAGCACCAACCGGAACCCCCGCACCCTGTTCGCCACCGTCAACAAGCTGCTCCAGCCACCGGCCATCATCCCACCCTCCTCCCCCGACCTCTGCAACTCCTTCCTCCTCGCCTTCAACAACAAAATCTCCCAAATCAACAGCTCCCTGACTGCCACCGTCAGCAACTCCTCCTCCCCCACCTCTCCTCCCTCACCATACCTACCCCCCTTCCCTGACCTCCCCCCCTTCCCTCCTCTCACTGACTTCTCCCCTGTCGACTCCTCCCACATCCTCGACATCATCACCACATCCAAGACAACAACCTGCTCTCTTGACCCCCTCCCAACAACCCTAACCAAGGCCTGCCTCCCTGTCCTCCTCCCTCACCTCACCACCCTCTTCAACCAGTCTCTATCCCTTGGTCACTTTCCCACTGCCTACAAACTCGCCTCCATCACCCCCATCCTCAAAAAGCCCACCCTTGACCCAGCCAACCTCTCCAACTACCGCCCCATCTCCAACCTCCCGTTCCTCTCCAAAACCCTTGAACGCATCGTCGCCGCCCAACTCCACACCCATCTCCAGTCCAATAACCTCTACGAACCCCTCCAGTCTGGATTCCGCCCACTCCACAGCACCGAAACCGCCCTTGTCAAAGTCATAAACGATCTCCTCACCTCTGCTGACTCCGGTGCCCTCAACATCCTGTTACTCCTCGACCTTAGCGCAGCCTTCGACACTGTGAACCACTCCATCCTCCTTCACAGGCTGCGCCAACAGGGTGTTGAGGGCACTGCACTCGACTGGCTCACCTCCTACCTCACCAACAGGCAACAGTTCGTCTCCCTCTCTGGTCACACATCCACCCTCTCCCCAGTCACGCAGGGGGTCCCGCAAGGCTCAGTCCTCGGACCCCTCCTCTTCATCTGTTACCTCTTCCCCCTTGGTCACATCATCCGCTCACTCAACCTGGACTTCCACTGTTACGCCGACGACACCCAGATATACATCAGCACCAAATCCACCCAAAACCCTCCCCTCACCAACATCGAAACCTCCGTCGCTACAATAAAATCATGGCTGGCCCACAACTTCCTCCAACTCAACAGCGATAAAACAGAGCTCCTCCTCATAGGCACCAAATCCACCCTCAACAAAACCGGATCCATCTCACTCACCATCGGCACCTCGACCATCACACCCTCCCCCCTGGCACGCAATCTCGGCGTTATCCTGGACCCCACCCTATCCTTTGATCCCCACGTCAGCTCCATCGTCAAGACCTCTTACTTCCACCTCCGCCGCATCGCTAAAATCAGACACTGCCTCTCCCCCCCTGCTGCTGAATCCCTCATCCACGCCTTCATCTCCTCCCGTCTCGACTACTGCAACTCCCTCCTCACTGGCATCACCTCTCATTCCCTCCATAGACTACAACTGGTCCAGAACTCTGCTGCCCGCCTCCTTACCCACACCCGGTCCCGTGAACACATCACTCCCATTCTCCACTCTCTCCACTGGCTCCCCATCAAACAGCGCATCACTTTCAAGATACTCCTCCTCACCTTTAAAGCCCTCCACCACCTAGCCCCCCCCTACCTGTCTGACCTCCTCGTCCCCCACCGCCCCACCCGTGCCCTCCGATCCTCCTCCACTCTCTCCCTCACACTACCCAGATCTAAACTCAAATCCTTCGGTGACAGAGCCTTCTCCCGCACAGCACCCCGACTCTGGAACTCTCTCCCCCAACCTGTCTGCGACTCACCCTCACTCCTCACATTCAAATCCCGTCTGAAAACCTTCCTCTTCTCCCAAGCCTACGATCTCTCCTACCCATAACTGCTGTCCTGTCCCCCCCCCCCCCCCCCCCGTATTCCACCCCATCCCCTTGCCCTTGCTGTCACCCCGAGCCGAAGGGTCTGTCCGAGGTTTCTGCCTTTTAACAGGCAGTTTTTCCTTGCCCCCGTCGCCAAGTGCTTGCTCATGGTGGTACTGTTGGGTCTCTGTAAATGTTATAAGGAGTTCGGTCTAGACCTGCTCCATTTGAAAAGTGCCCTGAGATAACTTATGTTATGAATTGGCGCTATACAAATACAATTGAATTGAATTGAACTTGTTTTGATATGTTTCATTGTCCACTGCCCTGTTGTAGGTATTCCTGCTGTGACTATACAGTCTATTGTCATGATATTCTCATGATCTATTTTAATCAGTTTCATTGCCTCACTGGCTTTCCTACCCAGCAGAGGCACTGCACTGTCCATAGCTACCACTTGGAACTCCATTGCTTGTGATTTCTTGGATTTCTTATTCCCCATTGGCCTCAGCTTGCTTTTGTTGTACATAACTAGTACACTGTTAGTGTGTTTGAGCTTGCTGTCTGGATTCAGCAGGTTAATGGGGATGATATTGCAACTAGCACCACAGTCTATTTGGAATTTGACCATTTCTTAGCCTAGTAGCATGCCAGCATAGAGAAGCTGAGTGTTATCTTTGACAGTGTTGTTCTCTTGTACATCATTTACTCTCTCTGGGTCCGCATCTTTACCTTAGTCTGTCTCCACTGCATCCACGAACATGTCCAATCAATCATTATGCTGCTAAAGTACGACATGATGGCACCTAAACGCAGGTATTCCTCCGGCGCTGCCAAACGAAAAATTAAGAAAACGAAGACAGAGAGCAGAAGTCCGGACTCGGGTATGTGTCATGGAGTCATTCATTGCAAATTAAGGAATTGATACAGATATTCTTTAGCAATTCTGTTCAGAAGCAATTAAGCTGCTGCTGACAGACGGCGAACCTTAAGCTAACTTACGTGGCTACTAACTGCCTGTGCGTGCATGTGATTGCGTGTTTAAGGTCTGAGGGCATAATTCTTAATGAACATCTATTGAATGAAGGCATGTTCTACTAATATATATAGTTAAACTATAAATATAGTTTATAGTTTTATTTCATAGTAGGGGGGCCCCCAAAGAAAATCTCGCCTAGGGCCCCCTGTTGTCTAGAGCCGGGCCTGGCTATAATAGTCAACAGAAATCATCAAACGAATGTGATGATCAACAGAAATTAACTGTATTCGTTTATCGCAGATTCCTTGGATCGCTTTGGATCGTAAAGAAAACACTGAAATGCCTCGATCACCACTGTATTGGAGAGCGGTTAATTCAGTACTGCTACGAGAACAAAGACCCGACAGCAACCAGACTCATTCTGCGCAAGTTGTTTTGGTTGAACACTGAATTGGTTACTGCTGCTTGTCCATTGGGGACGCGTTGTTGCTTGTTTGTGTCGTTTGGTGTCACTGGATGTTGTTTAAGAGGCAGCAGTGGATTGATTGATCGTTTATTGGACTGTGTGGATTCTTGGATGATTTGTCATTTGCTTTTGGGAAATGGCAACGAACGGATCAAAGATAAGTTCTGATGTCAATGACTCGAAAATGGATGAACACAAGAGAGAAAGCAAACTCACTACCAAGGCTTTAGATAATAAAATTGAAAAGCTCCAGAAAGAGCGTCAAGCAATGGGTCACAAAATTAAAGGTCTAATAAAGGAAATAAAGGATCTCATGCAAAAGGATGACAATGCCCCACAAGTGCGACCGCAACTTGAGAATTTGATTAAAATGGTTGGGGAAATCACCTTGTTACACAAGTCTGTGATTCCTTTACTTCCTAAAGAGGAACAAGACAAACAAGAGGAATGGTTTGTGAATGTACTCAAATACTATAACGGATTTATTGAGGATGTAAAGAAATGGTTTTCTGAACCCGGGAGACAAATAAGCAATACCATTGCCCATGTTGCTACAAATTATGTTCCCATATCTGTATCACAACAGGAGTCAACTCACATTGAGATGTCTGATGTACATCACGATGAGAATGACTCTCATAACACTCTGGGCAAAATGTTGAAACCTCTGTCACACAAGATGAGATTAAACCATGGGACAGTGTGTCAAACATCGGAAGCATAGGGTCTGGCAAGCGGAGCTCTGCTGGAGCTAGGTCCAGTGTCTCAACATCATCATCAGCACGCATTAAAGCTGAGGCTGACATGGCTGCTTTAAGGCTATTAAAGGACAAGCATGCATTAGAAGAACAAGAGGAGCAGCTAAGGAAAAGAAAAGAGCAACTCTTGTGAGATGGGACAAAGGAAAGTTCAAATACTCAGTGCTGATGCAGAACCATTTGTGCCTGATACAAACATTCCAACAGGTGGCCAGCCCGATCCACATTTTTTGGGCACAAGAGCTAAAGTGAGAAATGTAGCTCAGGATCTACAACCTCAACCCACATTGTTAAGATGCTCAGAGGCCAAGAGAAATCAAAGTGCATTACAAACCACTCAAGCACATCCAGTTTCAGCACCAAAGCCAGGGGCGGGGCTTCAGGAGGGGCTGGGTGGGCGGCCGGGTCTCTAGGGGCCCGGCTATGGATGATTTTCGCGAACCGCCCCCGGCGACAATCGTGCGCATTTCGGTCATTTGCCCCGCCCCCCGGCCCCCCTCTGACCAAAGCAATCACCATTCAGCACTGGTGACAAGCAGCAGTGATCAGAGTCACATAATTACAGTCTTGGAAAAACAAAATGAAATAACAGCCATGTTAGTGCAGCAACAGTCTCTTTCATTTTTGCCAGAAGAGATATTCAGGTTTTCGACAGTGATCCTTTGCAATATCACACATTCATACGGGCTTTTGAGCACAGCATTGAAGAGAAGACTGACAGCCCTAAAGACTGCTATACTTCCTTGAACAGTACACCAGGGGGCAGCCTAGGGAGCTTGTCAGAAGCTGTCATATGGCCCATGATAGAGCAAGGCCTATGCCAAGGCTAAGGCTTTGCTACAGGAGCATCTGGCGCTGTAATGGCGACAGGCAGTAGCAGTGTGCAGAGTGAGAGTATTGTCTTTTAACATTTTTATTGTCTCTACTAACATGGATTTTAACTGATCTGCGCGTGACGGTCATAACAATGACTCACCTCAGTTTGATGGGTTGTTTTATCCTTTTTTACGCTGTTATGCAAACTTTTGGGAGTACTCTGCGAACACCTGGAGTCTCCCCACTACACCCGCGAGTTTCTCCTGTTCCTGCGTAACGCCGATGCAGGCATCGTGGACCCCCCGGCGGCTCTTCCACCAGAGATCATCTGGTCGGCAGCTCCCCCCGCAGACAACCGGAGTTGGGCACCCAGGACAGGAGTGAGGAAAAGGGGGAGACGCGGCGGCGTACGGCAAAGACTAAAGCGACAAGGCCATCGTCGGATACCTTTTCCTTCAATCATCCTCGCCAACGTTCAGTCCCTTCGTAATAAAGTGGACGAGCTTCAGGTTTGGTGAACCTGTCCATCTTGACATAGACTCCACAGTGACAGGCAAATCACTCGGTGGAGGCTTATGTCTTTATATCAATAATTAATGGTGCAATACAGTGATCATTAGGGAAACACTGTGTACCTCTGATACCAAACTTTTGTCCTTATCTTTACGCCATTTTTATCTGCCCAGGGAATTCCCACAGATATTTGTCGCACTTTTTTATATTCACCCGAAGGCTAACGCCGATTTAGCGACTTGGGCTATGGTGAAGTGCGTGCAGTGGCTCACGACTGAAGCACCAAACTTTATTATGGGCGATTTTAATAACTGTAAACCAGGGAAGTCCCTGTGTAACTTTTATCAATGTCACCTGTGCAACACGACGGACCAAAATTCTGGACCTCTGTTATGGATCCGTCAAAGGTGCTTTTAAATCCTATAGCAGAGCTCCACTTGGCATGTCCAACCACAACTCTGTTTATTTGGTTCCGTCTTACAAATCGGCACTGAAAAGAAACAAGCCGGAACGAAGATTAGTTCCAGCTTGGTCAGCTGACTCAATCCAGTGCCTACAGGAATGCTGCTGCACTGACTGGGATCTATTCAAAAATGAATGCAAGGACATTGACGAGCTAACAGAGCATGCATACATTACCTTCTGTGAGGACTTGATCATTCCCCGTAAACCCATTTCCATATTTCCAAATAATAAACCATGGGTCTCCAAATCGGTCAAAAGCATAGTCAACCAACGAAATATTAGCTTCAACCAGGGTGACATGACCCAATACAGGGTATTTCAGAAACAAGCTAAAAAAGAACTAAAGCTTGCAAAACTTAACTATAAGGACAAAGTTTACAACATGCTGAGCACAGGCAACTCACATCCTGCATGGGAGGGCGTGAAAGCCATGATGGGGATACAGACTAAGAAGTGTCAAATTTCCCTAAATGGCATGCTAGATCTCGCCCTCTCAAATGAACACTTTTTATAATCATTTTAATATTTCATGATTTTAGTGAGGAGCTGTCAGTTTTTAATAACGTTGCCCCTGGGCAGAGTAATGTCCAAGTGGACAGGAACAAGGTCCTGACACTTCAGGGGTACAAAAGAAAGGAAAAGTCCCGGCCCCGACGGCATTGGAGGCCGTATTTTAAAGAACTGTGCTTAACAGCTGGCAGACTTTTTTTTTTTTTTTTTTCAAAATGTCTTTACATCTCCACATCATCCCTCGTCTTTGGAAAGACTCAATTATTGTTCCGGTACCAAAAATCTTAGAAACCTTAGGCCTGTGGCACTCATGTCCCTCACTATGAAGACTCTGGAGAAGATTGTGAAGGATGAACTCTTGAATTATGTCCAGGACCTACTGGACCCGCTTCAATTCTCCTATAGACCACAATGTGGGGTGGAAGATGCAGCATGTACTCTTTTTAACTTGATCCATACTCACCTCGAGGGTGCAAAGAGCTTTGTGCGGCTGCTTTTTATTGACTTTTCTTCAGCTTTTAATTGCATCCAACCACACATTTTAGCAGGGATTTTAAGGAGTACTTTTAACATCGATCCTGGTCTTATCTGTTGGTTGATGGACTTTTTAACTAATAGGTCTCAACACGTGAGAGTGAATCACATTTTATCCGATGCCCTTTTTTCCTCCACTGGTTCCCCCCAGGGCTGCCTCCTCTCCGCGATCTTATTTATTTTATATACAAATGCATGCCAAAGCCAGCACATCAGGCATCACATCATTAAGTTTGCTGACGACTCGGCAATAGTGTCGCTGCTGACGCATAACGATCCTGAGCATGGCCCTATTTTAAATGATTTTACCGAGTGATGCAAGTCATCTTTTATCAACATTAACATGGCAAAAACTAAAGAAATGATCATCGATTTTAGAAAGAACCCCTCCACCCTCTCTTCTACCCTCATTAACGATCAGGTAATCGAAGCGGTGAACCACTACAAATACCGTGGCATCACAATCGATGACTGTGGAGGGTGTGTGTGGAGTGTGTGTTGTTGATGGCTGGTTTACAGCCTCACCTGGCCTGAGTCAGACTGATTGGACTCTGGCTGGGTGGGGCTGCACACCTGGGGTGCATGAGCAATCATGGCACCCAGGATTGTTGTGTTCTTTGAGGAAGAAGGCCGCCGACACAGGATCGCTTTTAACTCACTTTATTTGTTATAGGTTTTGGTCTATTATCTATGAAGCAAAAGGAGAGGAATTGTATAATTCACGCGTGGAGCGACTCTTAGCTGGATATCTGATAGATACGCTGCCTGTAGAGTTTCTGCCCTCTCCTGCTTGTGTGCGCTCGGTAGTACTTTGGCAGGCGTGCCCTCTATGACGTGTAATGTGCTCTGATTGTCTAGTGTTGAGCGCCCGCCTCCTAGTGTATTATGTGTGCTGCCATCTTGTGGCTATGTGAGGATATTACAGCCTGTTATATGTGCTGTTATTTATTCGTCACAGGATAAACCAGCCATCAACACACACTCGAGGAGGAGCCACTGGCATGGCAGCGTGTACCATCAGCTCAGCAAATACCACCTGCTCTCCAATAAACATATTGAATAACATCTACCCGTGTCCTGTGTTGGAGGGCCCCCGGAAAAGCCACTTGTGGGGCTCCTCCGACCAGGAAGGGACACGGAAGGGCTGACCAAAACCGCACTGGAGCCACCAGCCGTGGTAGCGGACAGCCACCTCAACACCAGCTCCTCCTGAATGGCAGCGACGGCCAGCGGAGGAGCGGGGAGGCAGCAATGACAAACTCACATTCGAGCCACACCAGTGCATGTTTTTTTATCGTAAACTCTGTAATTTTAATGTTGACAAGACTTTTATGAGGATGTTTTATTGTTGTTTTATTGAAACTATCCTTTCTTTTGCTTTTGTGAGCTGATTTGGGTCCCTCAAAACAAAAACAGGCCGCAAAACATAGTCAAGGTGTGCGGCAAAATTGCCCACAACCCTCTGACTGATCTAAATTCTCTATACGAGACAAGGACCCTTAAGAGGGCACAGTCTGTCCTGGCCGACCCTAGTCACCCCCTAAAGAGCTACCTCACGTTGTTGCCGTCTGGCCGCAGATTCTACCTGCCTAAATGCAGGACAAACAGACAATGCAGGACAAACTGCTGCTATAGCCTTTTTTTAATAATTCAATGTGAGATGTGGATTTTTATGTAGTATGTATTTGGTCTATTGCTGATGATGGTTGTTTGTTTGTGTATGTGCTGTTTATGATGCATCCTGCTGTTGCACAGTGAATTGCCCCTCGGGGATAATAAAGATTCCTTGAACCTTGAACTTGAACCATTTTGGTAATGCACAGAAAATAGTTTCTGCCTACATGGAAAAGGCTCTTTCATGGCCACCAATAAAATCAGAAAATGTAAGTGCTCTACAGACATACAGTCTATTTCTGAGAGGATGTTGCAACGCTTTCTTAAAGAGAACATGGTGCGTGTTTTGGCTGTTTGTGTATAGAGTGGTGCAGGAATGAGTCCTAAAACCCGGAAGTCCGTTAGCATGTTGGCCCTTCTGGTTCCCTCGTCTGGAAGTCAATGGGTTTTTTGAATGGGTTTTTGGTTAGATGGCTAAAATAAGGTCAAGCTTAACAAGGTAAACAAGGTTAAGAGATTTACACGTTTTGTTTTACGACAAAAGATACAACAAACTTTTACGTGTCTTCAAAAAATTCTGGCGATTGCATTTACGCTTCAAAAGTCATAAAAGTAGTGTTCATTGGTGAAGATTATCTTGCTTAACAAAACGTGTAAGCATCAAACTTTTGTTTGCCACAGATCTTATTTTCTGCAATAATCCAAAATCCAATGGGAAAAACTCATTGGCTTTTTGTCGAGGGAACCCAGGGTGATGCTAACTGCCAGATTGGCCTACAAAAATATGCCATCCCTGCACCACTCTATTGGGCACATGATTAAAGACTGTAGGAAGCATCTCTCATGCAAAGTATGCAGTCGGAAGCACCCTAGCATACTTCATGGTCACCCAAAAGAGAAAGAAACGGATTCAATGCAAGCCAAAGGAGAATCTGAGACAGCAATGGGCAGTGCTCTGATCTCTGGTCAATCTAGTGGTCTTACAGGGGTCGGTGAGCAGGACTGTACACGCTCCATAGTACCAGTTCAAGTCAAGTCTAAGAAGGGGCATGAGACATTGATTACTTACGCTTTCTTGGATCCTGGGAGCTCAGCATCGTTCTGCACGGAGCGTCTGATAAACAAACTGAACATCAGGGGAAGAAGAACAGTTATTCTCCTTCGGACTATGGGTCAGGAGAAAGTAGTTGGAAGCCACATTATTTCAGACTTGGAAGTGGCTGGATTCGACAGCGACTGGTTTTATGAGCTGCCTGATATTTACAGACAGAAAAGCATGCCAGTTCATCAAGGCAACATTCCAACATTCCTCGACAAAAGGACCTTCAAAGATGGCCACACCTGAAACGTGTACAAATAACTGAGATTGACCCGGGGATTGACCTGTTGATTGGAACCAATGTTCCCAAGGCATTGGAGCCATGGCAAATTATTCGGAGTGTAGACGAGGGCCCATACGCAGTCAAAACTATGCTGGGTTGGACTGTGAATGGACCTCTCAGAGGAGACGGAAGTAGTGAAACTACTTGTGGACGGCCAGATGTCACAGTCAATAGGATCTTTGTTGCAAGCCTTGATGATCTGTGGAAGCAGCAGCTAAAGGCCGATTTCCCTGAATGCAATCAGGATGAGCAGATGGGGTTGTCAAGAGAGGACTGTCACTTTATGGAGTTCGTCACAAAGTTGATGGACTGGCCATTACACTATTGGCTTACCTTTGAGGAAAAGGGATGTAAATATGCCAAACAACAGGAGAGTTGCAGAACAGTGTGCTCTGAGCCTCAAGAGGAGGTTTGATAAAGATGCTTACTTTCATGCTGATTACACTGCTTTCATGAATGACATCGTGGTAAATGGTAAATGGACTGCATTTATATAGCGCTTTCTCAGAGCTATACCCAATCAAAGCACTTTACAATTATTGCCTCACATTCACCGATTCATACACACTCCGACGGCGGGTCAGCCATGCAAGGCGACAACCAGCTCGCCAGGAGCAGTTAGGGTTAGGTGACTTGCTCAGGGACACCTTGGCACTTAGCTAGGAGTAGCCGGGAATCGACATCATCTCCAAAGGCTATGCAGAGAAGGTGTCAGCTGAGGATCTGGAACGCAGTGACGGTAAGGTATGGTATATACCACACCATGGTGTATACCATCCGAAGAAGAGAAAGATCAGGGTCGTAATCGACTGTGGAGTTACATTCCATGGAACAACGTTGAATGTGCAGCTCCTAGAGGGACCAGATCTTACCAGCACTGATTGGAGTCATGACCAGATTCAGAAAGGAGGCTGTTGTACTCATGGCAGACATCAAGGCCATGTTTCATCAGGTTAGAGTACCAGCTGAGGATTCAGATCTGTTGAGGTTTTTCTGGTGGCCGGATGGAGACCATGATCAGAACCTGGTAGAGCACAGAATGGTTGCATATCTGTTTGGAGCTACATCCTCGCCAAGTTGTGCACGTTTTGCCCTTAGGAAGTGTGCAGAGAATAATCAGGAGCAGTTCAGCCCCAAAGTAATTAACACAGTCCTGCACAATTTCTATGTTGATGATTGCCTTGCATCCGTGGCTTCTGAGGAGGAGGCAGTAGTACTCTATCAAGACCTTTGTGCCCTTTGTGCTAAAGAGGGCTTTCAACTCACAAGGTGGATTAGCAACAGATGTCCCTTGCTGGCTGCTATACCTCCAAAAGAGAGAGCAAAAGAGGTTAAGGATCTGGACTTGGACAATGACACACTTCCTGTGGAATGAGTATTGGGCGTACAGTGGTGTGTTCAGTCTGATACCTATAAGTTCAAGATCATGATCAAAGACAGACCCTTAACCAGAAGAGGGATACTCTCCACAGTCAGTTCAATCTATGACCCCTTGGGAATCTTGGCACCTGTGGTCCTATCCAAAAAGCACCTTCAAGACATGTGCAGAAAAGAACTTGGTTGGGATGATGCTATACCGGCCTCAGCTGCACAGGAGTGGACAGGTTGGCTGAAGGAGGTCTGTCAGCTTGAAGATTTTAAAGTTGACAGATGCCTGAAACCGGTGGATTTTGGGGAAGTGACTTCTGCTCAGTTATACCACTTTGCAGATGCAAGTGAAAGTGGCTTATGGAACAGTGACTTACCTGTTACTACATAACATCCACAGACAAGTGCACTGTGCTTTCCTAATGGGGAAAGCCAGAGTGGCCCCATTGAAACCAATCACCATCCCTCATATGGAGCTGACGGCTGCCATGGTGGCAGGTCGATTGGACAAGATGTGGAGGAAGGATCTGTAGATGCAACTTAAGGACTCAATATTTTGGACAGATAGTACTTCTGTACTGAAGTACATCAGGAATGAGACCTCAAGGTTTCGAACCTTTGTAGCCAACAGGGTTTCAGAGATACTCAGCGTATCAAATCCATCTCAGTGGAGATACGTTAATACCACAAGCAATCCTGCAGATTTGGCCTCCAGGGGAGTCAAAGCGGAATCGCTTCTGAAAGATGGTGTCTGGACCTCAGTTTCTCATTGGGCCTGAAGAGGAGTGGCCTGTAAACCCTAAATGGCTCTAGAAGAATCTCCCCAGATGACCCTGAGATCAGGATGAGTTTGATGGTGAATGCTGTCCAGGCTGAAGAGGAGATGGATGCAGTAACCCGCATGATCAATCACTTCTCCTCTTGGATCCATCTGAAGAAGATGGTTGGTTGGATCCTTAAGTTTAAGAGCCTGCTACTTAGTCAGAAGAGGAAGCAATTGAGTGTAACTCTTGCTCAGTATGGCTTGGATAAAGACCAACAGGAAAGGAAGATGAAAGATATGCAGAGTATCAAGGCTCAGACTGTCAGTGGTTCTCTTTTAATTGAGGAATCAGAAAAGCTGAGATGGAGATTATCTGCTTTTGTCAAAGGAAGAGATTTCCAGATGAATTCAACAGCCTGCAAAAGGGAGAAAGTGTGAAAAGGACTAGCCACATCTACAAGCTCAATCCAGTACTCGAAGATGGCGTTCTGAGAGTTGGAGGACGACTTAGTAGAGGAGCTATGCCTGAAGAGTAAACATCCTGCCATATTGGCGAAAGATCTTCACATTTCTGACATCATTCTTCAGCACATACACCAAGAGGTGGGACATCGTAACCACATGCTATCTAGCCTGCGTCAAAGATATTGGATCCCTGGTGCTAGTGTGGCTATAAGGAAAATCCTGTCCAAGTGTATTGTCTGTCGGCGACTGCATGCAGCTCCAGGGCACCAGCAGATAGCCGATTTACCTCGGGACAGAGTTTCTCCAGATGAACCTCCTTTCACTTGTGTTGGAGTTGATTATTTTGGACCCTTCGAAGTTAAGCGAGGAAGGAGTACAGCGAAGAAGCCTGGAGTTCTATTCACATGCTTATCAGTAAGAGCCATCCACATCAAAGTAGCATCATTGTTGGATATAGATTCCTTTATAAATGCTCTTCGATGCTTCATAGCAAGACGTGGACAAGTATTGGAATTGCGCTCAGATAACGGAACCAACTTTGTCAGAGCTGAGCGTGAATTGAGGGAGGTAATGGAAAGCTGGAATCTTGCTTCAATCAACGACACCCTTCAGAAAGGAATTAAGTGGATTTTCAGTCCCCCCACTGGATCACATCATGGAGGGGTTTGGGAAAGGTTGATAAGGTCTGTGAGGAAGGTCCTGAATTCCAGCCTGAAGGTGCAGAATCTTGATGAAGAGGGTCTTCACACAGTTCTTTGTGAAGCGGAAGCTATCATCAACAGCCGTCCCATTACCAAAGCATCCACTGATCCTAATGACTTGGAAGTACTAACCCCTAACCATCTTTTGCTGCTTAAGACCATGCCATCTTTTCCACCAGGACAGTTTCAGAAGGAGGATACATATGCTCGTCGTAGATGGAAACAAGTTCAGTGTATGTCCAATTTGTTTTGGAAACGATGGATCACCTCTACTTCAGGAGTGTCAGAAGTGGTCAAGTGTCAAGCGCAACTTCATTTCCTGAGATATCGTGCTCATAGTTGGTGATTCAGCACCTCACAACTCATGGCTTACAGGAAGGATTGTGCAAACTACTCCAAACAGAAGAGGACTTGTACGTCAAGTGCGAATCAAGACCAAGACCAGCTATCTGGACAGGCCCATCACCAAGGTTTGCCTTCTACAGGAAGCAGAAGAGCCAGGAGAACATGCAGCTGCCCTTTAAACTTCATAGACCTTTACTAGGCTAAGAAACTTTCTTTTATTTGGCCTAAAGAAGAAAAGGATACACATTCTCAAAGGACTGTACCCAGGCCCGGTTCTACGGGGGTGCATAAGCATGCATTGCATGCTTATGCACCCCCGTAGAACCCCCGTAGAACCCCCCCCCCCCCCCCCCCCCCCCGTCGACAATCGCGTACTGGTCCCCACCACTTCTATAGTACTGGTGCACCCCCTGTAATCTCAGATGCACCCCAAGGCATTCTGTTCTGGAACCGGGCCTGACTGTACCTTATTTTTAAAGTTGCCTTGTTTGTCTCCTACATAATGTGTAATTATTGTGTTAAGATAATTAGGGGCCGGAATGTAGGAGCCACATACGTACGTCTCCTGTATTCTGTTCTATGTTCTATGGTCTTGTATTGCTCACGGCGCTGTCACATTAGGTGATGGGGGTGTTCACCGGGGCTTAGGCGGTAATAGTAGTGGTCATATGTGATCGCATTCACCTGTTCACTTTTTTGGCATTGACAGAGAGAGAGGGGGTGAGCTTGGGAATGAATACTTTCTGTTGACCGCACTCACGCATGCAATTTAAGATTCGGTAACTGGTACCAGTCAGTATTTTTACGTGTTTTTGAAGTGAAAGAATAAATGATCAAACACATATCAAGAAGTGGAACTGAATTCCTTTAACTATGTGCGTCACAGTTAGCCTAGAACTCTAGACACCCCCTAGCGGCAGCAAATTTATTTGGCAGCTAGGTAGGTCTAGCACGGCTCCGTCGGCTTTTTGGTGCTGGAAACACCAAGTATGTCAGACCAATCACAGCGTGAGGGGCGGAGTCGAAAGCCGGGCTACCATGACGACAGAGTTGCGACGGTTCCGTGTTAGGTAAACAATGGCTGCTGCTGCTGGCGAACGGCTGTCTTTCGAGTCGGCTTTGGCCGCGACTCTTCAAGACTTGAAGTTAACATTTTCTTTGAGAAAAGAACAAAGAACGGCACTGAAGTCTTTCCTCGAAAATAAATATGTATTTGGAGTTTTGATTAATTACGTAGTCAGAGCCGTCGCTCTGACTACGTCACCTTCTTCGTTGCTCTGATTGGTTGTAGCGCTATCCTATTGCGTGCAGAGGGAACTTGAAAGACAACCGTTTATCCCGCCCACACTGCCAATGGAGCTGAGCCAGACCTTACATCTTTGTGATGTAGGGTCTGGCTTGCCAGTCACAGTGTCTTCTCCCACCTTTAGTCCCTCGCAGCTTGTTTGGACTGCCTAGCCACTATAGGTGGCGATGCGCATCTCTAAAGGACTTGGCTCAGGTCCACTCGTTCCCCCACCAGTCGGCCGGTGTCGCGCTTATATACAGCCACTTTCTTTTTCTATTATTTTTAATGCCACGAGAAATGTGTTAATAAATATGACAAAATGGAAATAGACGATTAACTTGTTGACTGGATTTGAAGAGTGAACGGGAAAATCCAAAGAATAAATGAATAAAATAAATGTATCACATAGTGAAATATACTGTAAGTACTTGTGACTTTTAATCAAAGTAGAGGACACTTCTTGGTACACTTTCTGCCATGCTCTCTTCCTAAAATCAATAATGTGGCATGGGAGCGAGTGTCCCTCTACCCCACACAATAGCCTATCGGAGGTCCCTCTACCCCACACAGTAGCCTGTTGTGCAGCGGTGTATGGAAACAAATTGAATTTACTGTGTGCGTAAAGTGATGATACCGGCAAGGACTGCAGCCAGGCATCAAACAGCTTAGCGAGGGCTGGGAAACTGCTGCTATATCTCCTAATTCTCGCTGAGACGAGCCAGTAGCCAAAAACCTGATGGTGAAGAGGACTTGGACACCGCCAATAAGTTGGTGCGTTGTCTGAAAACATGCTCCCTTCTTCTTATGCAGCCTGCAGCCTCCACCACATCCTCTAACAATACTAGATCAGCCCTCACCACATCCTCTAATAACACTAAATCAGCCCCCACCACATCCTCTAACAACACTAGGGGTGTCCCTGACTAAGAATTTACATAGTCAAATCTGATTCGTCAAGTCTTGCCTATAGTCGACTGATCGTTGAATCATGTTTTTTTCTTTTTTTTTGCTCATTGATCCATATTCTCATTTGCGACATTGGCTTCCATTTTTTCCACACCAGACTAAAGAGATGAAACACTCAATTAAACAATTTTCGATTACAATTTCGAGGCCGTTCGATAGTGGTGTGTTTTGGACTTCAAGTCCAAAACACACCGCGTCAAAACTAGGGATGTCCGATATTATCGGCCCACCGATATTATCGGCCGATATTGGCATAAAAAATCAATATCGGTATCGGTTTTTAAAAAAGCTCAAAATGACTAAAGTGGCCTATGGCATGTTATACCTTGTTGGAAAGCTCTAATTGTCCTGAGTTGAATGCAAGCAACCATTTTCTGTTAGTACAAAGACAGTGTGAAATAAATAAACACTTTGTTTGAAATAATTTCAGACATCTGTTATGTTTCAAGTGAGGACGTGGTTTGATGACATCATCAAACGCGCCGCGCCGTCTCAATAACAAGCCTGGGCATGTGCGGCCGTGTAGTGGGACGCTAGTTGTAGCTGTAGTTATGTTGGTGGTTTGGAATTATTTCAAAGTTTCTGCATATAACGGTATCAGTATCGGTTGATATCGGTATCGGAAATTAAGAGTTGAACAATATCGGTTATCGGTTATCGGTAAAAAAGCCAATATCGCCCCTATTATTTTCTATGTACACCCCCACACCGGCGGCGGCAGGCGCGCGCCCCCCCCCCGCTACACTTCACGCCACTGTCCTATTTCACAGCGTCGCCGTGCGTCAAGTGCCGCCAAAAAGGCGCTTTTTTCTTCTTTTTTTTTTCTGCTCCGGAGACGACTATATTCCTGTTGACACGCCACAGCGCAATGCTTCCTATGTGTGCTAGGGGCGGCACTTGTGCGGCGGCAGTGTGTTTTGCACTTGATATTTATACAAAAATAGGCTATATATCATGATTTATTGGGAGAAAGAAACTATATGTAAAATCAGACATTCAGCACCGCCTATAGCCTGAATGGAATGATCCTGTGTTTTGCCGACGATTCGATTATGAGATTGGCGGTCGAATCAGGCTCCTTCGATCGAATCATCGAATAGTCGACTATTCGGGGTCACCCCTAAACAACACTAGACCAGCCCCACCACATCCTCTAACAACACTAGATCATCCCCCACCACATCCTCTAATAACGCTAGATCAGCCCCCACCACATCCTCTATTAATGCTAGATCAGCCCCCAGCACATCCTCTAACAACACTATATCAGCCCCCAGCACATCCTCTAACAACACTAGATTAGCCCCCACTAAATCCTCTAATAATGCTAGATCAGCCCCCACCACATCCTCCAACACTAGATCAGCCCCCACCACATCCTCTAACACTAGATTAGCCCCCACCACATCCTCTAATAATGCTAGATCAGCCCCCCACCACATACTCTAATACTAGATCAGCCCCCACCATATCCTCTAATTACGCTAGATTTGACGCACGCACCTACTACAACTTCCCCTAATTTTATAGAATTTCGTAACATGACTTCAGTTAGCAATATGCAGTCGAATTATCTAATTTATGGGCAATTAGCAATCTTATTTGATACAATTATTGTAAAGGCCTACTTTAGGCGTAGGACTACATCGATTGTATCATTAAAAATCTTGTTACTTTCCGGGGGGAAAGTATTGTATTGGTATAAGTTGGTCAAAAGCAATAACTGGTCATGTTTGCAATTTCTTTCTGGTGATTTTCCTTTTCACTCTACCGCTTACTGTGCGTACGCATGGTCAGACCCTGTCCGTACATTTTCTCCTAAAGTACGCACATTTTCAAGCCAAGAACAAATTGGTAAATCCCAAATTTTGTCGAAAAAACTGCGTATGCATGGTTTACGCACAGATTTCTTTGCACGCAACGTTGATAAATGAGGCTACGATTCCTCTGGCCAAAAACCCTGTCCTCTGGTGGTGGGGAAAATAAGACACCCTGCCCCTGCTATCTGAACTCTCCCCCACAACAGAACTGCCCAATAAAAACTGAACAGATTAATTGGACTAATCTTGAGCTGTTCATTTAGTTGTAAAGCATATTGTTTATTTTGTTCATTATCTCTTTTACCTAGGAATGTATTGCTGGTTATTATATTAGTTTTTTACTTTTCAGATTTTATAAGCAATAAAAGCAATACCAGTTCTAGTCATAACAATGTAATTTTGTCACTAAATGATCAATATCAATACAAATTCACGATCTCCATCCCTACCCACAGGTTTCTATATATGCAATACATTTATCCACGCTGTTGATAGTTCTTCTAACCAGAACATATAGAATAATAACTTTCATATTCATTATTCTAGATAGTATTCCATTATTCTAAATTATAACTTATCCTTATTCTTGATCTCTGTGATATATGTAAATGACTTATGTTTAAAAATGTTTTAAACATAACCAACCTGACTGTACAAAATTTTTTATTTCATGTATTGCATTTATTTGCACTTCATAAAGTCCTCCTTTCAGGGGGACTTTATCAACCATACAATATTAACATTATTAGCAATTATTTCAATGATAAAATCCCTCTTCTCATCTTGCAATGTTGTTTAGACACAACTAGTCTACCATCCATTTATTTATTTTGCCATTTAAAAAGAGTAATCAAAAACACCTATCAAGAATCCACAAGAATAGGTTGCAAGAAGGCACTTAGGATATCATTAATATTTCCCCTTTTAGTGTGTCTGTTTACCAATACATTCTGTTGTAATGGCACTGCATTTTTGTAATACTTCCAATATTTCAATTTCTTTTTCGACCTCTAATTTGCATATCTCTGGTCCATTTGATCATGGTCTCAGGGGAGCGGTAAAGGAAGATGAGTTTTGAGTAGAGCTCCTCCTCCAGCTCTAATTCTCCTGTCTCACGAACCTGGAAATAAATACAATGGAAAATCTCAGTGTTTAATAGAAATTATTAGATTTCTATGCAGACACGTACTAAAGTTTGTGTTGTAGTATGTGTCTTGTATGTTTTTATGTGTGTACACACTCACCAGAAATATGTCAGTGCACAACTTTAGGATGCGGTCCACACAGGGTAGCTCCTCAAACATAATAGAGTGGGAAATCTCACTGAAGAACCCTCGGACAAACTTTCCAATTACTAGGACCACCGAAACATATAAACCCATGATTCTGCAAGGAAAGGGGTGATTTTAAAAGAAAAGATTATAGACATAATATATAATTCTTAAATACATGTCCCATCCCCTTTAGGTTGAGTATGTATATTTAATGACATAATAAATGCATATTGGATTCTTACCCATATCCAGCAAGGAAACCCAAGCTTGGCGGACTGACTTTGTCATTAAATATGATCATAGGCAACACCCGACAGCTCCCTGTGGAAGGTTTACATTCATCTATGGCAATGTCCCACCATTCCTGGTGTCCACTACGGTTTAATGACCTGTCACTCATTAGGGACAGTGTCACATTCTGGTACCCATCCTCATTTCCTGAAAAAGAAAATCAACTAATAATCAAATCAATAAATAGCATTACAGCAGATGAATGATCATTCATGTTCCAAAGTCAATTAGATGCACATACATTACATTTAAATTTTCATTTAGAGCATTTAGCAGACACTTTTCTCCAAAGCGACATACAATAAGTACATCAAGTACATCAATAAGTCAGTAGAAAGTAAAACAACATTATATCACTATATCACATGAATTACTGACATAAACAAGAAATAAATACATTTACAGTTAGCAAACGCTTTCATCCAAAGCACCTTGCAAGTTGAGACTATTTTGGGCTAATAAATATGTTAAATTATATGAAATGAAGAATGTATGCTGTATGCATTTTCCCTGTGATGTCAATAGGAACATGACATGTTTATTTAAGATTTACACTGACCTTCATAAAGCTGGCTAACTGGCTTAGGCTTCAGCTCCATTCGGGGCTCGGATGTAGTTGGGAAACATATGAGGAACTCGCCTGGGAAAAAGTAAATTCAACAGACACTAAATTCAGTGAATGATGTCATGTGCGTGCAAAAAAAATAGTTTGACCAGCTGTTTTTGCTCTTTTAGCATTTCATATAAACAGGTTAGCATGCACATACATACACATTACTGCAAGCATGACCTACACAGGCTCAGTGCGATTGCCAACCAGTAATGAAGCCAGGTCTGCTCTGACTGGGTTTCCTGGTTCAAGGTTTATGGAGTGTTTGTCAAATGTATGTTCCACAGTCCCACCTTTACCCAAGTCTCTGTAGGAGAGAGATACACAGAGACGAAGTAGTAAGTCTCTTCGTTGAACACAAGCGTTTTAAATTGATTACATTTAGGAAGAATAATTACTGTATATTATGGCAATAAGAACACGTTTTACTATAAGGATACAGCTAAAATATCTACTCATCTATGTCTCTGGTATGGAGATAAGAACATCTAAACCGGGGTTTCCCAAAGACTGGGTCGCTACCCACTGGTGGGTCGCACAGCATTTTAATTAGGTCGCCAAATACATTTGCAACATGGGGTTGTTGCCGTTTCTACCCATAGGCATTAAGCTGCAGCTGCCCTCTCACATTCAGTCTAAATCTCGCCGGGCTGACATCCTTAACGTGGCTGTGCTTCAAAAATTATCGTGCCAATAAAAATAAATGAGGCTGTTTTTGATATTAAATGTGCTCTGATAATTAGTATAAGATGCTATAGACCGGGCATCACCAAATGGCGGAGGAGGTTCCGTCCGGACCCGTTAAAATTCTAAATTAATTAATAAAAAGATAAATCATACGCGTGTATGCGCATCTAGTTCAGTCATTACGGCAGGAGCGGCGTCAATAGCCAAGCCAATCAAATCGATTGTTTTTCTGAATGGGTGACGTAACAGCCTTGCGCCTCCAGTGAGTTATAGCTCAGTGGAGTGGAGTGAGGAGACAAGAAATGGCTTGCTCAAAAGTGAGGAAAGTAGATAGCGAAAACAGAGCGTTTCAAGATGAATTGACAGACAAATTCATGTTCGTTCTGCCTGCAGGCAGTTATAAACCTGTGTGCTTCATATGCAATGAAACTGTGGCGTTGATCAAAAGTGCCAACGTTAAGCGTCACTAGACCAAACATGTGTCGTTTGAGGCAAAGTACCCGCAGAAGTCCGCAGTGAGGGCAAGTCAAATTGTCGAACTGAAAGCACAGTATGACAGGTCTACCCGTGTCCTCACGCACAAATTTACAGGCCAGCAACGTGCAAATGAGTGTGCATTAAAGATTGCGTGGATTTTGGGGCAACACAAAAAAGCATTCAGCGACGGGTCAATTGTAAAGGAGTGCTTAAATGCGGTTGCATAGACGTTATATGACGGTAAACAAAAAGACGACATGTGGTCCGCGGTCCGCCTGTTATCCGGTACGGATAAAGCACTTTTGCCGAGTACGAGTATTATACGAGTAATACGAGTCAATATCTGTGCTCGGATTGAATGAAAATCCTCATTGGGTTCTGTGATAGGCTACAGCGCCCCTCCCCCCCCTCCCCTACACAATGCAGATGTGTTGTTGTGTCGCTCTGATCACTCACACAGAACAGCTCTCTGTCTCTCCCTCAGTCACTCAGGTTCGCGGGTCGTTTTCCGTTAATGTTTAGGGTTTCTTCAGCTTCAGGTTCGTTATTACTTAGGTTGGTACTTACTTATGAACCAGTAGAGTTCTGGTAAACGTGGGTTCGTTCAGACGTAGTGCCTGTCGGAGATTTTTTTTTCTTTTTCTTTTTTTAACCGTCATCTGGCTGCCTGGCTCTAACCAGTTTTTTTTTACTTCACGCACAGTGTCTGACACTTTCTTGCTGTATTTCGTGAAAGGGTTAAACAATAAAGCTAGTAGTGGTATAAATATTGGAAATCAAGCTACACACACACACACACACTCTCTCTCTCTCTCTCTCTCTCTCTCTCTCTCTCTCTCTCTCTCTCTCTCTCTCTCTCTCTCTCTCTCTCTCTCTCTCTCTCTCTCTCTCTCTCTCTCTCTCTCTCTCTCTCTCTCTCCCTGCCAGTCGTCGGAGATTTTTTTTTTTCAATGCTGATGCTGTCCTGTAAATAGTTTTCTAATCAGCAATAAATAACAATTTCTGATCAACCCATATCAATTGCATGCTTAAAATAACATACCGGTTAAAACCTCGCTCATTTCAAGACAACCCGACCCACTCCGAGTACAGATACAGAATTCATATGGTTAACAGATACAGATAACGCTGTACTCGCTCATCCCTAATAAAGTAAAAAATAAAATTATATATATATATATATATATATATATATATATATATATATGTGTGTGTGTGTGTGTGTGTGTGTGATATATATGTGATCTATATATATATATATAGATATATATAGATATATAGATATATAGATATCACACATATTCATAATGTTTGACATTATGATGTTCCGGACCTTCGCTTGAGGAAATTTTCTCTCACTGGACCTCTTGAAATTTTAGTTGAATACCCCTGCTATAGACTAAATCCTTTTTGTTGTACTAATGATATGAAAAAATGAGAGCCTGTTAACTAAATGCATTTATTTGATCTAATGTATAATGGTTGTATTTCAAATGTGTAAGCCTATGTTGTTTTACTGATTAAAAAATGAGCCTATTAACTCACCTAAATGCATTTATTAACAATGACTGCAAAACATGAAATTATCAAAGAAATGTCCCTTTGAAATGTGTGGTTAAACAATTCAATAGGTCTATAATACAATAGGCCTAGTGATGGGGAAATGGCAGTGATAAGGTTCAGCAACGTTAATTTATGTACAATTATGCTCTTCTCGCGACGCCTAACGTAAATTGGGTCACAATGGTTTGTTATTTATAAAAAAGTGGGTCCCCAAAAGAAAAGTATGGGAAACACTTATCTAAACCACACTGGACATGTCTGTGAACAACACAGAACACTCCATAATAATAATGATAGTATATTTAATGTATCGTGTTTTTTACCTCTGAAAGTTCCATGCTAATCGCAATGTTAAGTCAACAGGACTTCCGAGTAGCTCCTTGATGACTTCCTGTCTGCTAGGGGGGCTGATTCTCCATACTGACCCTGAGCTTCCCTCGATCCTGGCAGTTACAATGTCCTCATAACTGTAGAAAGTTATGAACTGCATGGCTACCTATGAAAGGACATAAAATAAAATATATATTGAGATTAATTTGTTAAATCTAACTGCCAGAAGAAATGGTACTTCACGAAGGATGCAATCATGCATAGTAAGATGGATAGCAGCAAGCAATTTACAACATGGATACTTACAGCATTGTCTCCAAAAAGTTTTGTCAGTTTGTCATAGTCTGCCTCAGTAAAGGGCTGGATGGACTGCTGCTGAGCACTCATAGTGAACAGGGGCTGAAACACATACATTGAACAAAATATACACTCAAAAAGATATAGGCCTACAGGTACACACAACAAAGGGACAGAGCATTGTTATCAGGAATTAAATGTGTGATGACTCACTCACATCACACACTTCAAATGCAAAGAAATTGCATGAATGAAAAGTGTTCTACATTGATTTATGCATGTATAGTACCTATTTAGCTCTGGGATATCATCATTTTAGCTATTTGATTTTACTTTACAGATCCCAACCAAGCTAATTAAGATTATTGATTAAGATTAAGATTATTAAAGTTATTTGAAGATATGGTGGTTGGACTGTACTGTTATGGAAGGCATATGGAAGAAGACTTCTGTATGTGAGCACTTACCTAACCTATGTCTGTTGGAATTGTTATAGTATATATTATTTAATTGATTGTTGTCTGGTATGTTGCACAATGTTCACACCGCTTCTGATATGTCATGTTTAGCCACAAAACAAAAAAATCAGATGTTGGCCACTTCAGCCTGCAATATCAACATAATCTAGAATTTATTATAGATATGGATTAAGAGAAGAACTATCATTATGTTTTATTACCTCATAGCCTCCTAGCTTTACCGTCACAGTGACATCAATGGGATGGTTGACCACACCCACCACAGATCTGACCAATGAGATGAAGAGAAGTGGGAACCAAATTATGCATATCAGGAAGAAAATTATCAATCCGCCCATTCCGTATTTCACAATCTTCTTTTTCTTCTGCCCTTTAGGCTGGGGGTATTTCTGACAACAAAAAAAAAAACATGTTTACACATACATACAACACATATAAACAAACTCCCTTTTATGAGGTAGGTGGGATAATATTGTACTTAGTCCGTATTTACTTTCAATATATTGGCTGTGCCGTGTGTTTTGGGTGCCTGCACCTTGTCTAGACGTTCACTCAGCCTCACCATTGTATATATATTTTTTCTTATTCTGTCTTGCAGATAACCATTTATTCATTCATCATTCATTCCTTCATTCATTCGACATTCCTTTATCCAGTGTGTGAATACTGGGGGGAGGCAGGGGGAGCTGAGCTCCCCTGAATGAGACTTGAGCTCCCCTGAAAACACTAATTTGGAATGTTTGGGGGGGGGCCTTAAAGTAGGTATATCGACATGTTGACACATTTCATGTGCTCCAGCTATGCCTGCACAGCCAGCATATCGCCATTATGCTCCAGCTACGCCTGTACAGCCAGCATATCGTCATCATGCACAGCACCGTTGTACCTGTCACACCCATTCCCAAATGCAGCTGCTCTGTAGCCAGTGGGGAATGGGAACACCCAGCCATCATGCCATCAACCGCCTATCTGGCCAGCCACAGTTACTCCATATACACCTGCTGTGCCCCTGCACACAGCGTATAAGCCTCCTCCGGGCATCGCAGCTAACATATCAGCAGCCATCTTATAAACAGCCATCTCATCAGCTGAGTACACCACCTTACCAACAGCCTGCTCCATTGGTTCACCCAGCCTCCCAGCTGTCAACACCTGGTCAAGAACCATATCAGCCTGTACCAGCCCAGCCTGCCCTTCAGTCAGTGTATCCAGATGCTAATATCAAGGCAGGAGATTCAAAGCATTCCAGAGCTTTGCCTTTAGCATCGACCTTCTCGTATGGATGTTGACTTTGCTGGAAGGGCCCAACGGGATGGAAATAATCTCGACCGACCATGTGGATCGGCTCTTGAGTAAGCTCCCTACACATTCCATGGATGGTTTTGTGGAGCATCTACAGGTTCGAGGTCGCCTCAAGACCAATAGCCTAAACCCTTGCAACCTTCGAGACCCCACCGTTTGGCTCAAGGTTAAGGCCGAAGCTCGAAGACTGTCCACGAGAATGGCACAACACCATTGGACTGAAGGGCTAACGGGCCCCAGGCCAGAGAGGCAAGCGCCAGCACTTGCAACCAATCTGTCTCCATTTATCATGGCTCCAACAAGCCTAAATCTGATGGCTGTCAACCTTCAAGGGTCCTGCGAAAAAGAAGCAAGAGATGCGGCTTTGGTTCACCAAATTCCCTCCATCTCTTTATTTTTTACAAAAATAACCAAGTTGATGCAAGTGAAAGAACATCAACTCAGACGAGGAAGAAAACACTCAAACAAAAGCTGACATAGACCTAATGACAGCAACTTTTTTTGCTGACATTACTAAGTTGGCCAGCTGTCTTGACCAAAGACTTGGGGTATCTGCGATCTATTTGGTGTTCTAGGAACGGGATTGTGTAGAGATTCAACTTCCTCAGTGTATCCATCTGACCTGAACAAAAGTCTGGACACATGTCTCCACCAACATTAAACGATAGTGAATTACCAATTGTAATCAACATCTCCCAATGTGTACATTGCCCTGTGGGCTTGGTGGTGGCTTGGTGACGAGTCTGTGCCCCGGGGCCTAAATGCTCATAATCAGTGCATACTAATAAGAATATTGACATCACCATCCTCGTTTGCCAAAACACAAAAGGCTTGTGATTCCTTAAACCATCTGACAACCAGTCCAAAAATATAAAAAATGCATATATGATGTAAAAGTTAAGTGCCTTATTGTGTATATACCAACATTTGAGCATGAATAAACGTTCCTAAATATTTGAAATGTTTGTTAAAACAAAAAGTAATTTAGCTGATCAGTGCTATGATCAGGACCGTGTGGGAGTGTCCGTGGCACACTTGATTGACATCTACTTAGCCATGCCTGCTTCATATAATCTTACTACAAACCTTAAAATAATCTTACTATGAATCTTAGTACAACCCAAGTATCTATAATACAAAATGTATTATGAGAACTGTCCACGTTCTAATAATACATCTATGGTCAGTAACAGTTGACAACAGAGATTGTGCCAGATTACTTTCATTACAGCAAAACAACTAGCCTGTTGTGTTTGGTTTTTGCACATGCTTCCACATCAGCCGGCTGGTCTGTACCGTCTTCTGTAGCTGCTACAGACATTGTAATCCTCGTCTTCATAGTATCATAGTATAAATGCCAGACCGTTTTAGTTTAATCTTTGTGAACTTGTGGTTTGGTTTCGCAAATACTATATGCCAAACGTCCGTGCTGCATGAAGATGGAGTGGTACGAATATATAAGATTCTTTATACGCAGAAGCAAAAAGGTTTTATTGCATCTGATTAGTTGGTTCATTGTTCAAATCTATGAACCGATTGGTTTGAGAGTTTGCTGATGTCGGCAAATCCCTTTTTAATCCCGCCCACATTTTTACCTGGTATCAGAAAGCACACAAAAAAAGAAGTGACAATGGTTCGCATTTGGAATAACATTCATTCTTATGACTTGTTGTAATGCTTATTAGATGTACAAACGGCCCAAAATACATATTTACAAAACACAGATTTTCCTTATAGGCTTTAATATTAAATTAGACCTAGGCAAGGATAGGAGGGTAGGCAGACAGACAGACAGAACCCTTACCTTTTCGGTCTCACGACTGCACTTAATTATGAAAATATTTGCGTAGATATCTTCAACACACATCCAATTTGACAAAGACAATGTTGTGTCAGTCCACACCCAATCCATTACTGCACGCAGCTCAACAAGAAACGGTACCAGACGGAACCTTTAGACAAAAGAGTATGTATACATATTTTTAGATATACTTTATGTTTAGTGAACCTGCTGCCAAGACAGAGCTCATGGAATACCTAAGAATTGATGATCTCTAATGTTCATTGCTTGATTAGTTTTTATTCATCTTGTAATACAAACCTTGAAATCAAGAAGCACTTTTTCAAGTTTGGTAGAACCTGGGTGCTATCACTAATGGGCACTAGCAGCAGCTTCATACCAATATGTCGTTATGATATGAGTGTTGAATGAATGAATTTGACCCCAGGTATAGCTTCTGGGTATCGAGTGACCAATAACAATGTGTAGGTTATCTATTGTTTTTGTTCCCATTTTCACAAGATCACATCAGTGTTATTATATGCAAAAATTGTGTGGTCAACAACCAATTACGGAACACAGCAACATGGCAGAATAAATGCATATTTTCAGAAGAGAATTTCATATTTATACATGCATCCATTCTTACCCTTGGAACAGAAAAAGGTTGAGGTGGTTGTATCCCTTTGTAAGGAAATTGCCAAGAATTCGGGTGGGGTATCCACAGCGGATCTGATAGGCAGACAGGCCGAAGTAGATACACTTGACAAAGTACCAGAGTTGGGCCACAAAATTCTGATTAAACATCCTAATAGAGAGGGGGGGGGCAGAGAGAGAGAGAGAAGGAGCAAAGAGTTTTCAATCAAGATCGTTTTCTTGTTGTCAAAAACAAATTCATGTTAGAATTCATGTTATGTTTATGACATGCTTGTAACATGTCGTAATCTGTATGCTTGTAGCATTTGTATTATCTTTGTAATTATAACTATGTAAAAACATAAACAGCTTTTTTGTTTTACTGGTTTGAGATAGAAAACGAATGGTACACAGTACAATGCATTGTTGTTTTTTACGAACGATAATTTAACCTTTATTTTTATGAGCTAATTGATTGTGTTGTTGTCACCTCTCAGTCACTGCAGGGAGAATGAAGAACATCCACAGATGAATACCAAACACCAAGATAACCTATCAGGAGGAAACCAAAATGAAAAAAAGAGAAAAAGATGAAAAAATGTCTTATGTCTACATTAGTTTCTTGAAGGTGCTGAAGATAAGATTTGAGAGCTATAATTTGAGTGTAATTTGGTAGAATTACAAAGCCACCAGTCAGCTATTAGTTATAAGCAATAAGGTATTGAAATGCTATCTGTGAAATGCTCAGTGAGAATATCAGTTTCTATATGAGACTATTTAGATTTTAGACCGCTCTCGGCTCATTTCTGACCAATCAGGGCATCTCTTCCATCGGAGGGAGGGAGCAGAGTGGAGGGGGATGTTTTTTGTTTGAAACAGGGAAATTTGAAAAATAAAAGGGAAGCAGATTTTGACATGTCTATAGGCTAGTTTGACAACCAAATATAACCAATAATTAACTTTGTATGCTTAGCCAAATATCTAAGCTTATCTACAAAATACAAGGAATTTGCCTTGGTGTGAATAGTACATACAATAAACAGGTACTATCAAGAACATAAATATAAGATAGAAATATTACAAAAAAACAAATATGTACCTGAAACACTGCAATCTCACCTGAAATATTAGCTTGCCCAATACAGTCTTGCGGAGATACAGTGCTCTGTCAATGATCATGGTGCTGAACTGAATTAGCAACATCACAAGAAAGGCCTCGGGTACTTGGTCATCCGACAGAGAGGAGGCGATATCTGCTGCAGCACTGTGTTTCTGAAGGAAACAGTTTAGCAAATATTGCATTCAATCATAGCATTGTGTTGTTATTAGTGTTCCAGATTTCCAGAGAATGCTCCTTTCATCCTTCCTACATCAACTGTCTACAAACACACAGAGAGAAATGAACCGACCACTGTGTTGGAAAGCAAAAACAAAGAATGAGATTGAAATGGTTTACGAGAAATGGTTTTCCACCAATCTAGCCATGCAATACTTACGCCAAATGCCCAGAATCCAAACACAATGATTATAAAGTCAACCACATCTGTCAGGAACATAAGAGCATAGACATCTGTAGCTGCACGGTATTCCGCATGGAGGATATTATTAAAGAAACAGCGGGCTGGTCTGTAAATATCTTGAATGCTAGAGGGCAAAGAAAAGAAAAGGGGAATAGTAGCAAAAAATAAAAACAAATATATATTATATATTATAATAACAATAATATAATAATATTATATATACATTAGCCTTATAAAAAAAAGTAATAGTGTACAAATTTATCACAACAGCAGGTATTTACAATCAGTGTTGGATCAACTCACCCAGAGATGAACATTTGCTTTAACTTTTGTCTTGCAGCTAAAAGTCTCTCAGCAGCTCTCCTTTCAACCTTCTTTTTAACTGGCTCCTTGATTGGCTGCGAAGCTTCTCACACACACACACACACACACACACACACACACACACACACACATATATATATATACACATATGCATTTATGTATGATATAAGCAAGCAGTTTCCTTAAAACTAATGTAGCTCCCAAGATAAAGTAGATAAATACCATTGCTTGTCTTTCGTTTGGCCTTACGGAAGCGAATTTTGCTTCTCTTTCTAGGTCCACCCTTTTCTGTGTGTCTTTCTCCCTCTCTCTCTAGACCAGTAGGCGTTTCCAAACCATCTTGTGGTCCAGTCACAGGTAAATCTTGGGTGTGTCCAATAACAACAGCAGTGTCACTGTGTTCATTGAAGCCAGAGCCATCCTGGATTGATTGAATAAGGGTTGTGATTTTAATAAAGATTATTCCCATCAAACACAACTAGCTCAATATGTAGCTATTAAATAAC
Organism: Merluccius polli; assembly: GCA_030340625.1. Lineage (NCBI taxonomy): Eukaryota > Metazoa > Chordata > Actinopteri > Gadiformes > Merlucciidae > Merluccius > Merluccius polli. The sequence continues at coordinate 177,717 of JAOPHQ010003411.1, read as the reverse complement.
ACATGTAACAGAGCATCTGACTATCACTATCATCTTGTGTCACTTATGTTTTTAAGAAAACAGTACAAGCCTTTTCTGACTGAACCAGAGTTGGGTCTTGCTGTTCCATCTGGTTGGATTTGTTGATATCCTTGTTCTCAACTCCTTTCTGATTAACATCTTCATTTGAATCCATACCAGCTTCCTCCTCACTTCTTTGCCTTTCTTTGTCCATGCAGCTTTTATTGGCAGGGCTCTTTTCCTCTACTGGGCCCTCATGGTCCCACAGGCCATAGCGCTGTGGAAGACAAGACGAGAGAAACCAGGAAATATACACGGTTATTGTTATCCATGCACTTGAGTGTCAGTATTTTGCAGCTCTTCTTAAGGTTTGGGAGCCTGAAGCCACCCAAATCTAATAACCGCAATCCATATTTGAGTTAGATTTGTGTATCAAATTGTACTGCCAAAGAATTTAAAAATAAATGATTTATTTGACTTGACTCAATTTTGTGGTGTATTGACAATGGAGTTCCACTTATCAGCACTATAGACTGGTAATCGTCAATCATAGGGATACATTATTATGCTAGACTAGGCAACATAAGTCATTGCAAATCTGTTCCTTGTTATTAATATTTTAATGCATACATTTTTAATATTTTTATATACATGGGTATATATACTGTATATAAATGATTTGTCCACATGGTGGTGAAGGAGTCCATGTAACAAAACTGGGCTTAGCCTGAGTGGCAGCATGGGACCTGCTCATGGACTCAACACCAGCGAGAAGGTTTATAAGGGCCAGGTGCAACAAAGCAGGTCTAGTTGAGACCAGTTGACTGAATTGTTTAGCTTCCTTCGGTGCTCTAAATTCTGGTAAAAGTGAATACTATATTATTTCCAGTTATGGATATTGAAAATCTGATGTACTTATCGTGCCAATTTTTGACAATGAAGTGCAAAATTGTCACAACTTTTTGACCAGATTATCCTGTGATGTGGTGTATGTAAATATTGTTTATTACTTCCCTTAATTGAATCAGGGCCACACCGATTCGAAATCGAAAATATTAAACATGTACAATATTTACGATACAATATCTTATAGTGTGGGGGGAACTCAAAGGGCAGCCAAGTATGCAGTGTATGGACTGTCGTGTGGGAAAGATGATAGCAAATTAGCAGCCATGCTGACCGGTAATCACAACAGAAGCCATGGCGGCAAAAGAGTCCACCTCACGTTGTCAGATGTACAGTCAATTTTCATATTGTCTCAATGACTTTGTCCATAGTTCTTTCGTTTTCTGAGGATTTTCAGAAAAAAACTAGTGCAAAAGCTAACATAACTATTGTAGAATGGCCGTCCGCCATGTTTGTTTACACTGAAGTCACATTTTTGATCACAAGATTGCAATTACGATTTGCGAGTTCTGGTTTTGAGAATTAGGACTGGGTTGTTCGGGAATGGAATCGGTTAGTTAACGACCAAACAGTTAACTGTATCTTCATCTATCGTAAGGTGTGTAGTCTTTCACGTTTTAGAAATTTGAAAAATTGTCTAGTGAGTGCCAAGCATAACAACCATTAAAAAAACCTTGAGGGGCAATTATACGGACATGTAATAAACACTGTTATAATCAGGCACGGTCGATGCTTGGTTCCCAAAAGAAGATTCAACTGGGTTTCAGCACTGTGCCTAATAATCCCAATTGAGATCATATGATAACAGTTACTCACCATCAGCAATGATCTGTGGAAGAACAGTGCTAGTAGTTGTAATAGATCATATCGGATGTAGTTGTCTGTCTTCTCCAGGCCCAAAATACGGGGTGTAAAGAAGGGCTTGTCCTCATTTAAAGTCATCTCATAAACGCTGTTCCATGGAAAGAAGCCAAACTGAAATAGGTACTTCACCACCACCATTACCTAGTCATTGACAGAACAACATATAGGATATTGGAAAAAGTCCCTGTTCACACCAGCCCTACTCATTATTACAAGTCAAAGCAGAAATGATAACAGTTATCGACAACACAATTGACCACAACATCCGTGTATGTCTTTCCACTTTCCACATACCTCTGTGTAGATAATAGCCGTCATCCAAAACTTCTTGGTGGGTCGTGGAACAGCTAACATAGCCCATAAAAACACAAGTATGGGTAGGACAAGTGATATTGCAGAGGCTGAGACCACATTATTGAGCACTATTATAAAATAGCATACAAGTTCTGAGTTAGCAGCCAACAAGCTGTACATGGCAAACAGAAGCTTTAAGAGGCGGTTCTGGTTGGCATAGAAGTCCGTGCTTTGTTCCAGTTCTTCTATAAAGAATTGCCTGCAGAGATAGGATTTGAGTTATGTCAGTATATATTGCTTTCATGTCGGCAATCAGCTTTAATCAAATCTTTTAATTTGTGTATGCTTCTATCCATGCACTTGACTGGAGGATTTCTTTGTCCATCCGATAAAAAAGTATCTATCCATCCACCCTATTATTTACCTGTCTCCAAGCAGTTCACTGGCTGTTCTGGAGTGTCTTTGTTGTTTAGGATCATCCTGTGGTTCTACTACCAGCTTCATGGTGCTACAAGATGTTGATGATGACTGGTTAGTTCCAACATCATAGACTGTTGGCTGTGGTGTGGACCAACCTGTAATACCCTCACACTCCAGAAAACTGAAAGGAAGAAAAATTATATATATAAATTATATATATATATATATATATATGGTAAGGGCTAGCAGTGTCATTTTCACGTGATACTGGTTACCAAAGTATTTTTTGTTGTTGAATGAATTATTGATTTCTTATTATTAATATTTCTCTTTTTTAAGATTAATGAAAAAATACAATGAAAACAAATCATGTTTGTCAACAATGTTTGTCAACATTTCCATTTTGGTTGTTTGAAGACACCGCCCACACACTTGCTCACTTGTATCTGTTTGCATCTGGCTCATCTAAACAGGTCTCCAGTGTAGGACTATCACTGTCTTCAGATAGGTGGGCCATTGTAGACTCTGCCATGGTGTCCTGCTGCTAGAACACATTAAAAGAAAATTTAGGTGCCTTGAAATTTAGCAGATGAATTTATGTTTAATATCCTTTTGGTGTTGTCTGTGGACATTACCTGTCCTATCTTGTGTATGTGCAGGTAGCGTTCCTTGCACAGAACAGTAGAAGTATCTCTGTACTGTTTAGTCAACAGATTTAGCCACTGAGACAGCCCATCAACCATAGCCAAAACTATGGCCCATAAGAACCGCAATATATCCAGGATCCTTTGGACCATCTCTCCATGACCTGCACCTCAAACATGAAGCAAAATGGAGATTATCACTGCCCACTTGACGGATTTAAGAGCTATTATTTGAGTGTAATGTGTTTCAAATGGCATAGCTATTAGTGAGTGAAATGCGCTGTGAGTATATCCGTTTCCAGTTGACTGCCAATTAAACTTTTAATGAAATGCAACCCTTTTCAATGTTGAAGAAACAGGGAGGGAGGGAACAGAGGGAGAGGACATCTTTTGGGTTTAGTTTTAGAATCTTTTCTTTTCTTTCTTTTCTACTCCCTCTCTTTACAACTCTAAATACCTTAAAACAAGTCACAGAGCTGTGTGCTTTGTTTTATAGAATCCATCTGATCAATTCAGCCATGTTTTATTCATGTGAACAAGCATCCTATTTGTTTGAACAAGTATTAACTAATATATATAAACCTAAAATATATCAAGTTTATTTTACCAGAGTCTGACTGCTCCATTAGATCCTGCTGTCCATCATGGATCAGAGGCTCCTCAAAAACATTGTTACCATAACCTGCATAACACATAGATGCACAGGCAAACACACATGAACAGAATTGTTCTGTAGTAGTGTGTGTGTATGTGTGTGTGTGTGTGTGTGTGTGTTAAATCAAAATAAATAAAAGCAATTTGACAGACTTGAATCAAGGTATATGGCATCACTATGTGGTATTCTGTGTATTGGTAAATGTCTCGTACCCGACTCTAGACAAGAGTCTTGGTGCACGTTGTATCTGTTGTCTCTCTCCTTGCAGCCTGCCTTGCCCTTCTCTCTCCTCTCCAACCTCCTCAGTTCTCTCTGTCGTCTCTGGCGGTCCCGTAGGGCAGCCTTCACACTGGTCACCCATGCCTGGTAAGCAAGCTGTCGGCCACAACATACAACAAATTAACAATCAATATAGGGTCAATATACAATATACACCAACATTTCCATCAAATGTGCATGTATATGTAAGGAATAAATCCCAACGGGCTGTCCTGTTAGTGGAAAGTAATGTACCACTAACAGGACAAGCAACCTGGGCTTCGTGTCGGCCACACCACCACCCCCAAAGTACATTATTTACAATAACAGGACAGCCCAGAGTGGCTTATTCCACTTATACCACAGGTATCAATAATTATGAGATATTAGTTACTTTCATCTATAAAGATATTATTGTTTTTTATCGGCATAATCAGCTGAAATTTAAATATTCTTCTGTGGAGCTTTGAGCATATTGTTTTTGCGAATGGAAACATCAGGGCCCAGATTCCCGATAACGATGGATCCACGCTCGTACAATCCTTCTCAACCCTTCTCAATCATCTTTCGAACGATCGTTATTTTTTTCCGTGCGTTTCCCGAAACTCCTCTTAACATGAACGCGCGTGCACAGATCTAACGATCGATCGTAGCCTCGTACCTGTCCACTGACACGGTGCTGAAATGCATATTATACCATGGTCTGGGTGAATACTCGATTCTGATTGGCTGGAGGGTGTAGGTTAAAAAGTACACCTACGAAAGACGTTGACGCTATGAAGACGCTATGGCCACGTTGCTTGGCAACGCCTGCATACGGGAGATATTAAATAGTCTGCTCGACTTGTAAAAATAAAAAAACCCTCACGATTTTAACTCTAAAACACATTAAAGTATTATTAATTGATTAAATATTTCTTTCTTTCGTAAGTGACCATGGTATAAGCGGGATAATGCCCTTCGAGGTGTCCATTAACAGAAGCGTCGGACGGTTCACGCCTCCGCGTCGTCCATTCATTTCTGTTAATATTTAATCAATTTATAATACTTTAATGTGTTTTAGAGTTAAAATCACGAGTTTTTTTTTTATTAAGTCGAGCGGACGATTTAATATCTCCCGTATGCAGGCGTTGCCAAGCAACATGGCCATAGCGTCTTCATAGCGTCAACGTCTTTCCTAGGTGTACATTAACACTTTTCAACCTCCAACCAATCAGAATCAAGTATTCACCCAGACCATGGTATAACATAGACTAAGCTATATAGCCTATCGTAACTTTAGCGTCACCAGCTGGACATTCAGTGGTATTGGATGTGTTAACGACGCTCGTAGCGCTACGAGTACCCCTGGAGCTCTCGTTAGCTACGAGCGTCTTAACGACGGTCGTTAAGCAACGATGCTTTCGGGAAACGGTGTGAAAACTGTCTGATGGTCGTACGACGAACTTAACGAACCACTTAGGCTAACGATGCTTTCGGGAAACTGGGCCCAGGGCCCAGTTTCCCGATAACGATGTACGATCCATCTTACGAGCCATCTTACGAATCATCTTTCGAACGATCGTTATTTTTTTCCGTGCGTTTCCCGAAACTCCTCTTAACATGAACGCGCGTGCACAGATCTAACGATCGATCGTAGCCTCGTACCTGTCCACTGACACGGTGCTGAAATACATATTATACCGTGGTCTGGGTGAATACTCGATTCTGATTGGCTGGAGGGTGTAGGTTGAAAAGTACACCTACGAAAGACGTTGACGCTATGAAGACGCTATGGCCACGTTGCTTGGCAACGCCTGCATACGGAAGATATTAAATAGTCCGCTCGACTTGTAAAAAAAAAAAAAAAAAAAACTCACGATTTTAACTCTAAAACACATTCAAGTATTATTAATTGATTAAATATTTATTTATTTCGTAAGTGACCATTGTATAAACGGGATAATGCCCTTCGAGGTGTCCATTAACAGAACCGTCCTCCGCGGTTCACGCCTCCACGTCGTCCATTCATTTATGTTAATATTTAATCAATTAATAATACTTTATATCTTCATAGCCATAGTCAACGTCTTTCCTAGGTGTACATCAAAGATAAGATTATCTTCAACCAATCAGAATCGAGTATTCACCCAGACCATGGTATAACATAGACTAAGCTGTATAGCCTATCGTAACTTCAGCGTCACCAGCTGGATACTCAGTGGTATTGGATGTGTTAACGACGCTCGTAGTGCGCTACGAGTACCCCTGGAGCTCTCGTTCGCTACGAGCGTCTTAACGATGTTCGTTACGCAACGATGCTTTTGGGAAACGGTGTGAAAACTGTCTGATGGTCGTACGACGAACTTAACGAACCACTTAGGCTAACGACGCTTTCGGGAAACTGGGCCCTGGTCAATAGTTGTATTTGACCGTTGTTGTTGTTGTTGTTGTTGTTAATGTTGGAGGTGCATTGCATTGATTTGGAACTGTTAAAAGGCAGAGGTGTCCCGTTATTGAAAAATAATGCAAACCCTTGGAACGTTATTGACAAATCAGAATCAACGCTCTGCTATAAATATATACATGCTAACCTGACATGCAGTCTGCTTCTGAGAACTCGGCTCCTCAAACTGCATCTCTTCTTCATCCTCACTGTCTGATTCAAACAGGTAGTACTCTCCGGAGTGTAGTACTGCAGGAATACAACAGCAACATTTGTGAGCTTGTGTAGTAAATGTGTTAATAAGCAACACACATGTAATACAATCAAGGCTTACACAACATTAATAAAGGATATAAGATATAAGACTGATGAAGATTCTTAAAACTAAAGGTGCAGTTTCCAGGTCTACGGAGTCCTTTACTTCAAACAGGCCACGGAGTCAAGAGTTCAATCCTTTATTCACGGGATCATGCAGGATACCCAAAATCACCAGCGCAGTCCCTTTGGGGTGACTGCCTCCAACAATAGCTAATGATTTCTCACGTACAACGGTATTACAAAACACATGGCAAGGGTGGGGATATTGGAGGTCCCTCCCATTGTTAGCTGTTAACACACCTTCTCTAGGCTATACAACACAAAAAGGTGCATCCCCGTATTTCCTATTGAGTTACGTAGTTTGAACAAGCCAATCACAATCTGTTTACTCCATGTCTAGGTTAAACAGAAAAGGAGGTTAAGAAGGGGGTTAAGAACAGAATTAAAGCAACACAGACCAGTAGGTCTGTGGAGGATCTGTTGTCTGAAAGATACATTAAAGGGAGGCCATTTAATGCTAAGCCCAACACCTCTATTGCTTCCTGATCAGTCCTGTCAAGAACAGTGTGGGGTTAGAGACAAAGTTCGGGCAGGGAGGGGGATAACTTACTAATTTCAACACCTCAATTGCTTCCAGTTGCTTCCAGTAGTATATACTTTGAGTGGGGCATAGTTCTTACGCATATGATATTTTAAAGTATACTAATAAATACAATATTATTTTTCAACTGAGTAAAAACTGACCAGCAGAGTGGTGCATCCAGGGCTGGTGCCATCTCTTTGGGGTCTTCCTTTTGGGGTCTTGAGGGAGAGAAGTGTCTTGGAGAGCAGCAGAACAAATCATGTTATCTTTCTCTGTGATAAATGGTATTTAAATAACACTTCTGATATTTAAATAACATTTGATAGTTTTACATGCTGGAATTTTTGTAGCAATAGCCATTCAATTGTATCCACTTGATATATGCCCTCTTCTTTAGGAGGGTTTCACATAATGTCATGCACATTCCAAGCCGCCATCTTGGTGCTTTTTCACCATTATAATTGTGAGAATAAAAACTTTTGCTTGGTTGGTTATTCTACATTTGTTGGTCAAGAAGTACCAAGATGGCCACTTGAACATCTTTATGGAGCTTCAGATCACATGCCAATATGGTTCTATATGGTGGTGGCAGTGTTAATATAATTAATATGCATTCATTCAAGGCATGGCATTCATAATGTGAACACATGGATTACAATTACAGACATAAATGTGTGGTTATTTTTAGCAGTTTGCCGATAGTCCATCATCTACAGAAGCTTAAATGTGTCTCCTGGTGGTCCTTCATGTTGGTAGAGTAAGGTGAGAGAGGCTTGGTGGGCGTATGTTATTATTATTATTATTATCCTTTTATTTATTATCACATCTACAGTGTTTGATGTTTTCTTCTAAGAGTAATTTGTATCCATTTCTTTGTGTTTCTCTGCTTCCTGTGTGTGGATGTCAACTTCCCATGATTATGCCTCATTAAATCAATTGCTTTGGTGTCTTGGAAGAAGTCACCTGCTATGCACTTGACCACCAGAAATACATCTTTCTGATTCCTATCTGTCCAGTTGTTGTTTAGAAACTTTTTTTGTAGTTACTCCAATTTGTATTATATGCTTTGATTATGCACATTCTCAGTTGTAATTAGCTTTGGATAAAAGTGTCTGCTGATAAAAGCGGCTGCTGTTTAACACATGTAAATGTCTAGTTCCACAAACGATTTAAAAACCATTGAGATTCATTTTGGAACAGTTTGGAAAAATATTTTGTCATTACCATCAGCTTCCTCTTCCAAGGAACCTCCAGATGATCTCCGTCCCTCTCTGTACTTCTTCTGTCTGGAGCGAATCCTCTGCATCCTTTGAGGATTGGAAAATAGATAAAGGGAAGATAAGGAAGGAAAGAGAATAAAAAGAAAGACAAATACAATTCCTATGATCATGTTGTATAGTCATACATTTTTCAGCTGTATCTTCTCAAACATTTCAAAATATCCATCAGTACAACAATTCTGCAAATTACACAGGTGATGTATTCTGCAAATTACCAAAATGTTTATGTGGATATGACAGAAGCATCAATATTTGTTAAATATGTTCATGGTGACATTTCTTTTGGTGGTACGTAGTGACAACATAAACTCACAATATCATTTAGTAATAATATCAGTTAGTAAATTGTCATTTTTATTGCTTTAACTATTGTTATTCTCTAAAATCTCAGAAATTAGGCTAAAGCTACAATGAATATACTTACGATCTCTTTAGCTGTGAGAGGGACTTCTCTTCCGCTTGCTGGTGGAATGTCATGTCCTTCACAAGACTGGCTCTAAATAGTTCAAAACCCCTGTAAGCAAAGCAATATGTCCATTTAGTTAGGGTTAACCCTTGAGATTTCGTTGACTATATACATAAAATTAATTATTACTTAAGATACATGCTATAAACATATTGGTCCAGTATTGAACGAGAGGGCTTCAGCCGTCAGCCACGAAATGGCAGCAAAGTAGAACTATAGGGGCAACGGCGTCCTGTCAATGTATGTCCTCTCAAAGTGCTTTTTTTGCAGGCTCAGATTGTTATTGTCAGTGTCGGACAACATTACGGAAAGGATCCCTACAGAGGAATAAAACATTTGTCTTTACCTTCCGCTTGATCCAGTCTGTTTGTTGTGTAACCAACTCTCGTTCAACAAGAATTGGCAAGAAATATCACAACTCACAAGAGTTGAGTTGTTGCAGTTAGAGAACGGTGGAAACGTGACAATTAGAGAGGAATGCATGGCACCGACAATTCGTCGTTTCAACTACAGAAAGCTAAGCTGTTATCTAAAGGATAAAAAAAGCAATGGTTCGTGTTTGCACATTTCCAAATTGTGCCAACAAAATGTTGTGCAACACTGTGTGCAGCTTTCATAGAAGAAGCAAAGATTTGATTTTAAGTCTTATTCAGCATTTAGTATAATGGGTGGCAATAGTATAATCTTTACCAATAGATAAAGATGTGAAGACACACACAATTCTGGATGACGGATCGCCATCAAGGAAAAAAATACATTGTAACTGGAGTCTATTACCCATGCTGCGTTCCAATACCCATACTACCATACTATTTAGTATGCTAGAAAAAGATTTAGTATGTCCCAATACATAGTCAAATGCAGTATGCCAAAAATACCAGGATGTCCTACTACATCCGGTCACATTTTGCGGAACATACGTCATATCAACTGACATCATTTCTTGTTGCAGTGACCTGTAGTATGTCCCACTTGTATTCATACTGTATGCTGCAGTACATACTAAAAGTAAAAAGAAAGAGTACACGATTTGGAACGTAGACCTAATTACCAGCCTGTTTTTATTGGAAGGTAGAGCTTTTTGATATATTTTGCACTCGAACAAGCTAAGACTACTTCTTGATGGTAGATGATAGTGATTCTGGCTCTGTTTTTCCCACTTAGCCTATGTCACTCTGCGGACTGTTTGGGTCCGGCATAATCTAAAATCTGCCCAATCTAAAATCTCCTTATGTGAGGACACAATGTAGGCATAGGCCTACATTGTGTCCTCACATAAGGAGACTTAACTACTGCTTCACAAATTCCACAGATCTGTTGGAAGTATCCGATGAACTTCCAAAAGTTTATAAAATCATGATGAACTCCAAACTCCTTGTGCATCATGTCCAAGTACTTCACAGTGAACCGATTTCACATAAAGTACAAAAGATCGTAATTTCCAACAACTTACAGCAAAAAGAGTATTCCTTGTGATATGCCATATATTTTGATAGGAGTATGGTCACGGGGCAGTCAGGCGGTGTGTTCTCAAGGACGCTAAGTTTAAAATACTCTCAAAATCAGCCACAGCTTAAACCATTCCGGCTTTTAGACTGTAAAGTAAATCTATTGAAATAGAAGTTAAAATAATTTAAACTTCGAGGTTGGGTGCATGGCCCCTCCCCGCTTTCTCCATAGGAAAACAATGGAGTGTGGCGCACAAGGTATCTGCTTGTTCATTATAGTTGTACATTATTTAAATGTGTGCAGTAGTTGCAGTGGGCCATAGGCCTGGAATTGCGTTAGATACTGACTGGACAGGAGTGCAAGTGGGTTTTTTTCAAAATAATAATACTTTTTGTTACTGTTATTTATTTGAGTTAATTGTTTATTTCAGTTGATTGTTTAATCTGTTCAACGTTTATTTATTTTTGAACATTTTTATTTTGTTAATGCGTTAACGCGCTGCGATAACGCGAGACTCTTATCGTGCGATAAAAAAATTATCGCCGTTAATCTATTCTCAAAGTTGGGTTGGGAGCTGGGTCTATACCGGATTTCCACCAAGGAAGGTAAGCGCCGCGGAACGGCTGCGTCCTCTGCCCGGCGCCCCCCCCCCCCGTTGGTCGTAGGTCTGGGCAGTGGCGCCTTAATGCACGGGCTTACCTGGGCTTCAGCCCGGGGCCTCGGGCCAATCAGGGGCCTCTTAAAAAATATATATTTAAAAAAAGATGATAAACGTCCGTATTCGCGGTGTCATTACTGACCCCCCCCCCCCCCCCCCCCCCCCCCGTCGACAATCGCGCACCTCTTCCCCTCCGGTCAACAATCACGCCCCCCCCCCCCCCCCCCCCCCGTCAACAAGCGCCCCCCCCCGTCAACAATCACGCACCTCTCCCCCTCCGGTCAACAATTGCGCACCTCCCCCCCCCCCAGTACATATACAGTATATATATATATATATATATATATATATATATATATATATATATATATATATATATATACTGTATATAAACATAAAGCTGACACAAGTATAAGTGCCAACACATCCCCCCAGTGAAATAACCAATGATGAACACAATGTTCACCAATGAAAGAACAATGCTCTTTGTCTGTCAAATGGCAGTAGACTTTAGACTTAGATTGTTGATGGCCCAAAAGCACATTCAATGTCTCAGGGACATCCTCTTGGTTTGGGTACAAAACCTTAACCTTATATCTATCAGAAATGACTAATGGAACTCAAAGACTATTGAAGAACCACCACAATTACTTGAACTGCTTCACCAATTTTCACCAGTTTTATTCACACTTAACACATGACTGCAGTAGCCCTAGTACTACTTTCATTTCCAGATTCAAGAAGACAGTTGACTCCAACTTAGACCTAAATGTGACAAGCAACAGAACTCTGTGACTTTAAAGCTGCTGTAGGTAAGTTTTGAGAGTTGTAAAGAGAGAGAGAAGAAAAGTGCAAAAGAGAGCAAGATTTTGAAACTAAACAACCACAAGAACATCTCCTCCCTCTCTACTCCCTCCCTCCCTAAGTTTATCTATATTGGCTCATACATAGGCAGACACAGTCAACTCGAATATCAACAGATATTCTCACAGCGCATTTCACTCACTAATAGCTGACGGATGGCTATGGCATTTCAACGTCATATTTTCTGCAGAGTTAACCTATCACACCATTTAGGCAAATGCGTTGGGTGAGCATGTTTCATTGAAATTAATGAGCTGCCTTGTACCACATCCAGTTGTTAATATACACACATACATGTATTCATTATAGCCACAATGATTAAGACAAACCTTTTCACAGAGGTATCATCGTAGGGCAAACACAGTTGTCGCTCTTAACACCAATTATGGGTCTGCTATTTTTATGTACCAGGGCACGGGTAGGAGACTAAACTAGTAAAAATATCACACATTGGCGATGGACCATGTACCCTGGTACATTAAAGTAGCAGATCCATAATTAGTATTATGAGTGACACCTGTTTGTTCTACGATGACGCCTCTATTAGATGACTGCTGTCTGCAGCCCAACCCAGACCTGATGGGGCCAACCGTGACTCGACCCAAATTACGAGCAAAAATATCAATTGGCCAATAATTGTTCTGGCCCTTTGCACTTGTGAAAAGTGTGTGTTAACAGTGTAAGACCAAACATTTGTGTGGACCTGCACTTAGCGAATGGGTCACCTGGTCTGTGCTTAGACTTTCTACTTATGTTAACTATTGCAATATCAGCTCATATGAAATACTGAGATGATATCTTCGACAAGCAATCAAGTGCTAGTTGAAAATGGGCAGGTGGATCCAAACTAAATCCACTGATGTAACCCTCAAACCCAAACCCAGACTATTTGGATAACATGAATCTTTCTTTGAGAAAGTAGATGGTTTTCCCTTTTCTGGCATAGTTTATTTTGGTAAAATATATCTTAACAGATTTTGTTATATTTTGGACATATTTGTTATTTTAATTGTCTAATTTCAATTTAGGGTCACATTACAATAAATAAGACACCTCACATATTGCACATAAAACAATCTATATAGTCAACCCATGCTAGGTAGTTTCCACTCTGTCTCACCTGGAAGCCTGTTTTGTAGAGGCCTGTAGTTCTGCTGACACATGCAAGAAGTAGAAGCTGAGGAAGACCCGTCTCTGGAGTAAAAGGAAAAGAAAACAAATGCTATCCCAAATGATCCCAGCCTCTTCCACTGGTAGGGTGCACGTTTTGTCGCCCACAGACTTGGCTGGTGGAAAGGAATACAGATAATATGCACGTGAATAAGTAGCACATGAAGTGAAATATGCAAATACAGGATTTCAACAGAAGCCACTGTATATGTATGTATGTATGAGGCAACTGATCATTCAATTGGTATTGAAGTGGGGAGCTTAGTCAATTTTCAACTGGCTTTGTATCATTACATTGTGGGTAGCGGGGAGATCTGGGTGCAGGCAACATGGAGGAAAGGTAAACATTGTGCATTTGCATATACTACCCACATTGTAATGATACAAAGCCAGTTGAAAATCGGCAAAGTTCCCCATTAATGAAACCAGTACTTACGGTCATAATAACCCTTTACTGTGCATACTAGGCTGAAGAGCTGTATCACCCAACAAAACCCTTTCTGCATCTCAACTACAAATACACATGCCAGGATCTGTATTCACAAACACACAACAAAAATTAATTTTATAGTACATTACCAACAAAACAACAACATTAGTCAGTATGAATATTTTATAATATTATAATATAATATAAAGTACTTGTATATTAGATATTATTCTTATAACATAATGTCAGGCTAGTGACTGGTTGAATGCAAACAAATGCTAAAATATTCCCTCCTAGTTCACATCCACATTCAGGGAAGTTTTTAATTCAATTAATGATCAAAGTATGATAACTTTTTTTCTTTTATAGGTCCATACTTATAAAAGTAAATAAGTTATCATACTTGATAATCATCCAAATTAAAAACAACTTAATGGAATCAGGACCTGTGTGTGAGTAGGTGTGTTTGTGTACTTAACTTACCGATAACATATTTTTTGCAATTATAACAGCTACATTATAGATTATAAGGCAGTCCCATACAGCAAGGCGGGTCCTAGCTGGTTTGACCAATAGCTGTGTCCCAAACAAAAAGAAAAAAAAACAGGCCAGCAAATAACCCAGTCCAAACACAGAGATTCTTGTTGCTCCGGTGACAAAGACCACTGACAGCACAAACCAGTAAAGGTATCGAAACACTAACACTTTAGCCATGTCAAGGTAACACCTAGGATAAGCAAAGTAGAGGAAAAACAAAGAGAAAGAGGGAAGGAGTAGATGCAATTAATTATTATGGCAAAATATAGGTAAACAACAAAATCTGATACAAATTTAAGACATTTCGGTGTGAAGAATGGTATAGATGTATGTGTTATGACATGGTTAATCCTGCCTTCCATTCCAGAGTGACAGACAAGCGAAATTACTTGCTGGCTTGGTGCACCAAGTAGTAGTATGAATATGAATGTTTGATAGTAGGACAGATATATAATATGAGGTTATTGGTTCAATAAATAATGCTTTTTGCCTGCAGTTGATGAAGTTGGGTGCAGGGTTAAATAGTTGGTTCTCCAGGGGATCAGGACAGTCTGTGTTCTCTCCTGCAAGAACCATCCAATCCTCTGTCTGCTCATTCTCAAAGACCTTCCACTGCTGGGAGGCACACATCAGCAAGACGAAATCCGCTGGAAACACAAACACATGCATGAAGTCCAACATGAGTAGTATCACCGCTGAATCCTGAACATATTGTATATGACCTCATCACATAAATGAAACCATTTTGATCCAAAACACTGCATTACAAGGAAACATGTTTTGGATATTTTTCACCTGCTTGTTTTAGTTTCATATTAAGCATTTGCTATGTTTTTAAGAAATGTATCATTTTACACAACCAATTGGAACAGCTCCTTATTGTGTGAAACATGTTCTGTACAGTCCTAATAAGATTAATTAAACCATACATTTCTCAGAGACCCGTTAATTTTATATTATTTTAACTGATCATGCAATCAATCTGAATATGTGCATGCATATAGGTGACTGCATATGTGTCATGTTGTTATTATTGTTGACAAGTGTTGGGTCCAACAGTTTTTAGCCACACATGTGTTGTAATGAATGTGATGAATGTGATGTCTAATGCTATTTCATTAGAAACATTAGAAATTAGATCATACATCTAACAGTCATTTGATATAATTTTGTTTTTGACAAAACTGTTCGGAGGAATTATTTAAAACAGTATGTTCAGTGTGACTTTCCTAATTATACTTAGGTGTTGCTGTTCTTAAACATCATTTTTATGGGCTTGACTCTGGGCTGGCATCAGCCAAATATATGAACTAATAGATGAATAGTATTGACAGAGTAAATAAGGGGGAAAATGTCCCATGTGTAAGTGTGTGCAGCCACACATATCCACACATAGAGTACCTATGAGATTTTGCGAGTTGGGCTCAGTGTAAAAATCTGGCAGATAGATCCACTTAATCAAAGCTGAGTTGATCAACACTGGAGTGTTCCACCGCCAAGGGTAGTCTAAACAGAGGGATTTTAAAAAACAACAGGAGAGACAAGACAGAAAGTAGTCAACAGGGTTATTTGTGGAGACTGCCTCAATCCACCCACCAACCATTTATCTATTAGAAAACAGAAGTATGGGAAAAAGTATCATATTAATAGTGAATATATCTGTGAATATATGTATTTAAAATCAATATAATCAACCCTTTTCACAGAGGCATCATCGTAGGACAAACACAGGTGTCTCTCATTACACTAATTATGGGTCTGCTACTTTTATGGGCACATGGTCCATGGTCATTGGGCGAGCGATTTAATGGTATTAAGCTTTGTTAAGCCATTAAACAACAAAAGCGTGTAATATATTTTTGTTGCAGAGGCTCTAGAATAACTGATTACTAAGATTCATAATCGCTGAGGGGGCATCAAAATGCAGACACAGGTTATGTTCCATCAAGTCTTCTTTATTCAAGATTGTGGCGATACAGCTTTTAGCTGGTTGACTGATATTTCAATATGTTGCTGTAGATTTGTGTGGGTTTATCTGAGGTGTGTGTTTCCGGGTGTGTGTGTAGCTTGATCTATGGATGCACACTTTCACACAGCTTTATGTATTTCTTATCCCAAGAACTTCAACTTCTATATGTATTCTCTAAGGTACACCACGCTTCATCACCGCCCATCTGTTGAAACCACAAACACTACGCTCTGTCCTGCGTTTTATAGCTGCCTATACTCTTCAGAACAACTTTTAATATTCTTAAGCATGATATGATTCATATTTTTGATTTGCATTAGTAATATCAACAAATCAAACTACATGGACACATGGGTCACTTTGCCTTGCCAAGTCATCTTTTAGAATCTATTTTAACATCAAACAATGTTTTTTTGGGACACTGCAGCCTTTCCCTGGGTCCAGTCCTTTGAATCAGCCCACTCCACCGAGTTGGAGAGTTGACTGCTTCTGGTCTGGCATTATAACATGAAACAGCAGTTTCTCAGTTGCAAAAGCAATTATCCAATGAGCAACTAATGATTTTTATTTTTATTTGATTTATTTTTTAAAATAAATACATTTCCCACAGGCCTGCGACACCTGTTTCTCCTACGATGACGCCTCTGTGAAAAAAGTCTATACCATCCACTTACCTTTACAGAGAGCAGGTGGCATACCCACACAAAGTACATACTGATAGATCATGAAGATGGACAGAAACAGGCAGTATTTAGGCCAGATCCTAGCCATCGCTGCCCGCCTCCTTCTCACTATGATGATAACCAACCAGCAGCCATGGATTATCACCACAAAGTTCATCCTCTGGCCAATCACATTAATTGTCATCAAAACGCATATCTGTGAGAAAATATGATATGAAAAAAAGATTATAATATATATATATATATATATATATATATATATACACACACACGCACACACCATGTTTTAGCCATACAAGTCCCACCATATTTAAATCTTGCCTATGAAGTGTTTTGCCTATGAAATTTACAATGAGGGGTTCCAAGAAAGCTTGGATTGTACAGTTCTACATATTCAGCTGGTCTGATATTTGACGAGGGCTTAGTTAAATATAATTCAATTTTGAATTTAATTTTGAAAAATAGGAAAAAATAGAGCAAAGTAATGGCACAAGACTGTGTACCTTATCGTGCCAAATGTACACCAACTACTATTCCCATGATGCAGCTCAACTCGACCCTAGAATATAACCCTTGGTTAATTTACACAGTTGAGTCTAGCGGTTTTCAAATAACGAGGGTGCAGTGTTTTTTACCAGACTATTTACCAAACCGCTTTGGTGTTAACATCTGTTCGGCTTTGTGTTGCTTTCCCACAGCTTTCCTAAGTCAAAAAGTAGGGGTGGACGGATCGATACCAAAATATCAATACTACAGATACTATGTCTTGTTTTAAAGATCGATTAGTGTCAATAGGATCGATACCGAAAAAGGGATCAGTTTCTCTCTTCTACATTGTACCCATTTCAAGAGTACTGAGAACTGTTTGTGCAAACAGCGTTCCGTGAACAGTAACACATTTCTTCTCCACTGTTGTCGTAATGTGCAGTGCACTCAAACAACATGTTGCATGCGCAGTGCACCCTGACTAGTTAATTGGACATGTAGTGATGGTGGCTGCCACTGAACAAAAGAGAAGCATCGTTTGGCGCTATTTCACAGCTGTGTATGAAAACGTTGCGAACTGCGTTTTGTGTAGAAAGCTGTTCGCTACTGTGGCAACACCACACATTTGTTAGTTTGTAGTTGAAATGCAGCAGACTCCAGACCCCTGACACAGAGACAGAGTTCACTGGCAGAGTCTTTTAGAGGCTCAGTCAAGGAATATTAAGGTATATAGTAGTGAAATGTATATTTTAGTCAAATCTTCAGATATTCAGCATTGGTTAATGTTACATTTTCAAACTGTAATTGGCCATCATTAGCTGTTACTTTAGTAGACGGATTAAATATAGCAGAATATATTCAACATTCAAATACATTCAAATAAAATATTCAGCCCATTGAAACGTGTTATCTAAATTAACTATTTTAATGGTATCAAAAAAAGATATATACCTCAAACCTGAAATATGAAAATGGCTGAATATAATATCCTATATAATATAGTATCCTATATTTAGTCAACATGTAGTCTGTCATAGGTTAAAGAATACCAAATTAACCAAATTATTTTGGTATTTCACTTAGGTGATTCTAGGGGTTTCACAGAATAGTTGACAGACGACTAGTTGACTATCAAAACCACTAGTCCACACTGTGCATCGTTGTAGACTAATCACTATTTTGTTGTTGAACATAGATTTGTTTGAACATTGATCATTTTCTACATTATGCCATGTTAAATGAACTGAATTTAAGAAGGAAGATGGAAGGAAGGAAGGAAATTAGAGAGGAATTTAGAGAAGGAAATACTCCCACTATCCCTGCACGAAAGCAGTCGCGTTGTAGTGCAGTCAACAGTATCTCCAGCTCAGACAAGCTTGCTGGGGGTTAGGTCCAATCAGATCGTGGCTCAGTTGTAAACAGCCTCTCAGAGCCAATCAAGGACTCTGCTATTTCACCTACCCCCAGGTTGGTCCTACATACAAATCGGAGCTGCCGGAGACCACTGCTGCACAATCGCATGTTTATCAACTGATCAATTTTTTATCATCTGATCGTTTTTTCCTTTTAATTTCTGAAGCAGTTAAATTCTGATATTTTAATAACCAAAAAAACAACTACAATATCACGTAGAATTGCTGTAGTGGATTTCGGATCCACTCATCGGTCAGAGTCTGATTCTGTTACGGCAATGTAGCCTAAACGTTTCAGAAGACACACGGCCTACTTTCAATTATCACAAAGCAAATAGGTGGTTTGAACATTGTGCTATGCATTGCACAGCAGGACTAGCGCTATTCACCCAAAGAGAAAACACACAGGCGTTATTGTAGGTGACGGATTGCCAGGAAAGGAAAAAACATCCTTATTCTATTCATGTTTATTAAATTACCAACCCGTTATCAGTAGGAAGAGCTTTTTTGTATATGTTGCCTTTGTTTAAACATTGTAAACAGCTGCTAAATCTCATCATTAAAACCATTCTTTATTAAAACCATTAACCATTAACAGTGTTTTCACGTCACCTTTAAGTATTGGCTCGCTTGGAACCTCAACCGATCCAAGCAAGTCGAGTCGAGCCGATAAAATGCGGTGAAAATGGGGCAGTTAACCCTTTACTGGTGGTATTTGAGACATTTTGGCGAGAATTGGTCATTGTTATTGGGTGAAGAAAATATGATATTTCCTGTGATTAATAGACTACTTTTTGGGAGTAGTTGTCGACTACTAAAATGCAGCAGTTGTTAATGCCCTAGGTGATTCCCCAAGAGCTCTGGATATTACAAGAAGCCTAGCAGACATTATTGTGAAGGACCTTCAACCTGTCTCTGTGGTTGAAGATGAGGGTTTTCAGCATTGTGTTAAGACCTTTGATCCATGCTACAATCTCCAAGTACGAAAGGTTTAATGGAAGGGAACGTTACAGCAATGTATGAAGAATGAAAATGAAAATATCTCTGGATGGTGCAAACAGCGTTGTACTTACAACAGATATGTGGCCATCAAGAGCCACAGAGGCTTATTTAACTTTCTCATCACATTAGAACTGACAAACGCAAGCATAGGTCCTAGAAACGCTGACATTTGCTCAAAATTTAAAAGAATCACAGATGAATGGGGCATAACTGACAGGTTCAGGCTGTAGTCACAGATAATGGTGCCAATATGGTTTCTGTAGTGCGCATTCACCACAGCACAAGAGCGGAGAGGCTCAAAGAAACACAGTTGAAGATTCCAGAACACATACTGATCATCAGTTGAAACAAGGTGGAACTCTGTGTTCTATAGAGAGAACAAAGAGAATATGTGAGAAGAAGGAAGCTGTTACCACAGTCCTCTGTCTTTTTGGAAAAAGCTCAAGCTTAAGTGAGGATGATTGGTCCATGATCAGTCTCTCCATTGAGACCCTAGAAGAATTAACAAGAGAGATATCAACTGAGGTGAAGTGATTCCCCTCATGTCACTACTTCTGAGAGCAACTGCATCTTATGAGTGAAAAGGTACCATGCTAGCTACTCAGCTGCCAACATCATTTCAAAGGTATTGAAACCTTTTATGGTCTCCCTGTCAGCACCTTCCTTAACACATTTTTAAAAACACAGTTTAAAAACCTTGGGTTCCGCAACCTAGCAAATGTTAAACCCATCAATGGGCAACTCATCACTGAAATGCAGCTAGTGAACCAGAACTCAGCCACTTTAGTTTCAGCTCCTGAACCTACCTCAAGCTCTGCCTCAACAATGGCTCCTGCGACTACCTCAAGCTTCCCTGCAGGGGCTGCTGCATCTCTTCCTGCACCAAAAAATTGGATACAGGCAGACTTTGACAGTAGGCAGCACCACAACTGCACCCCCATCCACACCTACAACTTCATAATTCAATTCACAGATGACACCGCAACAGTTGGACAGATTTCAGATAATGATGAGATGGTCTACAGGCTTGAGGTGGAAGCTGTTTCTCAGTCTAGTGGTGTGGGATCTTAGTGTCCTGAACCATTTGCCGGACGGCAGTGGTTCAAACAGGGAGTGGCCGGGGTGTGAGGTGTCCCTGATAATGCTGCTGGCCGTCTTCCTCAGTCGACTGCTATAGATAGTGTCCAGGGCTGGGAGCTCCATCCCGACAATGCACTCGGGATGGACCTGCACCACATGGTTCAGGTCCATTCGCTCGGCGGCTGTGCAGCTGGCATACCACACAGTAGCACATTAAGTCAGTACTATTCTACTTTTTAAACATTATGCTGCTTCTACTGCTGTTTTTCTTTAGTATTGCTTTTATTTATCTATTTTGTCGTATCTTACTTTAACAGCATCGGGAGAAGCCATGCAAAATTTCATGGCGAAAATAAAGCTAATTTTTAAGGCCTTTACACGCCAGGGCCGTGATGAACAGTTGCAACACTAGATTTGCGCGAGCTCATTCTTCAGAAAAAAAATGATGCCGCTTTTTCGCCACGTAATATTCACATTCAGTTTGAAAGTACTCATAACAAAAACAGTAAAAAAAAATTACTGACATGCCAATTAATCGCACGAAAACATTTGCATACTATAGAGGCTGACTCTAGGCCCTTGATGAAAGTTTTGTGATGAAAGTGTGATGAAAACATTTAAAGACAAAAGTTCCTTCCTCATTTTGAGGTCCGCAGCAAGTTCCATATTGAAGGGGCGAAATAGCTGAAAGCTTTTTCCCTAGCTCTAGGCGTGTATTGGGAACAGATAAAAAGAGAGCTACGTTTGGAATTGCATACTAACATACTATTGATACTAAGTATGATGTCATATTGAGTATGTAGTACGTTCACACTGCATAGTATGTGGATTTTGTGTACGCAAGAAATGCCTGAATGTATACTAGATTAGCATAGAATAGAGTATGCGGTGTGAGCTTACTGGACATACTCAACTGCCCCACAATGCATTGCGTCTCTTCAGACGTCATCTCACATCTCAAAACATTGGGGCCTATTTCCAAACAGGTGTCAATTAGATAATCTGACCACACATTGAAAATCTACAGGGTTACTCTATCAACCGAAAAAATCCAAAAAAATCAATAAAGTCACATGTCAAGTCACAACAGTGAAATTACAAAAGCTTTTAGCCTGCTTCAAAATCCCAGCTATCACTGGGGGGAATCAGGATGGACACTGCCCAGGTCTATTCCTGAGAATTCTTACCTCTGCCAAGGAGGTTATGTTTTCGCCCCGTCTGTGTGTCTGTCCGACACAGTCGCAGTGTTACAAAGTTTGCCTTTCTTTAAGACACTCAACCTGTATGTCTCCGGTATACCAAATAAATACTAAATACTATTCCAGAGAGCGAGGAGTTCAGCTACCGAGGTTAGCTACTTTGGGCACTGTTTCACTAAAGATGGAGTCAAGCCTGATTCAGCCAACATTGCAGCTGTGAGAGACATGGACAACAATCCTTGGCATGGTTAACTACTTGCCGAAGTTTGCCCCTATGCTCTCAGACATCAACACACCCATGCGTCACCTGTTAAAGGAGTCAAGTGAATTCATATGGGATGCGCATGACGAAGCACTCAGAAAAATGATAGAGCTAATCACACGGGAGCCAGGTCCAGTCCTAACATATTTTGACCCCAGCAGAGTGCTTAGGCTACAAGTTGGCGCACCCAAGTACGAACTAGGTGCAGTCCTACTGCTAAGGAAGTAGTAGTAGTAGTGCAGTCCTATAACAGTGAAGGCAATTATGCTCAAATCTCCACCAGTACGTCTGTGGCAGTCACGTCATTGGAGAAAGTGACCACAAGCAACTTCAGTCCATTATGAGTCCATTTTGCAAAAACCGCTTGCAGCAGCGCCTCCAAAGTTTATGAGATGATGATAAACACCCCTATTGGATGCTGAACAATGCTTGATTGTGATTGGTCCAAAGTACACGTAGTAGACATTGTTAGCGCAGTCGCAGTGTGTGTGAAGTTTGCCTTCCTTTAAGACAGTCAACCTATATGTCTCCGGTATACCAAATAAATACTTTGAGTTATAGCCCATCGTCGTCTGGAGTTAATCCAAGTACATATGTACAAAACAAGACAACACCCACTTCCAGTTTTCTTGAAAATCACTAAAGGGGGCCTTGTGGGATGTCATCCGACTCAGCTCAGAGACCAAGATTAAATGGCCAAATAAGGACGTACTAATGTCCATTAAACGTGGCTTTCATACACTGCTTAAAACACTCTTGGGCTGATCTGGACTGTGTGCAACATTTTCAGGTGGATAGATTAAGGCAATGACATTGTCTATTGTGTACCAGATCTAGATCCATTTGCAGCCAAAATAAGTAGTTTTTTCAATGACTCCAGGGTACAGCGTGTTGTCATAGGTCACAACACACCACTTTCCAACAAGGTGTTCAGTGATTGGACAGTTCAGTGATCATCAACTGGACAGAGAGTCCCTTCATATCTTGATGAGGTGGATTTGCTATTCCCTAACTTCTCATCATCAGGTGTCCGTACACCTGATGATGCGCGCCCCCCTGGGGGGGCGCGGACACTCTCCCGGGGGGGCGCGTAGGTCCGCGGTGTGTCACTATTGCGCGCACCACCCCCCCCGTCGGCCGGAGTGTTACAATCGCCTCCCCCCCCCCCCCCCCCCCCGTTGGCCGTAGGTCCGTGGTGTGTTACTATTGCGCGCACCCCCCCCCCAGTCGGCCGTAGGTCCGCTGTGTGTTACTATTGCGCGCAGCCCCCCCCCCCCCCCTCCGTCGGTCGTAGGTCCGCGGTGTGTTACTATTGCGCGCACCCCCCCCCCCCCCCCGTCCGTCCGTCCGTCGTAGGTCTGCGGTGTGTTACTATTGCGCGCAGCCCCCCCCCCCCCCGTCGGTCGTAGGTCTGCGGTGTGTTACTATTGCGTGCACCCCCCCGTCCGTCGTAGGTCCGCGGTGTGTTACGCCTGTTACCCACTGCATTCAACCGTCAACGGAAGACGGAAGGCGTGTCTGACGGAGGGGGGCGTGGAATTTGCCGACGGAGCCAGACGCAGCCAGCAGCCAATCAAATCGCTTCCCGCTTACAACAACAAAGCCGCGCTCTTCCTGCAATTTGTTATTGCTCTTTTCTATTGCAAGATGGATCCCGTCGTAGCAAGAAGAGTGCTTTTCCACCGCCACTATCAACTTGTCCTCCATTTTTAATAAGGTTTAAATGTTCCCGCTGCCGGCCGTCTGACATAACAGATGTGCTTTCCCGGGTTGTAACACCAAGGTGATTTCATTGGGCAGAGTCCAAGTAGCGTCACAGGACATATATTTGCATAATGTGATCTGATTGGCTGACGGATCCGTCGTGGCCAGAAAAGATAACATTTTCTCAACTTTTCAACGCAACGAACGGAGCCGACTTGACTGACGGAGCCACAATGCATTGCGGCTCAGCCCCATTCAAAGTCAATGGGATGTGTTGACGAACGCATCCAGTGGGCAAGAGGCGTTACTATTGCGCGCACCCCCCCCCGCCCCCCGTCCGTCCGTCCGTCGTAGGTCTGCGGTGTGTTACTATTGCGCGCACCCCCCCCCCCCCCCCCCCCCCCGTCCGTCCGTCGGTCGTAGGTCCGCGGTGTGTTACTATTGCGTGCACCCACCGCCCCCTTCGCCCCCCCCCATTTTTTTTACACTCACACAAATGTGAATACAGACACACAAATCTTCACAAATGTGAATACAGACACACAAATCTTATCACAAACACACAAATGTGAATACAGACAGATAAATCTTATTACGCACACACAAATGTGAATACCGATTCATTGGTGATTGATTGGTCAATACACCATGTTCCAAGACACCTCAGCTTTTAGTGGTTCCAAATTAATGCATCCCATTTTCAACGTCCAATTTCACAATCAACATCGATGTTGAATTCTACTTCAAATGTTAAGATAATTCACCATAGCCTATAATTAATATATAAATAATTCAATAATAATTCAATGATTTTAGCTGAAACGTGTTGGTGATTTTTCTGATAGCCTAGTTATAAAGTTATAAATATAGCCTAGTTTACACAGTGCAGGCATTGCAAATGACACAATGTAGCAAGTTACACAATTAGGGTATAATTGCAGACCAGAGACTTTGCGTGGGTGGGACTACTGTCAATCACTTCTCGGTCCGATCAATCAGAAGGCTTGAATTACATGTCAATCAAAGATTAACCCGACAAACTATTATATTATTATTATACACTAAAGACACAATTTTCAACTCGCTATGGCAATGTAGCAAGAGTGACCTAATGGTGTTGTACACTTAAGGTTTGAGACTGTTGTCAAAGCACATTGAGTGTTTACTGTGACATTCTGTTTTAGGAGGGGATGCTGAGTATTATCAGCTAGCATTCAGTCAGCTCTGGTCCCTCCTACTACCGAAACACAATATCCCACCTCTCACTTCCAGTGAGCTGTGTACATCAGTTACCAGAGCAAGAGCAAAAACAACAACAACAGCAACATCGACGTCAACGACAAGGTGAGTTTTTTGACGTAAAGCAATATCCTAAATATGTAAGGAAAACGCATATCCTTCCCTCTCTCTCGCCACTAGCCGAAGCATCCACTTCCAGGCATTGAGAGTGCCTGGGAACGAGGTTAGTTTAACCCTTGTGTGGTCGTATTTTGACTATTTTTCCAATATTCGCCTCTGTAGCATCACATTTATCCATAAAAGTGCTTTTCATTATTTGTAATAAGATGTGATTTTTGCAAGAAAATCTATTAGAATAAAGACATGGGTGAAATAAATCATGTTTATCTTATATATAATGGAAACAAGGTTTCAATCAATACCGAATCTCATCGTTTTGAACTGTACAAATTGGAAAGACTAATTTTACATACTCTATGTAATTGAAATGATAAATAAGCCCCATTGAACAGACTTGTGTGTGTGTGTTGTACATTTATTTCTTGTATAGTGTTGGATTGGTTACATTTTTGATTTCACAAGCTGCAGCCGTGTAAATCGGAAGATAGTGATAGCTTGTAGTTTACAAATGCAGCATATATTCTCTGGATTTTGCTGACATAACATTTCGTCCTTCCTCTATTACAGTTCAAAATCTGTGCTAGCTATTGAAGATGTGACCTTACACAACAAAAATTCATTGCAGTTCCAGAAATCCATAAAAGGCACAAATGATGCATACAAATTGGTCAGACGATGTGTCACTGTTGTTGTGGTCATATCACTATTAACCCTGTTTCCGCTCAAATCAAACACTATTGGGATTTTTTTTTAAATGCGTTAAAAATGTGTTCTAGGAAGGAGGGGGGTGTGTTATCCCTATGATTACGACCCCCTATAAGTGTCTGAGAAGCTTAACCCTCTCTCGGCCATCAACCACAGCCCAGACGGAGCTCCACACATCCACACACACCACACACATGGCTCATATAAGACATATTACTAAATTTAAAACAACAACAAAACGATTTTTGGTTTACTGCCCCTTTAAAAGAATAATTCACCCTCACAATATAACATACTAAAATCCATTATTATGGATTTTACTTACTTACTCTTGAACAGTTAAAATATTCTATAACATTTAGCCATCATTATTGAAGACTTTGCCAAAAATGTGTAAGCCCTCATTCTCAGGCTTCTAGATACAAAGCTACAATTGCTATTGAACTCAAATCCGAAAATGTACCGCATGATGGAGCACCATCCACAGGTAGCATGAGCCGATGGGGGAGAAGACGACAGCCTTCACGCGGCCTCCCCTGCGAGTAATGAGATATGGTGAAAGACCAGCTCATGAAACTAATGTCGCCACCCAATCGTCACGCTGTCGGATCAGGGCACAAGAGGTCGGGGGGGACGCAAGCTCACGTCGGGGCGGGCGGCCATCCTGACCATCGAGCGTCAGGGTCTGGCAGTGCTCCAGCTGAATGTCGAGGGCCTCACCACCGCCAAATTGGACATCATACGCCTCCTCGCCGACTCCCACGAAGTCGCAGCCGTCCTCCTTCAGGAGACGCACTGTGGAAAAGCAGACATCCTCAGGTTGCCCGGGTTCCACCTCGCCGGCTCCATCCTCAGCAGGCAGCATGTGATGGCCACCTTTGTTAGGTCTGATCTCAGCTGGATACAGACAACAACGGTTGTGAATGTGTACAAGCCCCCACCATTTGTACTGTCCACATCAGACCTCCCAATTGCCCCGGCTCCCGCCATCTATGCCGGGGACTTTAACTGCCAGCACACCGACTGGGGATACTCCCACACAACACCGGATGGGGAGACGCTGAGCGAGTGGGCCTCCAACGCCAACGCCCATCTCCTGTTCGACCCCAAAGAGCCACCAAGCTTTCACTCCTCCAGATGGAACACCTTCACCAACCCAGACCTCGCCTTTGCTGTGTTCCACAGTAATGACCTGATGCCAGAGAGAAGGGTCATCGACAGGTTCCCCCGATCACACCACCGACCGTCTGTCATCGGAATACCATCACTGGTGCAGCCGGTCGCGGGGAAACCTGTCAGAAGATGGAACTTCCGGAAGGCCAACTGGCATGCATTTTCTGTCGAGACAGAGAGAAAATCCAACAACCTCCCGGACCCAGACACTCCTGATGTAGATGCCGCATATGCAGCCTACTGTGAAGTGCTGACAGGGGCAGCGAAAAAAAACCATCCCACGAGGCTACAATGCAAACTACATCTCGGGTTGGAATGAGGAGTGTAACCACCTCCTGCGAGCCCACCAGCAAGCTAGCTCAAGAGCCGAAGTGGATGCGACAGCAACGGCACTACTCGAGAAGTTGGACGCCACCCGCAGGGCTAGATGGACAGAGGTCGTCGAGTCGATTGACTTCACCCACTCCAGCCGTAAAGCGTGGCAGACCATAAACCAGCTCTCAGGAAGAAGCATAACGCCTCCCAAGTGCCCGGTGACAGCAAATGCCATCGCAGCCCAACTCCTGAAGAATGGCCGCTTCCCAGATGCAGACATAGAATTTGCCCGCTCAACATGATGAGCGAGTACAGAATTATCTGTATCTGTATCTGTTAACCATATGAATTATCTGTATCTGTACTCGGAGTGGGCGGGGCCTAACCCGGAAGTGGGCGGGATTTAACCCGGAAGTGGGTCGGGTTGTCTTGAAATGAGCGAGGTTTTAACCGGTATGTTATGTTAAGCATGCAATTGATATGGGTTGATCAGAAATTGTTATGTATTGCTGATTAGAAAACTATTTACAGGACAGCATCAGCATTAAAAAAAAAAAAAAAAAAAAAACTCTGACGACCGGCAGGGAGAGGGAGAGTGTGTGTGTGTGTGTATGTGTGTGTGTAGCTTGATTTCCAATATTTATACCACTACTAGCTTTATTTTTTCACGAAATACAGCAAGAAAGTGTCAGACACTGTGCGTGAAGTAAAAGAAAACTGGTTAGAGCCAGGCAGCCAGATGACGGTTAAAAAAAGAAAAAAAAATCTCCGACAGGCAGAGACGCAACGCGAGTCGGCACCACGTCTGAACGAACCCACGTTTACCAGAACTCTACTGGTTCATAAGTAAGTACCAACCTAAGTAATAACAAACCTGAAGCTGAAGAAACCCTAAACATTAACGGAAAACGACCCGCGAACCTGAGTGACTGAGGGAGAGACAGAGAGCTGTTCTGTGTGTGAGTGATCAGAGCGGGACACAACAACACATCTGCATTGTGTAGGGGAGGGGGGGAGGGGCGCTGTAGCCTATCACAGAACGCTGACACAGTCAGCTACCCAATGAGGATTTTCATTCAATCCGAGCACAGATATTGACTCGTATTACTCGTATAATACTCGTACTCCGCAAAAGTGCTTTATCCGTACCGGATCCCCGTTTCAGCCGTGTATCCGGCTCAACTCTAGTAGCCAGTCTCTCCAGGGCGGCCAGTGTCAATGCCAACCTGTCAGGAGATTTCACACCAGATGAGCTCAGGGACGCTATGGCCAAACTCAAACAAGGCAAGGCAAGGCACCAAGCCCCGACAACCCTAACCCTCTAACCCTAACCCAGAGTTTGTGATCCACCAGAGCGAAATAATATCTGCCTGGCTGTGCGCATTCTTCTCTGCATGCCTCCGGAGGTCCAAGCTCCCAAGGATATGGCGACGGGCTGCTGTCATAGCCCTCCTGAAACCTAACAAACCTGCGGATGATCCCAAGGCCTACAGACCAATCTCCTTGCTGTGTGCCCCTTTTAAGATACTGGAGAGGATGATACACAGCCGAATTGAGCCAGTAGTTGACTCACAGTTACCAAGGGAACAGGCTGGCTTCTGCCGGGGCAGGTCAACAGTGGACCAGGTTACCCTCCTCACACAAGACCTCGAGGACAGCTTCCAGGCCAAAGCCAAAGCTGGGGTAGTGCTACTGGACCTGACCGCCGCTTACGACACTGTTTGGCATTGCGGACTCCACCTGAAGTTGCTGAGAACCATCCCGGACCGTCATATGGTCAACTTCATCATGGAGATGCTGTCAAACTGCAGCTTCATTCTCCAGACCAGCGATGGCCAGCGCAGCAGGCTCAGAAGGCTGAGAAACGGGGTCCCACAAGGGTCTGTCCTCTCACCGATGCTTTTCAACATTTACATCTTTGACCTACCGGTGACGACATCCAGAAGATATGGGTACACGGACGATCTAGCCATCATGCTACACCAACCAACATGGAAGGCGGTTGAAGAGGGCCTCAACCAGGATATGGACGTCCTGGCTGCCTACCTACGCAGGTGGCGCCTGCAGCTCAGTACCGGGAAGACCGTGTCGGCAGCATTCCACCTCTGCAACAGGGAAGCAAGAAGGGAACTGGAGATCTCCGTGGACAACAAACCCCTGGAGTTCCAGCAGGCCCCAAAGTACCTGGGCGTACGCTTGGACAGGACACTGTCCTACAAGCAACATCTGGAGGAAGTGAGGGCCAAAGTAACAGCAAGGGTCTCACTCATCCGTCGCCTTGCTGGCACGACCTGGGGGGCCTCTGCCAAGGTACTACGTATCTCCACACAAGCTCTTGTATTCTCTGCAGCCGAGTACTGTGCCCCAACCTGGAGCAGAAGCCCACATGCCAAGATGGTCGATACAGCCATTAACAGTGCACTCCGGATCATAACGGGCAGCCTGAAACCCACCCGTGTTCTACCTGCCAGTCCTAGCAGGAATAGCGCCAGCCGGCCTACGACGAGAGGCTGCTACCCTCACCCTGGCAAGAAAAGCCCAGGAACACGACTGGCACCTCCTCCATGACACCACAACCATGGCAACACCTCCAAGCAGACTCAAGTCCCGCCACCCATTCAATCAGGCCGCGCAAGAGATGCTTACCTCCATCCCGGAGGATCTGACAACCAAAGCCTGGCCGGCGGCAGCATGGAAGCAGGAGTGGGAGTCGGCAGGACACACACGTCTACACCTTTACGTCCCGGATCCTGGAGATGGCGTTGAAGGAGAAGACCTACCTCGCCGGCAATGGACCCTCCTGAACCGCCTACGCACAGGGGTCGGCTGCTTCAAAGCGTCCATGAAGAAGTGGGGCCTAATAGACAGTGCAGCGTGTGAGTGCGGGGGAGCGTGAGCAAACTGCCAACCACATTATCACCGCCTGTCTCCTGCACAGACCACCTTCAGAGGAGGGTCTCTTCCGAGTGGGACCCGAGACGAGGGCGTGGCTACACGACACAATGCTGGACATATGATGACGATACACGAAAGAAGATGAGCCGATGTTTACAATGGAGGAACAGCTGGTTTTACTGTTACATACAATCTGCCATTGTTCGTTAAAGTAAGACAAATAAAACAATGATATATGGAATCAAATATTGAAGGGTGGCTGACTCCTCAGTTAAGTGAGTTTCACGCATTATTTCAAATCGCAATATCATGCGATTTGAAATGATATTGAAGGGTCAACATCCCTTGACTGTCAATACAGATCATATACTGTATACATGTTGTGATAAATGCTGATATTTTTTATTACAATGCAACAAACCTTTAATATGTTTATGTACAATCGGCATTATAGAGTAAATGTGTTACATAAATAAAGATTGTATCAGACTGATTAGACTCTGGGACTGGGTGGGGCTGCACACCTGTGGTGCATGAGCAATAATGGCACCCAGGATATACCAGCTATCACCACACACACTCAGGAGAGAGCCACTGTCATGGCAGCATGTTCCATCTGCTTGGCATGTTACTTATACTTTATTCAACAACAACCTGTGTCTTGTGTCGGAGGAGCCCAGAAAAGCCACTTATGTGGCGTGTGGCAGCAAACCACTGCTTGGCAGCAAACTTTTATTTTTACAAGCCAAGATGGCCGTCAAGATTTATATTTACCGGCCAATTTAAATTCTAGTCGGTATATGCTGGCCAATCTCGGAATCCAAGCTACTTTAAAATCCTAAAAGTGCCAATCTTTAAAATGGTCTCTTTTATCCATGTGATTGAAAATTGATTCTAGATGTTTGTCGGGTTAATATTTGATTGACACGTAAGTTTAGCCTTCTGATTAGTCAGACCAAAAAGCGATTGATAGTAATCCCGCCCACACAAAGTCTCCGGTCTGCAGATACACATACTAGAATTACACAATGGAGCAACTAAGTTTAATCTTGTTATTCAAAATATTGTGTCATTTGCCATGCCTACACTATGACTGAGACCAAACCATTTTACGGATACATTTGAGTTATTTAGCTGTTGAAATGACCACAGTTGGTACTTATTGTATGGTATAAAATGGTCAAATAACACAAAACACACATACCTCCAGGCCAAACTTGTAAAACGTATAGTTTAGCAGGTACTTTAGACATGTCATGAGGCCATTGTCTAGTGTGTCCCTGGTGGCGGAGGGGAACAGTATGTGAACAACAGGAGGGGAACATTGGACCTGGCAGTAGTGGTGAATTTGGTGACGATAAACTGTTGCTTCAAACACAAGCAACATCAGGACCACTAAATGATTCTGAAAGGGAAGAATAGAGGAGTAATCCAGATTAATCTCACTGCTCCAACTGACTGAACTTTAAGAGCAAATATATAAATATAGAATAAAAACGTAAAATTCCCGCTTTTTAAAAAAAACTTTTTTAACTACTCATGCAAAATGGGAAATATAGATAATAACCATACTTTGCTGTATCCCAACACTGTGGCATCTTTCCTGAAGCCAAACCAATTAGCAGGGTCCACTGGCCCCTTGTACAGTGTGGAGTTCCTCATCTGTTCTGGTGAAAGGTTGGTCATGTTCGCCAAAGGCTGGTGGGGATCAGGTGAAGAAAACACAAGAATAAAGAACAACTGTCAACCCATCATTTACTATTCTGAAATTCAGGTCACATCACTTCAGCACAAATATTATTTCCATAAAAATGTAATACTGATTACCTTTGCAAGTAACGCATAACAAACTTATAGCACATGTTAGTATTTGAGCCAAAATATTTTAAAATATTGAATTTGTGTTCTTTCATTTTATTTTCATGGGGGAAAGGATTAAGAAAATATGTCCTATAAAAAAATCTAAAGTAAATGGCTAACAAGTAGAGCAGACTATGTATGGTTTTGTTGTGAGTCCGTCGGTTTATAAAGTAAACAGTTAACTGTATGAACAGATGCTTGTAATCCTTCTTCAGTAAACATCTCTTGGTATACCATACGTTGAATCTTACCAGGCTGCAGTTGTTTGAGTACTTGGATGGATTGACGATAACTAACTGGTACAGCATTTTACAGACGATGATGACACACACCCAGACGGTGGATAGACAAGAAGCCATGGGCCTGAAGCGGCCATAGGGCATTGCCAGGGACCACAAGACAACCAACACCAGGTTCATTACTGAAGGCTGGAGGGACCAATAGAGCAAGTCAAGACGTTAGTTGGGTTGACCAACATTAAACATGAAGATGATATGAACTTATTTCTAAATATTGAAATACTAAACAGAGCCTGAAAAGATTGAGATTGGATTAAAAAAAAGACACTGTTACCTCTCCTAGAGCAACCCATATGGTATAGAAGGCCACCATCTTGACTATATGAAGTTCCAGTAGCCTCCAGAGAAACACCTGAGCCTGGGTCAAAATATCTGAAAATTGTCTGCAAAGAACCAGCAGCCTGTCCATCACTAGACCCCATTTACTAGGCATTAGCTCTGGAGTGATGGATGAGGAGAGAACAATGCAAAAACAAAGATGGCAATGTGTTTAAAAACAGGTGAAATATCAAAGAATTTGAGGAAATTAAATAAATATAAAAAATACATATATTGGTCAGCTCTTCCTAATTTGGTTTAGTAGAGTAGTTACAACCATATATATCTTAAACAGTAAATGTAACTTCAGATCTGGTGATGACCATAACTTATATTTTACTTCACATACTTATTGATATGTTCTCTCAAAGGAAGGCAATACATAAACAAGAGCTGCATAATACATTTTTATCTCATTTTGACTATAAACTAGACAATATCATTATAACAATGTTGTTTACCTCCGTCCTCTAACTGGTCGTTTCCTATCTCCAACTCTTCTTCTTCAAGGCACCCAGTGCCCTCAGAATTTGCACAGCCACTCTTTCTGATGTCAGGATGCAAATTAACATCATGTGATTGACATAAATATTTAATGCATGTATTACACATTGTGTAATAACAAATAACTACAGCAAATTGTAAAACAGATTAATACATAACACAATAACTGTGTGTTTTCCCTTAATTACCTGTGTATAGGGACAACATGCTGCAAGTCTGTTAGTCTCATAAAAGGCTTGTGGAAGTAGTGAAGCTGCAATATGCATGCTAGCAAGAAGAAGCCAGGGATCAGAATGCTGCTGAACAGCTCTGATAGAGCAAAAGTCTCCAGGCCAATATCGGCCAACCTGGAAATGCATAACGACATATGTTAGACAAGTCACATTGTGTTAGCTTATGGCAGGTCACCAGTCAGAATTTTGGAAAATTGATTTTTTGAATAATAAAGCAATTCTTGTGAACTCATTGAAAGAAAAATAACATGTCTGGGTATGTGGCTGTGTAATGACCTTGATGGTAGAACAAGCTACCTAGCTCCCTACAATTTGCAGAATCCCTCACCATTTTCAAAACACATAATGGAGACCCTCCTCTTTCGGAAGGAGGGTCTTCAGATCAACAAAGTGCGCATAAAAAGTACATAAGTCGGCTTGTGTACTTTTTATGCATGCTTTGTTGAGCTGTACTATTATCGTTGAATTTAGAAAACAATTTGAAATGTGATACTGTAACTGCACTACCAGAAAAAAAATGAATAACCTTGTTTTTGTTATTCCTATGGCTACTGATTCCTATGCCTACTGATTCTACAGCTACTGATTTCATGGCTACTGATTCCTACGGCTACTCTGCACCTTCTTTGCTGTTACTCCAGTTTTAATTGTATTCTTTGACTGTTCCCAAAGTTGCTTTTGATAAAAGGAATAAAATCTTTATGAATGGTTAAAAGACCTATAAAGAGTTTAGAAAATGTTTAACACACTGTTCCTCTGAAAAACCAGTAAAGTTCCTCCAGTAGCCAGGGAAGTCTTCAAACTGATAAGTGTAGATGGAGATTAAAATCAGCATGGTGTAGGCCACGACAAGCCACCAAAACACCTTGAGCAGTTTCCTCCACAGGGAGTAGTACACCTGGAACACAAGAACACATGGGTGACTTGACAAAATTAAAAGTACAATATATTAAAAAGTACCTATAAATTAAATAATAAAACACATAATATAACACAATAACAAATAATACAATAACATTCAGCAGTGCAGTTGGGTGGTTACTATATCCAACCTGATAGAGGCATAGGCAGAGAAGGAAAAGTAGCATGTAGACTATTTTGTATCCAACCAGCTTTCCAGCAAACGAGACCATTATAAACATCCCTCCACAGACATAGATCCAGTACTTGGCATAGCAGCTCATCACGACTCCTCCAACCACCTTCAACACTGATGCATCTCCACAACTCTGTCCTATTGGTAGATACAGGAGTGGAGGCCATGCAAAAGTAAAAAAGATTGACATACATTTCGTTCGTAAACAGTTCATGCCCATACACTTAGATTGATAGATACTCAAACACCCTAGCCACTATAATATAATGCCAAACCACTGTCAGTTTTTGGCTACTGGCCTCTAGTCTCATCTGTGTGTGTATGCGTCACTCAAACATGCTTTTAAATATGTTTGTAACAAAACAATATCATGATATTGATTGTTAGTGTTTCATCACTAAATATACTAAATATACACTGCTGCAGATGGTCTGCATAAGCAAGAGGAAAGAAGTCTCACCTCTGGTAGTGACCTCTTGCAGTTGAGTAATAATCGTCTTTTTCCTACTGAAAATTTCTTTCACTGATTGCCGCAACAACAGCCAGAATGTAAGAGTAAAGAGAAGCTGAGGAGAAGAGAAATTTACAGACATATAAGTGGATAATTTTTTTTAACTATGTAGAGATGTGACATTATTACCTCACAGGAATAGGCCTTTTCATTGAGGTGTCATCTTAGGACAAACACATGTGTTGCTCATAACACTAATTAAGTGATTAAACTGATGCATATTTGCTGTCAACTTCACTCAACTGAAGTATGATACTTGATTGTTAGTGAATTAGTGTGTGAGTGTGGCAATGGTTCATTGCTTTCTCTCTCTCTCTCTTTCTTCATAATACATAATATAATGCCCTTCTCACCATAGCGCCTAATCTGAGGCATGGGTAGTGAGCCCTGTCCAACCCGAGCTGTCTGAGACTCAGCGCTCCAACAGTGTTTGGTAGCTCAAGGTGGAACTCCATTGCCCAGATGTACTGCAGAGAGCACAGAGCCAGGCCATAGAACAGTATGAAGGGAGAGCACAGCATTGCCACATGACGTCTGCAGAAAGACGAAACAAGTGTGAGTTGTTTTTTATAACACATTTTTAACTAAATTAAATAGTAGTGTGACAAAAATGAAGTAGTTTCAAGCTAACAAATACAATATATTGGCTTAAAGCCAAAATGTATTCTTCTTTACAGTACCTGGACCGCACAATCCATATAAAACAAGCCCATAGCAACAGCACAAACGTCAGCCAGCTGTGGTAAGTGATGCTCCATACCTAAAGAAAATGTAAATTATGTACAAAATGCATGAACTTGATGTAGTTACATTATCAGCCAGCTAATACCACTGAAGTGAGTAGCTGAAAACTTAATTTAGTCATCTACCACAGCGATTCGTAAACTATGGGTTGCGATCCAGTTAGAGGTGGGTCATGGCCTGTCAACGTACAGAACACTCAGAACGCTAAGTCCCACACCCCATAATTACTGTTGCTAACTCAAACGGAATGACCAGCGCAATGAAAACGATGCTGGCTGTCAGTGTAAAAGATATAAAGAGGCTCCGTACAACTTTGGAGACAGACAGGCTTAGGGGCCGATCACACAGAACCGCGGTGCTTCAAAACACCATGGCAGAGTGCTTTGTGAGAATTGCTTAGAGCGTGGGTGCGTGCCCAATCGTGCCATTTAAACTGTTTTAACAGTAAAAATTGACCCAACAACCCTCTTACAATCGTTTTAATTTCTGAATAAAGTATTATCCTTTCACTGCCAAAATCAGCTTCTCGTTGTTGTTGTTGGACATTTTGTCATAGCTTCTCTTTTATTGAGCGATATTTTAACATATTTTAACATTTTAGAACTTCCTCCGTCTATGAAGGACTATGAAGTCGAAACATACCAAATTAATTGATTATGCACATATATGACAATAGCAAAATATACCATCATAGCTATGAGAGCACAGACATAGCTCTGTTTCATGACCACTCTGCCCATCACAAAGAAAGGATTTTCACCATCTTCATTATTGGCAGAGATGTCTGAAAAAAATAAAATAAAAGTATTATTGAGACATCAACTTAAACCTGCACTATGTAACTCTTTCACGGCTGCTATTTACTCCATTCAAAAAAAGTTAGTTGATGGTAGTTTATAACAGCTACTCCATGTTAATGGAACTATATCATAAATGGCTGCTAGGGCAGCAGGGAAGCCTAAGCAGATACTTGAATACAAATATGGTAAAACTGTAATTATGTGGTTTAATCCAAAGTGATATCACATGAAATATATATTTACGGCATGTATACACAAGTTTTTTTTAATTCATATTTAATAGTACTAGTGGATTATATTGAATAAGTACATATTCAATTCTGAGAAGCATAAAATGAAGCTCGATATAATTATAATTATATGCCACCAACCACCAATGGCCTCTCCCACAGTGTCTGGTCTCTCTGAATGGCCTGGAGATAGGAGCATAAGCTAACACACACACACACACACACACACACACACACACACACACACACACACACACACACACACACACACACAGGTTAAACATAACATGATGCTGTAAACAACTATTATTATTTTCTGCCTTTTGTAAATATACTATTTACCTGTGTTTCGTCCTCATAGATATGCCTCTGTGTATTCCTAGACCTTAGCTCTACATTATCCCTTGTTGGCTCACCCTTTTTCTCCTGAAAATAATGTAACAACCATACCCCCCCCATACACACACACACACACACACACACACACATATATACATATATACATACAAACATAAGAACACTGTATAAGAATACAATAAAAGCTTACAATGTGACAATTACAATGTTTACAGTTTCTCATTTTGTAGTCTCAGTCTGTCAATCTGTTCTAGTACCAAGTAATCTAACCCTATTTTAATTATTTTAAATTGTATAATTTTTAATATACTAAATAAAAATTTAACAACGGCTTGTTGAGGGCCCCCCTAGACCTGGACTAACCTGACTAAAACTGTTTTAAACCATCTGAGAAGATCATCTTAGGTCGCTTTCACAAGCTTAGTCCTTTTGGTTATTTCCGAATCAGAATGAAATTGATACTTTGAGTCTCATGAGCTGCCACTTGTATGCAGGGAATCACGGAATTGCTGTCCAAGTTTTGTTTATTATTATGAACTCTAATGGCCATGGGGTGAACACAACATTCCAACTCTGATACGGACCAAACACCGAACTCTGGTTCACTTGAAAACAGGGGTCTCGGTCCGCTTCCAAGCAAATTCTGGTTTGGTTTTTTTTAGGTGTGAACGTGATCTGACCCAACTATAGGAAGCGATCCAAAAAACAACACATTGTCGGTTAAATGTACACCTTTGCCGCAAACTGGAAAAAAATAAACATTCAGCCCATGAGGTATACATGAACTTTTCCTAGATTAAAATGAGTCAGACTTCATCGATATATGCAGGGGTGCACATAACTGGTACGCAAGTACGCATGCGCGCCCATAATCAGCGATGCGTACCGTCACTTGTGCCACTACAGCGCTTTTGCGTACCTCACCATCAGGTCATCAAAATAAAACTTCTATCTTGTACTACTTCTGCGTTTCCCCACCTGCAAAAACAAAGGCAAACGGAGCCGCAGCGCTGTGTGCTCTGTGCACCGCGCGCACACTGGAGAACTGCGCAAAATCAGCCGATCGCAACGTCCGTTACTGTGAGACATCCGTGCTCATCCGTGGCAGTGACGGACTCCCGCCGCTACCCCCCGTCAACAACTCCGCTACACCCCCCCCCCCCCCCCCGTCAATAACTCCACCCGCGGTGGAATCGCCTTTAACATTATCGAAACGACGCTACGTGTGGAGTGCGTACCGAACATCATCTCCTGGTACTCAAATGAGTACCTCACTAAAAAAGTTATGTGCAGCCCTGGATATATGGTTGGACGACTATATAAAGCAATTTCTTGTGGTCACTCACAAAAACACAAGTTATTAAATTATATATATTAAAATATAAACTTCTTAATTTTAAAGAGCACCACCTTGTGGCGATGACCTGAAATTTAGCACGATGCCTAATGGAGGTATAAGGAACTAATGACCAAAGTTTGGTGTCGAACGGACATACCAATGTGGAGAAATGGTCCACTTGCTTTTTTGACGTAAAATGTACACAAATTGCAACTGTTATACCGCACTTATTTTTTGAAATATGAAAATGCTTTACCTGACTTTTTTTCATGGTACAGTCTCCAGATGCTATGTGTAAACTTTCGTGCGAATTGGAGAAAAGCACACAGATGGAACCCGTAGATGTAGTATTTTGGAGTTTTTGCGCTGTAGCGAAGGCAGAAGTGGGCGTGGCCTATATGGGGAGGTGCAGCAATAATTCCCGCATGCGTGGATATAAGGTTTTTGAATGTGCGACAAAGTATGCGGGAGTTATTAGCGTTACGGATTTTGCTCAAAAACAGTGCCACCTAGTGGTCTTCCTAGTGGGCACATGAAAGTGACGCAGAGAATATATAATTTTTCACTAGGCCCGACAACTTTGCCAAATAATAACAGTCAAATGTATATGTTGAGATGGTCAAAAACGCCGGCAAAGTTCTGAAAAATAATAATAATAATAATAAACAAAGCAATTTCAATATTATTCAGTGACTGAATGATGGAAATTGGGTAATTTTTAATTTTTAGGAACACGAAAGCAAAATTAAAAAACCCAAAACTGCATAAAGTTGTTGTAGCTCCATTATTATTGTCCGCAACAAGGAAGCATTGTAAGTTTCCCTCGGATTTTCTGTCCAAAAGAAGAGCAACTCGTTAAACAGCTTGATGAAGCTGGGTTGAACGGTAACTTGAATGGTATTAAACGCTGTTTAACGGTAACGTTAACACAGGACTTATGGTAACCAAACCAAATGAAAATGAAACAAAGTATCAACTTCACCCCTCAATCGGACCAATTCTACCGAACTATAGGTGTGAAAGCGCCCTTGGTTTACCTGGTTTGGTAATAAAGTAACAATTGCAATTGCTTTTCTAAATGACGGTTGAAGCAATCCATTGTTGTTTAAACATCTCTAATAGTGGTGTCACAAGTTTATTTTTAAACTTTTAGTCTATTGGGAGACCATCTGGGCCTATGGCTATTAGAATTTCATTGGTCGTTATGTTAGAATCTAAATAATTGTTTGTTGCATCAGGAATTTTTCAAAACTAGTCAAGCCTCCCATCTAGCACTTGCTTTATTTTGTATTCAATTCAAAGAATAAGTCTATTGGACTGCTCATAAAATCCATACATTTGGTATTGAAGTAAATGTGTATGAAAGTGCCATCTTGGAGGCGTAGTCAATACATTTGAATCAGAGTAAAGTAATGGACATTGGGCTATGACCCAAAATGGCAATGTTGTCATAGAAACACTCTTCAACGTCTAATCAGTGTAGATATTAGGAAAAAGTCTATGTGTGAGTAACATTTGTGTGTGCTTGAATGACATGATAATTCTATGTTGTTTTGTTTTCTCCAGTAATCAGCAAAAAAGTCAATTTTGGTGGACCTGTCCATTTGTGGGTCTAGAGTAACATTAAAATTGCACCCTATTATGTATCCACCTGAGAGTGTTGATAAAGTTAAAAATAGATTATCAAAAAATGATTGGGTCCATACACATTAACTAAATGAATAGTTTTGTGTAGTAACAAGCCATGTAGATTTAGGTATTGACCATATTTTGGGTCTGATTACATGTTTTTTTAATCCTGTTTCTGACAATATACTGTATATATATATATATATTTTTTTTTTATGTTTATTTGATATGGACACAGCAATTACATTGGACAGACCAGATGCATTGTTTAAGTGTTTTAAGTGCTAATTCGCAACACTTGTCCATAGGCAGCAATATATATATATATATATATATATATATATATATATATATATATATATATATATATATATATATATATTGTATAGGTCCTACTGTCAGTTCTAGGTAATTTGGCTAATATAATGGGCTTGAGACCACCTCTTTGTGACCAAAATGTGTGCTTGTGATAGTGCCCTTAAATGTGGACTACTGTTATGGTAATATGTTGGTGCGGCAGTATATACCTTGTCTGGCGTCCTGTGGCTGCTTGTCTTCAGCACAATGGCTATTGTGATGTAGAGAAGGAGCAATATACCCGGATTGACATAAACTGGCCAATCATAATTCAGATTTACGATGAGGTCAGAGGGGGCAGAACAATTTCCATGTTGGATGATGTCCTTCAGACCAAACAGTCTAGTAGAAAAATTAACAGACTTTGTTTCAAAAACTTTGTTTTTTTTATACCTATATGAAATATGAAGTGTAGTATGGTGAATATTTAATACAGTAGAGGGCAGTTCAGGTGAGCCCAGATTATTTGTATGAAGTGCACATAAGGAATGCTAATGCTGTTCCTGGTGCAGGGTATTGGCCAGAAAGTAAAATCAGACCATTTTACGACAAAGGAAAGGGTCTCCATAGCATCTTCATCAAAAGGAACATGATTGAGCAGCTTAGCTAAAAGCATAATAACCAGTACTAGCCTTGGGCTGACCCTGATATACAGCCTGCAAGGCAGTATAGCTCAAATCCCTTGGTGTGATGGTTACCAGGCATCAAGAGCTCCTGCATAAAAGGCAGGCATGAATGAATGATTCTGGATTCAAATTAATTAAGGCTAAATTTGGGATTTTGTAATATAATCACAAAAAAACAACCCTCCAAATGGACCAGACATGTGTTCAGACAGAGTACCAGGTACCCAGATCTGAATAAATGACTCCAGTCATGTCTTCCCAACCCAACACAATCATTCATTCTATATTGGAATGTTTGGAAAGGCTAGTTAGCTGCTAGCCAATAGTGCTGATGAATTGATGAACAAATATTTAGCCATTTCCAGATAATATTTCCAACAATGACTTCATTATACAGATTCCCTGACATCACCAACAATAACAAAATGTAACATCTTGATCTAAAATCAGTCCACAATGTCCATCCCCTAGATATAAGCCAGAGGCGTCCCAATCAGCATCAAACGGTGCAGATAATGTTGGATAGGTACACCAGGAGAGCTGGTGTGTCCATAGTAGAAGTCTTGTAAACTTTAGAGTTTATTAACAGTAAGACCATAACTATAAATTACCAAAATATATGCTCAACAAAATTCATCCACCCAAGTGAGTTGTTGAGCTAAATGTATATAAGTGTATAAATAAACTATACTTTTACCTTGCCCATAGACTTTGAGGTGGGAAAAGGGCTTGTGCCATCTGACTCTGGTACAGATACAAACAGATCATGTGACCTGCAGTGAAGAACCCCACCATCACACACAGCGCGTTGAAACCAAGGGGGCTGATAGGAAGGTGGCATGCCCACCAAGTGCATAGGCCAATGAAAAGAATGAAATAAACAGCAGAGAAAGTTGACGGAAGCGTTATGCCTATAGAGACGATCACAAAAACATGGCAAGTCATGGACAAAGAAACAGTATTTTCTATTATTTAACAATAATAACACATTTTTATATAGCACTTCTAATATACTCTAAAACACTTGTACATACACATACATACATAGATAAAGTGCTTTGAATATGCATATATTACTAATGCTCTGCTATGTATTCGAGATTCAAGAATTAGCTTACCAGCTATAGCTAAAAGACAGATGGTTAGGATTCGTCCTACATCCTGGAGAACTTCATGTGCTGTGGATCTAAGACGCTTTGCCAGCTGCTTAGCTCTGGTTGCTGTAGACACTTTCTCAGCAGGTGTGTTGGATGAAAGCATCCCCTCATGCTCAGCACCTACAATGCCTGCTTCAACATCTTCGATGACTGCTTCAACATATTCATCATCTTCGTTTTCATCTTCATCTTCATCTTCATCATCTTGTTCTTGTTCTTGTTCTTCTTCTTCTTCTTCTTCTTCAATATCTGTTAGAACATCTTCAATCTGAGTTGAGAGATGCAAGGAACACAGAAATAAGACATACAGATGGTAGGAATTGTGTTTCCAAGCACATCAACCAGAAAATGCCTTCAAAACTTCAAAACATTTATATTAATTAATTCACATGAAGGAATTCATCACATCATATCGCTTAAATATGGATCCAACTGCAGGTCCTGGTAAAACCCACCCATGCTGCCCAGAATCACGCTATGATTGGAAGGTGATGGTAAAGTTTTGGTATTAGGTTAGAAATGGTTAAGTTTGGGATTAGGTTAGAGATGGTTAAATTTGCGATGGTTAAGTTTAGGTACTAGGTTAGAGATGGTTAAATGTTGAAGATGTTGGGGGTTTAGGTTTAGGGTTAGGTTAGAAATGGTTATGTGCTGTGTTCTGTGCAGCTTGGCCAGTAGGGATTCATATTTTTACTGAAAATGTTACATTTTCTATTCCGGGAACAGAAGCACACTATCCCAGGAATCCTGTGAACTGCACTTTTTTTTAAGGTATAACTTTAGCTATAGTCAAAATGCATTGGTCACATTTTAAGCAACACTAAATGTAACAAGGAGAAATATGCATAAACCTATGGGTTCCCAACCTGACCACTTTAGTGTATTATTTGGTGGTATGAATGATTAAGGCAAAAGAACGGCATTTATGTTAATCAACATTAGAATCAACATAATATAAACTTTGCATGCAGCTTGAACTTTGCTATAGCTGCAAGGGATATGAAATGCCAATTTCATTGCCTGTGAGCTGTCTGCTGAGAACAGCCTCATGGAAGTGATATTTGACAATTGTATAAACCAGTGGTTCTCACCCGGTGGGGCGCGCCCCCCTGGAGGGGCGCGGACACTCTCTCGGGGGGGCGCGGGTTCAAAAAGGAGCACAAATACGCGTCCGGCTTTAGGCCGGACTGTCCGGTTTTTCAAAGCCCTGTCCAGCATCAAGCTGGACGCGTATTTGTCCTCCTTTTTGAAGACAGATTACATATTGTGTTAGCGGAGGCTGCTGGTGTGAGCCTTCTGTAACTGCTAAGCAATGTTAGATATAGTAATAAAGTCAAAGTTATCACTCAAAGTTACCAGAACATTTTTTAATTGTTGTATTAATTACAATAAGATATCAGTGTATTCAACCGGTCTACGCCATTCCTCCACAGTAGGTTTTCCTGGTTTTAACCACCTTCTAGTAATAGCTTTTCTACTAGCAGCACTTAGGATCCGAAATAAATATTTGACATTAGGAGAAACATTTTCTGATGTTAAGGCACCCAAATATTAAGACTCAAATTTAAGTTGAATGTCCATCTGAAAAATGCTTTGCATAACTTTATAAACCTCCTGCCAAAATGGAATCAATGATGCACAGGACCAAAATATGTGGAAATGATTTGCTTCGAGGCACCCACACCGTCGCCAGCATGCCGAAG
The DNA here is from genome assembly GCA_030340625.1 of Merluccius polli. Taxonomy (NCBI): domain Eukaryota; kingdom Metazoa; phylum Chordata; class Actinopteri; order Gadiformes; family Merlucciidae; genus Merluccius; species Merluccius polli. Next base: position 133,489 of record JAOPHQ010003411.1, on the reverse strand, counting down.
AATTTGTGTAGTGCCTCTTTTGAGCTGGAGTGATGAAGAACCTTATAAGGTTTTTCCAGCAAAACTCTCGCCATAGTTGAGCTGGAAGTTTTCCACTGTATCTCACATAGGTTCTCCCAATCTTCGTCCTTTAGAACAAGGTTTCCTTCATGTTCCCATTTTTGTTTTACATACAGTGAACTACATTTTGTTTGTTGTAACCCCTTGTAGAGTCTTGAGATAAGTTTTTGGTTAGAGCCAGCAGAATAAGCATCTATAAACACTTTTAACAGAATATTATCCCAGCCTACTTGTGTACACCTCTTCTGTATCTGGTCAATATAATGCCGGACCTGAAGGAATCTGTAAAAATCGTCCTTATCCAAGCCAAACTGCCTCTTCAGATTTTGAAAACTATTCATGGTCCCATTATGCAAAAATGTCCCTAACCATCTCAAGACCTTTACTGCATCCTTCAGGACATTTTGCACTATTACCTTGTTCCACATTTTAAGTGACAAACATATCCATGGGTTTCCCAATTCCTTTAAATTATTCAATAAGCCCTTATCCCCAAATTGCAGCCTGGATTGGAAATTCATCTGATATAGCACCTTCAATCTCCTTCCATCTAGCACAGTATTCCGGGTTGCACCAGCATATTAATGGCCGCAATTGAGCAGCAGTATAGTATTTTTTTAAGCATGGGAGAGCGACGCCGCCCTTGTTTTTTGCCAATTGCAAACTCTGGTATCTAATTCTTGGCCTTCGTCCCTGCCAAATGAACCTCGAAATATGCTTGTCCCACTCCTGAAATTGTTGGTCCGATATATCTAGTGGAAGGGATTGAAAGAGATACAACAATTTTGGCAAAATAACCATTTTGACAGATTCCATACGTGATCCAAAATTAAGAAAAGGTATAAGGTCCCATCTCCTTATGTCTTCCCTAATCTTTTTGTTCAGGGGGAGGTAGTTAAGTGAGAACAATTTTGTCAAATCTATTGGAATGTTTACCCCCAATTATCTAATTGAATCCGAATCCCATTTCAAATTGTACTTATTTTTCACATTTACAGAGGGGTTGTATTTAAAACAGAGAATTTGTGTTTTTGGATCATTCAGCTTATATCCAGAGAAGGATCCATATTGTTCCAAGAGTTCAAATAACCGTGCCAAAGATTGCTCGGGGTCGGTTAAATACACCAATACATCAGCGAATAACGAAATAATTTGTTCTCCCCCATTCATAGTGATTCCTTTAATATTGTCGTCCTGACTGATCCATTGGCTCAGGGGCTGACAAAGCTGACAAACCCCCCTAAACAGATAGCTCCAGAACTCCTTTCCACAGTAAAATGCAATGAATTTGCTTGCTTTTTCAGTGAAAAAATCCAGTCCATAAGGTTAAATATTAGCACAAATCAACAAAACAATAAAATAACGCAATCCCTAAGACAGGGGTCGGGAACCTATGGCTCGCAAGCCACATGTGGCTCTTTTGCCGATGGCCGGGGCTCTCGGACGAAATTAGTTGAGGGGGGAAAAAAATGTAATCAAGGAATCAGACTAGGTCTACCCTAATATAATGCTAAAATAACAGTCAATACTAGGGGAGAGCTGTGTCGATTGAAACACGTCATTACATTCGGAGAAAACCGTATTTTTTTTAATCAACCCGACTCTCCCAACACGCACACACACACGCACGCACGCTGGCCCTATAATGACAAGGCTTCGTGGCAAATAGGCAGTTACAGTCTATCTGAGTAATGCGCGGGATGCGCGTAACACACCCCGGTCCGAAGACCGACCGGGGGGGGGGGGGGGGCGCGATCGTAACACACCGCCTCCGGTTGGGCCAAATTACTTTATTTTTAATTTTTATGACATCCTGGGCCGGCCCAAAGATGTGCGTCGGCCCCGATGGCCAGTCCACCCCTGGCGCTAATCAAAATGTTAAAAAGGAAAAAGCCCGAAAAGAAAGTCCGCAACTTTCAGCCCGATTGGACAGATTGCGTTCGTGGAAAGAGCTGGAAGTGCGATCTGTCTGTTATGTAATGAGAAAATTGCGTCCAACGATCAGTGGCGTAACTATCGACGGTGCAACCGGGGCCCAGGGGGAGAGCCCCCCCCCCCCCCCCCCCCGGCAACAATCGCGCAGCACCCCCCCTCCGTCAACAACCGCGGGGGCACAAAAAAAACAAAAAAAATATTTGCACCGGGGCCTATCATCATATTGTTACGCCAGTGGAAACGATGCAATGTTAACCGCCACTTCGACACTCACCATGCACAATTTGCAGCAACATATCCTATGCAAGTTAAATATCCAAACTTTTGCTTGTAACCGTCTTTATGTGGCTTTTTTTTTTTTTTGTAAAAGTGGCTCTCGAGGCAAAAAAGGTTCCCGACCCCTGCCCTAAGACCTCCCAGGAATAACTCAACTGCGATGTCAGAATTTAATACAGTTGACCAAAAAACCATAGAGGAAACAGTTCAGCATCTAAAACCATCAACATGCTGTCTTGACAAAATGCCATCAGACTTTTTTTAAACTATTGTGAACTCTGTCCAAATAGATTTGCGACAAATACTAAATAGCTCACTCCAATCGGGCACGTTTCCTAAATCCCTAAAAGTAGCTGCTATTAAGCCACTCTTAACCAACTACAGACCTATCTCAAATCTTCCTTTTATAGCCAAGATCGTTGAGAAAGTGGTTTTTAATCAACTCAGCAAATTCTTGAATTCCAGTGGCCTTTTCAGGCTTCCGACCTCACCACAGCTCAGAAACAGCTCTTATTAGAGTGTTAAATGATATTAGGTTAAACACTGACTCAGGCAAGGTGTCAGTTCTGGTCCTGTTGGATCTCAGTGCTGCATTTGACACTGTGGATCACAGTATATTGTTGAACAGGTTGGAAACTTGGGCAGGACTCAGCGGAACAGTCCTAGAATGGTTCAGGTCCTACTTGGAGGAGCGGAGTTATTTTGTGACCATTGGAAGTTATGAATCCAATCGAATGGCTATGACATGTGGAGTTCCTCAGGGGTCAGTTCTTGGACCCCTTCTGTTCAGTCTATATATGCTGCCTTTGGGTCAAGTTCTGCAGAACTCTAATGTAGACTATCACAGTTATGCAGATGACATGCAGATATACATAGCACTGTCCTCAGATGACTACAGCCCAATACAGTCATTGTGTCACTGTTTAGAGCAAGTAACAAATTGGATGAACCAAAATTTCCTTCAATTAAATCAGGACAAAACTGAGGTAATTGTTTTTGGCAATAAAGAGAAGAGGACTGCCGTCAGTAAACATCTCGAGTCACTCTCTCTAAAAACGAGGGACCAAGTCAGAAACCTTGGCGTGCTGATAGACTCAGATTTGACCTTCAGCAGTCATATCAAATCCATCACCAAAACAGCCTTCTATCATCTTAAGAACATATCCAGAGTGAAGGGTTTTATGTCTCAAACAGACCAGGAGAAGTTGATTCATGCTTTTATCTCCAGTAGACTCGACTACTGTAACGGCCTTCTGACTGGACTCCCACAAAAAAGCATTAAACAGCTGCAGCTCATTCAGAATGCTGCAGCTCGAGTTTTAACCAGAACAAAGAGATCAGAGCACATTACTCCAGTTCTAAAGTCTTTACACTCTGGCTCCCAGTCAGCTATAGAATAGACTTTAAAGTTCTGCTACTGGTCTACAAATCACTGAATGGTTTAGGTCCAGAATACATGAATGACATCTTAGTAGAATACAAACCCAGTAGGGCTCTGAGATCTACTGACTTAGGTCAGATAGTGAAGCCCAGAGTTCAAACTAAACATGGTGAAGCAGCGTTTAGCTGTTATGCTGCACAAAACTGGAACAAACTACCAGCTGAACTGAAATCAGCCCCAACTGTGAGCATTTTTAAATCCAAGTTAAAAACACTTCTCTTCTCCTGTGCTTATGATTGAGCTTGTTCAAAGCACTTTAAATTGTAAATTTAATTGCACTATGTCCTTTTAAATCATGATTTTATGCTGCTCTTATAGTACTTTATTTCTTTCTATTCTTCTATTCTTGTATTTTTTATTATTTTTTAGTACTATATTATTATTCAAATTTTTATTTCAATTCTTATTGTTCTATGTAAAGCGCATTGAGTTGCCATTGTGTATGAAATGCGCTATATAAATAAAGCTGCCTTGCCTTGCCTTGCCTATGTATTTCACTCAGGAGGAGCAAGTAGTGATTATGAACTGATACAAGGAGTTTAAAAAGCAAATAACGGCAAGGGGCAATACAGTTGCCCATAATAAGGCTAGGGAGGCGTGCTGGCAAAAAATAGCAGATTATGTGAATGCGTGAAAAGATTCTGCATAGCCTAATTGTCTAAAAATAACTATGCCAAATGCAGAATTGTTCGCCATTAATCCCAATAGAGTGCATGTGATTGCAAAATGCAAAAGCAACCTCCAACTTGCTTTATTGTGCAATTTAGGGAATTCATTTCAAATACATCCTGTAAGAAACGTATTGCATGTGCTGGAAGGCAGCGACGGTGGTGTGGTGGATTAGTATGTGAGCTGAACGCCAGCGACCGGGGTTCATATCTTGCCTGTCCATCAATTCAATTCAATTCAATTTTATTTGTATAGCGCCAATTCATAACAGAAGTTATCTCAGGGCACTTTTCAAATGGAGCAGGTCTAGACCAAACTCCTAATAACATTTACAGAGACCCAACAGTACCACCATGAGCAAGCACTTAGCACGGGGGCAAGGAAAAACTGCCTGTTAAAAGGCAGAAACCTTGGACAGACCCTTCGGCTCTAGGTGGGTGGTCATCTGCCTTGACCAGTTGGGGTGAGAGAGAGAGAGAGAGAGAGAGAGAGAGAGAGAGAGAGAGAGAGCAACTACATCAATGCACTAGCACCAATGATGGGGGACAGCGAGCAGCAACAACAGTAACTGTATATAACTGGTAACTGATATTAGCAATGGCAGTCAAGCAGGACCATGGAGGCTCCGCCAGGATCCATGAGAACCTGCGAGACGAGAAAACACAAGAACTCCGGGGAAGAAGTGTTAGTAACATGCATTAATGGGACATGAATGTGTGCACACAGAGAGAGAGAGAGAGAGAGAGAGAGCGAGAGACTCAGTGCACCAAGGGAAATCCCCCGATAGTCTAGGCCTATAGCAGCATAACTAAGGGATGGTTCAGGACTCACCTGATCCAGCCCTAACTATAAGCTTTATCAAAGAGGAACGTCTTAAGCCTACTCTTAAATGTGGAGAGGGTGTCTGCCTCCCGAACCACAACTGGAAGCTGGTTCCACTGAAGAGGAGCTTGGTAACTGAAGGCTCTGGCTCCGGTTCTACTTTTAGAAACTATTGGAACCACCAGTAGCCCTGCATTCAGAGAACGCAGTGTTCTAGTGGGGTAGTAGGGTACTATGAGCTCTTTGAGATATGAAGGGGCCTGCCCATGAAGAGCTTTATAGGTGAGGAGGAGGATTTTAAATTCTATTCTAAATTTTACAGGGAGCCAATGCAGAGAAGCTAGTACAGGAGAGATGTGATCTCTTTTCCTAGTTCCTGTCAGTACTCGCGCTGCAGCGTTTTGAATTAATTGAAGCATCTTAATGGATTTATTTGGACAACCTGATAATAAGGAGTTGCAGTAATCCAGCCTTGAGGTAACAAATGCATGGATTAGTTTTTCTGCGTCTGTCTTTGATAGGATGCGTCTGATTTTTGTAATATTACGTAAATGAAAAAAGGCAGTCCTAGAGGTCTGCTTTATGTGGGAATTAAATGACAGATCCTGATCAAAGATAACTCCAAGATTCCTGACAGTGGTGCTAGAGGCCAATGTAATGCCATCTAGAGTAGCTATATCTGTAGACATTAAGTCTCTAAGGTTTTTGGGGCCAAGTACAAGAATTTCGGTTTTCTCTGAGTTTAACATCAGAAAATTGCAGCTCATCCAGGATTTTATGTCTTTAAGACATGTTTGTAATTTAGATAATTGATTAATTTCATCGGGTTTGATCGATAGATATAACTGCGTATCATCTGCATAACAATGAAAGTTAATGGAGTGCTTTCTAATAATATCGCCTAAAGGGAGCATATATAAAGTAAATAGTATTGGTCCAAGTACAGAACCTTGTGGAACTCCATGACTAACTGTAGTATTTATTGAAGATTCATCATTCACGTGTACAAACTGTGAACGATCTGATAGATATGACATAAACCAGCTTAGTGCGGTTCCTTTGATGCCAATTTCATGCTCGAGTCTCTGTAAAAGAATACTATGATCAATGGTGTCAAAGGCAGCACTAAGATCTAATAATACAAGTACAGAGACAAGTCCATTGTCAGAAGCAATCAAAAGGTCATTATTAACTTTAACCAGAGCTGTCTCTGTGCTATGATGAACTCTAAATCCTGACTGGAAATCCTCGAATAAACTATTGTTGTGTAGAAAGTCACACAATTGTTTGGCGACTACTTTCTCCAGAATTTTAGACAGAAAGGGGAGATTAGAAATCGGTCTATAGTTGGCTAAAACCCCAGGGTCAAGAGTGGGCTTTTTAAGAAGGGGTTTAATTACAGCTACTTTAAAGGACTGTGGTACATATCCTGATAATAAAGAAAGATTAATCATTTCCAGTAAAGAAGTGCCAATTAAGGGTACAATTTCTTTAAGCAGCCTAGTTGGGATGGGGTCTAACAGACAGGTTGATGACTTCGATGAAGAAATTATAGAAGTTAACTGATGAAGACTGACAGCAGAGAAACACTCCAAATACACATCTAAGTTTGCACCAGTCAAAGTGTCTGATGTTGGAGAGCCTGCGATACCTATTGAGGGCATTTGGTGACTAATTTTCTCTCTAATAGTAATAATTTTATTATAAAAGAAGTTCATGAAGTCATTGCTACTTAAGTTGATAGGGATACATGGCTCAATAGAGCTGTGACTCTCTGTCAGCCTGGCTACAGTGCTGAAGAGGAACCTGGGGTTGTTTTTATTTTCTTCTATTAGTGCCGAGTAAAAGGCTCCTCTGGCATTACGGAGGGCCTTTCTATAATTTTTAAGATTATTTTGCCATATTAAGCGATTTTCTAATAAATTGGAAGCGCGCCATTTCCTTTCTGATTTCCTTGTTTCTTGTTTTAATTGACGAGTTTGTTGGTTGTACCACGGTGCTAGTTTCCTGTGTTTTATTATTTTCTGTTTTCTAGGAGCGATAGAATCTAATGTTGATTGTAGAGAGCCTGCAGCACTATTAACAAGATTATCAATTTGGGAGTGACTAAAGTTAATATAGGACTCCGTTATATTCAGATATGGCATTGAATTAAACACTGATGCAATCTCCTCCTTAAATTTAGCTACAGCACTGTCAGATAGACATCTGCTGTAGGAAGTTTTGCTTAATGGCTTATAGTCAAATAATAGAAATTCAAAAGTTATTAAATAATGATCAGATAGGAGAGGATTATGTGGAAAAACTATTAAATGTTCAATATCCATGCCATATGATAGAACAAGGTCAAGAGTGTGATTAAAACAATGGGTTGGTTTATTTACACTCTGACAGAAGCCGATTGAGTCTATTAATGAGGTAAATGCGTTACTAAGGCTGTCATTTGTAACATCCACATGGACATTAAAATCACCTACAATAATTACTTTATCTGATTTAAGAACTAAACTTGATAGAAACTCTGAGAATTCAGATATAAAATCAGAGTACGGTCCAGGAGCGCGGTACACTATAACAAATAGGACTGGCTCCAGTGTTTTCCAGTTTGGGTGAGAAAGACTAAAAATAATGCTTTCAAATGAATTATAATTTAGTTTTGGTTTAGGGTCCATTAAAACCCCCGAGTCATATATAGCTGCTACTCCACCTCCTCGGCCTGCGCCTCGGGGAATGTGAGTATTAATATGACTGGGGGGGGTGGATTCATTTAGGCTAACATAATCCTCATGGGACAACCAGGTCTCAGTAAGACAAAGCAAATCAATATCATAATCTGATATTAATTCATTCACTAGAACAGCTTTGGATGACAGAGACCTGATATTTAACAGTCCACATTTAATTCTTTTATTTTGTGCTACTGAGGAGTTGGTTTTAATTTTTATTAGGTTTTCATGGTTAACGCCTCTTGTTTTTATTTCTTTACATAATGTAGGCGGTCGGGGGATAATTGTTTATGTTAAAAGCTCTCTCCCATGTCCTGGGACTGTGGTGTTATCTTGGTCATAAAATCTAAACGTCATCTGCTAGCCAGGGAGGGCAGTTTCGGCCCTCAGAAATGAGCCAAGTATGGTATGGTCTGGCTCAGGCCTATAAGATGTGTGTGCATTAGAGAGGAGGCAGAGTTTCGGACCCCATTGGGGGATTCGGACTCAGATTGGGAGAAGATTCGGCCACCATTCAGATGCATAGAATGTCATCCCGCTTGTGTTCTCTGTTAAATAAAAAGTTATTTACTCAGACACTTTTGGGAGCGGACCTCCATCATTTCATCATCCACAGACCAGTATTCTGGCAGCCGAGAAGAATATACTACACCTACATAAGGTCCAACAAGGACAATCAAATAGCGAATACCCTCTGATGAGAACCTGTATCTCTCATAAAGAATATCCTCAGGCAATGCCAAGGGATCGGATCTGTCCCGAAAGCGGCGCACAGCTTTAAGAAGCCGATCTAATCGGAAAGTCTTAGCTGAAAACCTCATGCCAGCATAAGTTACCATGGTGATATAGCGACGCTAAAAGAGAGCGACTTTCGTATGACAGCTAACCCAGGCTTTGAGCGCAGCATACCTCGCTAACCCACTAATCGAGGTTCGTAGTACACCCCCCTGGAGCCTTATTTGGTTTAAGATGTGATATGGCTGAACACATTTCTTTCTCTGTTATTTTAGCTACAAGAGTCCTACTTTGTTCACCATTCAATTTAGGCAGATTCATCTTCTGAAAGAAATCTTCCATCCTCCATCAATTTGAGGTTGGGAGTACAGTTTTTTATAATATTTTTCAAAACAATCTTGTATTTCTTTTAATTTGTAATGCATAGAATTAGTAATAGGAATTTTTATTTTATGAATTGAATTCTCTGCTTGTTGTTTTTTCAGCCTATAAGCTAATAATTTACTGGCTTTTCCGCCCCCGTCATAATATTTCTGTTTTGTAGTTTTGAAGTAGCTCTCTAATTTTCTGATCATTTGTGTCTTTATGATTTTGTTCTAATTGTTTTAATTCCAACTGAACTAACTCTTTCTGCCTTACTCTCATTATGTGAGCGCTGTATCCAATTATTTTCCCCCAAAGCACAGCTTTACATGCATCCCATAATATTGGAGGGGAAACTTCACCATTATTGTTCTGTTCCAAGTATTCAGCAATATCCTTCTTGATAGGTTCCTTCATCTGATTCAGTACAAAAGTGTTTAACCTCCATAAGGTGTCTCTCCTATACTGTTCAAGATTTAATTTTAAATAAATGGGGCTATGGTCTGAAAGGTCCATGCTCCCCACGTCGCAGCCACCAACCCTGTATAGGTCTTTAGCAAAAGTAAGAAAATAATCAATCCTCGAATACGCCAAGTGTGGATTTGAAAAAAAAAGTGTAGTCTCTCTTTGAAGGATTTAATTCTCTCCAGATATCAATTAACCCGATTTCTTTCATAGCCATATTGATTTTTTTGTTTATCAATTTGGGCTGGGCTGTATGTGTATTTGAGGAGTGGGATTTAATCTAATGTTGAGATCCCCCCCCCCCCCCCGCGCAGATTAGAACCCCATGGGTCTCCGCTGTTCAAATCAAATATCAGTTTAAAAAAACTTCCAGTCAGAATTAGGAGGAGCGTAAATATTTAATAGAGTGACCAATGAGCCCCCTAAATGTCCCCTCACGAAAATAAATCTTCCCTTTGTGTCCTTTTTTTCAAAAATGGGTTCGAAACTAGTCTTGTTGGAAATCAATATTGCCACCCCCATTCTATGCCCAGCCGTATAAGATGATGAGTACTGATGCTTGAAGCCCAAGCGTTTTAATTTAGCATGTTCTGTAGGCTATCCGAAAGATGTGTTTCCTGTAAAAACGCCACCTCAACTCTCTCTCTTTTTAGTTTAGTTAAAATCTTACTCCTCTTAATGGGATTGACAAGGCCATTCACATTATAAGTTGCTATTTTAACTGATTGCATTCAGTGTACAATAAGGGTAAAAAGGATAAATGAAATAAACCAAAAGCACACCACCATAAGTGTCCATATGTGACAAAAAGAATCACAGGTTATACCCCACAGGCTGCAAAGAACAGCAGCAAAAAAACAAAAGCACAAACTGCCACAACACTGGTCCCCACCACTTCTATAGTAGCCTACTGGTGCACCCCCTGTAATCTCAGATGCACCCCAAGGCATTCTGTTCTGGAACCGGGCCTGCCTGATGGTAAAAGGGCTCTGAGGTAAAGCCTCCCCCCCTATCAGGTGGGAGAGGGCCTTCATGCATGATGTCTCTGTCCCGGCAGCACAAAGAAAAATCCCCCCGATGTTTACATTATAATCGTAGTTGTTTAGCCCGTACAATGCTTCTTTAATAAGCAGGACGTGTTAACAGTCTTAATTCCTCCCTCTGCTGGGAGTCCCCGGGGAAAAAAAGGAAAGAAAATATCGACTCACCGGACTCACCCGTTATATTCTGAGTAAACTCGCAGTTTTCAGTTAACTTACAGTCACCCCGAGTCCTGGCATCTAAAAGCCTGTAGTTTTTCCCTAAAGTTTTGTCCAAAGCCTTGCCAGCTCTGTCCCGGTTCCCTGGTCTCTTAACGGTGAGCCACGTGAACCGCTGGATCCGCTCCAAAAGCGAGTCCGGGTGTTTAATTACCGACACCGGGAGCCCCCTCTTCGCCATATCCTCCGTCGCCTCCGCCGAGCCGTACATCACAACTCCCTCCTGGTAGAAGACTGAACCTGGCAGGGAACGGCGTCTGAAATCGGATTTTCTTCTCCTTCAGTACCGCTTTCGCTTCGGCATATTCCCTTCGCTTTTTCAAGACATCAGGCGCGTAGTCGTGATCCAGATTGACTCTTTTCCGAGGTGTTGAAATCCTCGCTTTTGCCAGGCCGTTCTCAGCATCTCATCTTTCATCCTGTAGCTTGACATCTTGACAACGATGGACCTCAGCGGGGCTTCCCCGGGCGGCTTCAGCATCAAGGTGCGGTGAGCTCTTTCCAGTCATAGTTCAAGTGCGGCCGGGAGCTCCAGTCCCTCCCGCAGCAAGCGCTCCACATACACCACCATCGAAGGGGAATTTTCCTCCACTCTCTTTAACGCCGTGGATTCTGATGTTTTCTCTTCTTGAGCGGCCATCTAAGTCTGTCAGCTTAGCGTCCAGGGGCCGGATTCACTAACATTTTCTTAAGATAAAACATAAGAAGATTCTTAAAAATATAAGAAGTTCCTAAGAATCTTCTTAAACGCTATTCACCATTTTTTTCTTAAGAATTGTCGATTGTCTTACGAACTTCTTAGTTTTCTGACTTACTAAGTTCTTCGATTGTTAACCTCATAGCCTATACTGTCTAATTAGCATGTGATCAGCGAGTATAAGCGGATCCATTCTGTCTCTCAATAGCCTTGGTGGATTTTCCTCCCTAGCTGCCACCCAAAGAACTTTCATCTAAAAAAAAGAGTAATATGTTTTCAGTAACTTGGCCTACTGAAATAATTAAATAGTCTAAATGTATTACTACAACTGCCTTCTTGATATACAGTATATACTTAAGAGGAAATTATAGTATAAACAAAGATCCTTGATTACTATTACTTCTTAACATTCTGGTATTATCAATAGGCCTACTTGTTACTGACACAGAGCCCATTTCATTTTCAACTGTCAATATAGGCTTTATTTGATATACAAAAAGTAGTATGATAAGTTTAAATTAACAACATTTGGTTAACATATATTCTTGGTTAAGTAATATATTAATGAATTCATATAAATGTCATATACAGTATATATGTTCACTGCAGCTGTTGTAAGACTGGTGAAGGGTTATCTTAAAGTTGTTAAGAAACTTGAGAAGAAATTCAAGAACTTTGTCTTCAAGAATCTCATTTGTTCTTAAATACTTTCTTAGGAAAAAGGTTAAGAAGAAAGTTAAGAAAAAACTAAGAAATTCTTCAAGAATATCAAATCTTCTTAAATTTTGTCTTAGGAACATAGTTAAGAAAAAAGTGCTACTTAAGAACTTTTCTTCTTAAGAATGCTTTGTGAATCCGGCCCCAGGTGTATCTGAAGATGTAGCAGCTCCTGCACGGTATCCTCCGCCACTTGTAACTGTGTTTCAGTCGCATCAATCCTTCTCTCCGCCTCTTCGATCCTAGTATTGGTTTTGTTAATTTCTTCCCGAATTTCTTTCAGCTGCTGACTGTTGTCTTTTCTGAACTCTCTCAGCTCTTTGAGTATGAGGCCAAGGTCCCCGGTCTCTCTTTGACCCACTTCGAGTTGTGAATGCGTGTCAGGTTCGTCCTCCATTACGCTGCTAGGCGAGGAAGTTTGGCTAGCTCGGTCGCCGTCGAATAACTCCGTCTGCATTGACTTTTTATTTTTCCCTTTAGGCATTCTAGGCAAGACCCACTAAGCACGTTGGGAGCACGTTCTCTAAGCTGCCATCGCCTGGCTCGTCAAACCGGAAGTCTGTTGCATATGTTTTTTAAAAAGTAAACTGAAGGCCTACATATTTTCTAAATATAGGCCTATTCCAATATGTTCTAAATGTTTTAAAAAAAAACATTTCCCCTGGGGAAATGGTTTGGATGGGTATTCTCGGGAATCCCGTTTCCCAGGATTAAAGTGGGCGAGGGTTACCAGGACCTGCAGCGGGATCCAGAATCATTTGTCATTTTAGTAGATGTATGTGCCTTAGATATGGGCGCATTATAGAATGTCCACCAATAGATTATTTAGAATCACCCTTAAGTTATCATTTTGTATTTGTGGGTCATTTGTGATCGAAATACTACTTCTAATAATTACTCTAAACACATGCAGCATGGGGCAGTACTAACTTATTTAAAATATAAAAATGTCAATAATGGCACTGACCTGAGGAGGAGCCTTCTACAGTTACATACACAATACTCATTATCACTGTCATCTGTTTTAAAGGAGCAGTCAAAACTGTGGAACATTTATAATGAGCATTGGGATGCCACTGGGTTTGGACCCCAACAATTTGGAGCCACCTCACCTTTCACCATCACCAAAATGCACCCACCTCCCCTGCCAGTAAAAAGTGTATTGCAGTAGCAGAGTCTACTGGAAATAAATTAATGAATTAGTTCACTTTGCAATGTTTCTCAGACAAAAAAGGCTGTTTTGGTCACCTTGCTAATGTGGGAGTTAATAGATAAGAGTATAAAATAACGCCAAGATTTGAAGATCTGATTTAATCCAGGGAGTAAAGCGGGTATTATAGTTGCCATGAGTCATCAGTTTGAACCGGTTGATTGTGGTGTGAAGGGGGCGTGGCTTAGCGTTGGTTGCAAACAAAGGGGGCAGGGCGGCTCAATTGCGGGAATCGACGCAGCTGTGAAGGGTTAGAGTAATGAGTGATGGACTATGTATGTAGGGTCCTGTTCTGCTCTGCCCCTACAGTGCACTACGTGATCGGCAGCGATCAGTCGTGGAGTCTATTGTATTGTATTGTGATATTGTGTGTGTGCAGCACTAGGTGTCGGCCCGAGTGAAATCAAATAAACACACTGCTGTTAAGACGCCTCCTTTATTTCTCCAAACCCAAAGTAGCAGAGGCATTGCTACAATGATATATATGACATATCTGACTCCGAACTATGAGATACGGATACAGATACAATCTGGTTTCACTGTTAAATGCAATCTGTATTTATGAGATGCATTTTACCTATAATGCCGATTGTACATATATTATGGTGTGTTGCATTTCAATAAAAAATATCAGCATTTATCACAACACGTAAAGACATTATCTCTATTGGCAGTCAAAGGGATGTCAGGGGTTTGCATGCTAGCAGGTATTAGCATGATATCGCGATTCAGTGAGTTTAGTATTAATGCATATAATACGCTTAACCAGGGATTCAGCTGCCATTCGATATTTGATTATCCATATTATTTGATTTATTTGTCTGTAAACGTACGACAGTTTGTATGAAACAGTAAAACCAGCTGTTCCTCCATTGTATCCGAGCTGCGTTGGCTGTGGCCGCTGCTCCATCATGCGGTACATTTTGGGATTTGAGTTCAATAGAAATGGTAGCTATCTAGAAGCCTTGGGGGGCTTGCACATTTTTGTCCAAATCTTCAATAACGATGGCTAAATGTTAGGGTTCTTCCTTTAATATCAACCTCAATTTTGAATATATGGATACATTTTATGATTTGATTGTATGTTACCTGGGACCTATATTGCTCTCTGAGCTACAAATGTGAGTACCACACTGGACAATGATCATTTATCATAGCCTTTAGAATCTCACCAAATTCTTGCTTTTAAGTAGGGGTGTCCCCGACTAAGAATTTACATAGTCGAATCTGATTCGTCAAGTCTTGCCTATAGTTGACTGATCGTTGAATCATGTTTTTTTCTTTTTTTTTGCTCATTGATCCATATTCTCATTTGCGACATTGGCGGTGTGTTTTGGACTTCAGTCCAACACGCCCCGCGACATTTCACGCCACTGTCCTATTTCACAGCGTCGCCGTGCGTCAAGTGCTGCCGAAAAGGCGCTTTTTTCTTTTCTTTTTTTTCCTTCTGCTCCGGAGACGACTATATTCCTGTTGACGTGTTTTGCACTTGATATTTATACAAAAATTTGCTATATATCATGATTTATTGGGAGAAATAAACGATATATAAAATCAGACATTCAACACCGCCTATAGCCCGAATGGAATGATCCTGTGTTTTGCCGACGATTCGACTATGAGATTGGCAGTCGAATCAGGCTCCTTCGATCGAATCGTCGACTATTCGGGGTCACCCCTACTTTTAAGTCTCCAGTAAGACTCGAGTCTTAAAGCAGTCAAGTCTTTTCGTGGCTCATTTGACTCAAATCCGAGTCTTGTAGTCTCCAGCTCTAGGTTCCACTAATTTAAAGTGAAACACCTCAAGTTCAAACGACCTGACCTTGAACAGCATCCCCGAACCTACCAAGTAACAATCCATCTGTGGTTTAGCGCATGTTTTAAAAGCTAGGCTAACTAAAGTAGCATGGACCGGTCAGACTAGTCTATCACCGAAGCCAACGTTGTCGCTACAAAACAGATTCCTGCCACTACGAGAGTCCACAAGGCAGGCGAGCCACTCGTGGATCTTCAAACACAAGCCCCAGGCCACGTCAAGGCAGACAGCCCAGAGAGGGTTTTGTCCCACAGCAAGCGGCTGAACCAGACACTCTGATTGTAGGAGATTCTGCTATCAGGGACATACGCGGTAAGAAGATTAAAACATGCTGTTTCCCAGGTGCGACGGTCAGTGATGTTAATCAGAAAATAACCACAATTATATCGGAAAATCTCAAAATTACTCGGATAATTGTGCATACAGGATTCAATGATATTCGCAGAGAACAATCAGAACTGTTAAAGAGGGATTTCACCGGACTCTTAGACACACTGGACAAATTAGACATTAAATCATTCATCAGTGGACCCCTCCCAACAGTTGATAGGGGAATGAATACGTTCAGTTATCTACTTGGACTAAATACATGGCCTTCCAGAGTCCGCAATGAAAGAGGAAGGAACTTTATTGACAATTTTAATTTGTTCTGGGGGCACAAATATCTTTTCAAAGCAGATGGCCTCCACCCAAACAGGTTCGGCTCAGGACTATTAAGGGACAATCTTCTGTTCTCTCTTTCCCACCCATCTACCCCATCCCAGTCTGACACACAGGCCACCCATTTTGATTTCACTGATGAAATGTTGTTGGTACTAGATTTGCATCTGTGCCTATGATGCCCAGCCCACGCCCTTTACCACTCCAGGCACCTGTGCCCCTGCCCCATGCCCTGGGTGCAGGCAGGCAGCCCCTCCGCAGGCAACCAAGTGCGCCCCCCCGCCCGCTCCTCCCCGAGTGGCCCACACTAACGGAAGTATTGATAGCAGCCCTGAGTACTATTGAAAAGATAAGGGGTTCAGCCTTAGAAATGTCACGAGAGAAATCTCGCAAAATCAGCTAAACCCCCGGTTGCTTACATCAATGTTTACGTCAATGCTTATGGCACCTTTTCCATTCCTGTTGTGACTAGTAAGAGTAAACAAAGTGAAATTTAGACACACTGCTAACTTGCCAAACTTAATAACTATTCCCTGTGAAACAAAATCGGCCTTGGAGCCTATCATTGTCAATAGCACCATCAAGATGGGTCTTCTTAATGTTAGATCTCTGGCTAACAAATCATTTTTAGTTAATGATCTTATTACCACTTCTAAACTTGATTTTATGTTTTTAACTGAAACATGGTTGGAACAAAATAACAGTGCAACTATTCTATTTGAGACAGCTCCTCCCAACTTCTTAGGTGTATGTAGATCTGGAAAGAGGTGGAGGGGGTGCTGTTATATTTAAAAATGTATGTCAGGGTAAACAGATGTCATTTGGTGATTTCTCATCCTTGGAATATCTTTGTGCTGTTTTGAAATGTTCCCCCAGAGTTCTCCTATTAATTATCTACAGGCCACCAACATATTCAGCAAACGTTTTCGATGACAGAATTTTTGTCTAGCATCGCCACTGACTCTGACTGTCTAGTTATAACTGGTGACTTTAATTTTCATACTGATGATTTAAATGATAAGGGTGCAAAAGAAATCTTTGTTATTCTGGACACATCTGAACTGTCTCAACATGTAAAAGTGCTACTCATTGTAAGGGGCACACACTGGACTTGGGGCACACCCTGGACTTGATTATCACAACAAGGGTCACACACATCAAGGATCTCAGTGTTTCTGATATTTCTGTGATTGATCCTTCCCTGTCTGACCACTTTTATGTTTTCTTTGATATATCCCTTATTCCTAACATACAGATCAAATCAAATAGTATCAAAAAACGGTATATCAATGAATATTCTTGTGCACCCAGCGCCCAAACCAAGCAGGGAGAGGCAGCCTTTAGTTGCTATGCGATCCGTCTCTGGAGAAGACCTCTCCCACCATCCCCATTTTTAAATCCAGACTAAAAACCAAACTTTTCCATGATGCCTTCCACTAACCCATTCTTGCACCCGTGGTCTGTTAGCTTTCATGTTTTTTATCTGTGCTGTGTTTTGCTTTTATTCATTTGTTTTGTAATTATTTATTTTGCTTTTGTCATTTCTGTGTACTATGTTCCCTGTGAATTCCCATGCTTTCATTTTTATTCAAATTATTTTAACTATTTTAATCGACTTGACCTCTTATGACATGACATTTTAGATATTTTAATATGTGATTGTTATGATTATGTGAAGCACATTGGGCTACCATTCTGTGTATGAAATGGGCTATATCAATAAAACATGACTTGACTTGACTTTAAGAAAGCCCTCTCCATGTTACCACCTCCCTCCCCATGTTCTACTGATGATCTTGTAGATAACTTTAATTCCCAAATTGTGACTGTTATAGATATCATTGCACCTGCTCAGGCTAAAATAATCTCTGCTAAGCAAAAAGCACCCTGGAGAAATGTTGCTTCTGTAACAGCCCAGAATAAGAATGCCGGAAAGCTGAACACTACAACAGAGGTAATCCTTTTCACTGCATCCAGCCCCAGTACCTGTATTCCCAACAGTTTCCCCTCCACCTTTGGTATTCAGAAAGAGGCTCGAAACCTCGGTGTCATTCTGGACTCGGAGCTATCTTTTGATTCTCAGGTAACGAGGGTAGTACAATCTTGTTTTGGGCAGCTGAGACAGCTAACTAGAATACGTTCCTTCCTCTCCTCTACCGACCTGGAAAAGGTTGTCCGTGCTTTTATATCCTCAAGACTCGATTACTGCAATGCTCTGTACTCTGGGATCAGCAAGGGATACATCTGCAGACTGCAACTTATTCAAAATGCAGCAGCCAGGCTTTTAACAGGTACAAAGAGAAGTGACCACATATCCCCAATCCTTGCCACTCTCCATTGGCTGCCCTTGAGTTTTAGAATTGATTTTAAGATTTTACTACTTGTTTTTAAAGCCCTGAATGGTCAGGCTCCTGCCTACATCCGTGACCTGCTTTTACCCTATGAGCCTGACCGCTGCCTGAGATCTGCTGGCACAGCTTTGCTTATGGTCCCAAGATCCCGTCTCGTCACAAAAGGTGACCGGGCCTTTGCTGTCCGTGCCCCACAGCTGTGGAACTCCCGGCCCGGCGATCTCAGGCAGGCAAGCTCAATGGCATCTTTAAAATCTCTTCTTAAGACTCACTTTTATCGGTTGGCCTTCTCCTAATGTTGTTTTAATGTTGTTTTAATTTTTGTTTTAATTTTGTTTTAACGGTTTTATTACTGTTGTTGGGTGGGTCATTTTAATTGTAAGTCCAATTTTATTTCTCCTGGTAGTTTTACGATGTTGCTGTCAGGACACTGTACTTGACCTGTTTTAATTGTGTTGTACAGCACCTTGTAACTCGTTTTTGAAAGGTGCTATATAAATAAAGTTATTATTATTATCTGGTGAAAAACAAAACTTCATGTTCACCGTGACATCTATAAAGAGA
This sequence comes from Merluccius polli, assembly GCA_030340625.1. Classification (NCBI taxonomy): domain Eukaryota; kingdom Metazoa; phylum Chordata; class Actinopteri; order Gadiformes; family Merlucciidae; genus Merluccius; species Merluccius polli. The sequence continues at coordinate 114,723 of JAOPHQ010003411.1, read as the reverse complement.
GCCTAACCCTAACCCTAACCCTACAACTTGGAGTTAAAGTGCTAGAGAAACTTTTTTCTCCAATATCATTAACAGCAACACTAATAATGCACAAACCCTATTTGCAACCGTTGATGACCAATCCCTCAACACAAATACCCCCGGAACTTTCCACCCAGAAGGCATTACACAAAACATCAATATTTCTGCTTCAAACTAAATTGTTGGATCACTACCTTGTTTAGACAAAAGTAACGTGGCAATGATGACATGCTTTAATGTCATAGACTCAAAAACTCTTGAGGAAACGGTGACACAAATGAGCCATCCACCTGCTGCCTCGGTGCCTTACCTACCAGCTTCTTTAAGAATGTTTTTGACTGCCTAGAAATAGACGTTCTGCAAATAGTTAACAGCTCTCTCCAATCAGGCAATTGAAAACTGCAGTTATTAAACCCCTTTTAAAAAAGCGGAGCCTAGATACCTCTATCACCAACAACTATAGACCGATATCAAATCTACCCTTATTAAGTAAAATCATTGAGAACGTTGTCCTCCAGCAACTTAATCATTTCCTGGCCTCAACTGGCAGCTATGATAACCTCCAGTCAGGATTTCGACCTCTTCATAGCACCGAGACTGCTCTTATTAAAGTTGTAAATGACATCCGTCTTAACATTGACTCCGGTAAAATTTCAATATTAATGCTATTAGACCTCAGTGCTGCATTTGACACTGTTGACCACTAAATACGTTTGGACAGGTTGGAAAACTGGGTAGGTTTTTCAGGTCTTAAGTTGGTTCAGGTCATATCTACAAGACAGGAATTATTTCATTTCCATTAGCAACTATGTATCTGAACTAACTAACGTGACGTGTGGAGTCCCCCAAGGTGCAATCTTAGGGCCGTCTTTATTCAACTGTTACATACTCCCGCTAGGGCTAATCATGGGAAATAATAATATTGATTACCATTGCTATGCTGACGACACTCAAATCTATATAGCACTATCACCAAATGACTATCGCCCCATAGATCTGCTGTGCCAGTGCATTGAGCAAGTCAAAGACTGGATGTGCCATAATTTCCTCCAATTAAATAAGGACATAACGAGATAATTGTTTTCGGTGCTAAAAAACACAGGCTGAAAGTTACCCTACACCTTCACTCTGGCCTTGCAAACCAAAAACCAAGACAGAAATCTCTGTGTTATCATGGATTCGGAATTTCAACAGCCATATCAAATCAGTAACAAAATCGGCCTACTATCACCTTAAAAACATAGCAAGACTAAGAGGACTCATGTCCCCAGAAGACCTAGAAAAACTTGTACATGCCTTTATTACAAGTAGGCTAGATTATTGTAATGGTCTCCTTGCAGGTCTTCCAAAAAAAGCACTTAGGCAGCTACAGCTTGTTCAGAATGCTGCTGCTAGAGTTCTAACAAAGACCAAAAATTTGAACACATTACACCAGTTCTTAAATCCTTGCATTGGCTCCCCGTATGTCAGAGAATTGACTTCAAAATACTACTGCTCACCTATAATTCCACTACATGTCTTAGGGCCAAAGTATATCACTGAAATGCTTTCGCTACACAAGCCTTCTAGACCGCTAAGATCATCTGGGACCAATCTGTTAATGGTTCCCAGAGTCAATACAAAACATAGGAAAGCAGGATTTAGTTACTGCAACAAATAGGTGGAAGACTTACCCCAACTCTGACTACTTTTAAATCAAGACTAAAAACGTTTATGTTCATTTTAGCTTTCTGCTAAATCTTAATTTCATTTTATTGTATACGTTTTTTTTTTAATGTGAAGCACTTTGAGTCTGCCTCGTATATGAAATGTGCTATATAAATAAAGCCTTGCCTTGCCTAGTGTACGTCGTACTATAATGTACCTAGCACTATACTGTACCGAGAACTGTACTGTACTATACTGTACCTTGTATTACACTGTACCTAGTGGGGGTTTTTACATACACATATTCTGGCTTGGTTTGACTTGGTTTGACTCGGCACATCAGCACAGCAGGGATTTGCATCTCCATTACAATAGGACTACCTACTTGAAGGTTTGTCTTTAACTGATGACGTGCTCAACTTGAGGCGATGACAGCACCCTCTATAGTGCTATCATCATGGATCTTCAGGCTGTTGTTACAATTTTGCTTGGATTGGCAGACGTCTGGTCCAATCCACGTTCCATACCCATCTGACGTCACTGCAACCCGCTTGGAGGCAGGTCTGGCGCGTTTTGGCCAATGGTAATGGAAATCAGTGCAGCATGGTGCACAAAAGTGCCAATGGAAAAACCCCATAGTACTATACTGTACCTATCACTATACTGTATATAGTACTGTACGATGTTGGGCCGGCTGTACCTAGTACTATAGTATACCTAGTACTATACTGTACCTTATACTATATTGTACCTAGCACTGTACTGTACCTACCCACTATATTTACGTAGTACGATACCGGAAGCTAGGTCGCTGCTTCCCTAGCCGAGCACCGAGCTCTGAAATGTACATTTTTTTCTGAGATATACTATTTTCGTGTTGTCCAAAGTTCAAATATTTTTCCAACTTTGACGCTGACCTTTTGCTCCCGCCCGCCCAATGACACCACTCTCCCCTGGCTTGGCACTACCACCATCGAAGAGCCAGTGATAATAAAAGCTCTACCAGTCCCCCTGGAAGATCCATGGCCCAGCCTGGGAGCTAGACCAAAGAAACTGAGCTGCTCTACTCCCCTGCCCCAGAGCCCTGGATTACTGCTCGGGGAAATAAACATCGGAGAAGGCGTTCCCCTGGGACCTCGACCACCACCTCACGAGGACAGCAGAAAGGCAGACAGTCACTGCCTCTCACTCCTGTAGAAGTCCTTCACCTGAGCAATAAGTTCCATGCTCTGGAGCAGTTATTTACATCACAGCCCACCCAGCCTGTACCTCCTGCTGGTTTTCCTGATGCCTCAGCTGCCTTTCCGGAGGCCCCGGTAGTGGGGCTGGGCACTGCTCCTGCAGCGGTGTCTACTGTCCCTGCGTCTGTGGCTCCAGCTGGGTCTTCACCCAGCCCATACTCAGCCAGATCACCCTCCCCCATCAACCATTGTCCTCAGGAGCTCCATTGTGAGGCATATTAGAGCCTGTGTGTCAGACATCCTGGAACAGCTACCCACAGCACTACAACAACAACACCCGGAGTGCACCAGGCTCATTGTGCACGTTGGGTCGAATGACACCAGGAAACAGCAGTCTGAGATGTTAAAGGGGGATTTCAGATCTCTCCTTACTACACTCCTGACCACAGGTAAAAGGATCCTGATTTATGGTCCAATCGCAACTCTTAGACGTGGCTACGGCCGCTTCACCATGCTTCACTCTCTCCACAACTGGCTCAAGGCAGAGTGCACAACCCTTGGAATCCACTTCATTGACAATTTCAACCTCTTCTGGAACCTTAGTGATTACTATAACAGTGATGGCCTCCATCCCAACCGCACTGGTGGACACTTTCTCTCTGCAAACATGGACTTTGCCATCCTACACACTGTCATAGATGACTGAGAAAGTCCATGCCCCCACAAGGTAATCACATCACCCATACAAATAGAACAAAGTCAATTAAATCAGTTACCTTGAATTGTTACTACAGTCTGTCATGATCACTACAAGGGGCCTGGACTACTAAACAATTACTCCCTAAACTCTGCCAATCGGGCAGTCTGTTTTCAGTCTACTTTCATCCCAGATAACATTCGCGACAGGCAACATGTGAGTTCCACTAACCATCAGTTAAACTGTGCTACTCGTGGTATAACTGCAAGTAATCTAATTTCCATCCCATTAAATGTTCCACATCCTGCATTAAGACAGACCAGATGGGAAAAAATGGATATGGCACTTCTCAATGTTTGATCACTAAGCAATAAGACTTTTGTTATTAACGAACTCATATCCGGACATAAAATTGAATGCATGTTTTTAACGGAAACCTAACAGCGACGGACCTGCTGTTCTTATTAAGACGTTCTCTCCATGCTATAGTTTTGAGTTTTCTACAAGGCATGGAAAAAATGGCGGTGGGTCTCTATATTTGCTGATGCCCTGAACTGTAGAAATATCCCTATTAGTGATTTTCGCTCCTTTGAACATCATGCTATACTGTTAAAATCCCAACCCCCTGTGCTTGTGATAACAATATATAGACCCCCTAAACAGTGTCCTATCTTTTTAGATGACTTCATTGAAATGTTGTCTATTGTCAGAACTAATTATGACAACATAGGTGATTTTAATCTACATGTAGATAATGCGGCCGACTCTAAAGCCGCTGTGTTCCTTAATATGTTGAGCTGTATGGATTTTACTCAACATGTAAATGGGCCGACTCACAACCGCGGTCATACGTTGGATCTAGTTATTACTCATGGTCTAAGGATTGACGTATCCTCTGTAATTGACTTGGCAATCTCAGACCACTACTGTATTTTCTTCTCTGCATTGTTACCATCATCCAGCCTTGTTACTGAGCAGGTTGTTAAGAAACGTTATCTTAACTCTGAAGTTGCTGAAAATGTCATTAATCATATTAATAACATATCCCCACAGATCCTTTCTTCGTCTTGTTATGATTTAGTCAACAACTTTAATAATAAGCTGAAGACTACCATTGAAGCTATAGCACCAGCCAAACTTAAAGCTGAGTGTCAATGGAGAAAAACTAAGCTGCATGTCCACTATGACATTTTTAAAGAACACCTCACTATATTCAACAAAGAAATTAGAAATGCAAGACAAGCTCATTTCTCAAAGCTGATTTCTAAAAATCATAATAATCCTGGAATGCTTTTCTCAACTATCGACAGCCTCTTGAATCCAGTTCTAAAAAGCCACTCTTTCATCACCTCAACATCAAAATGCGAAGAGTTTGCAGCATTTTTCAGAGACAAGATAACAAAAATCAGGTCGGATCTAAACCTTGTTAAACTGAATGTGCGTGAGCCTCTGTCTTTGGACACTTTCCATCTGCCTAAGACTGCTATGAATGTGTTTGCTGCTGTTGATAAATGCTCAGGAACGAAGTGATGCAACTAAAACCCTCCACCTGCTCACTCGACCCTATCCCCGCCACCTTTTTTAAAACTGTGTTTAATTGTCTAGAGCAGGGGTTCTCAACCTTTTTCAAGCTGGGCCCCCCCAGCTTGAAAGAAAGAAAGAAAAGAAAGAAAAGAAAAGTAACCTGGATCCTTCAGTGCAAAACAATTTTAGGCCAATTTCAAATCTTCAAATTCTTGAGAAATTAGCACTTAAACAGCTAAACGGTTACCTACATTTTAACTGTATATTTGAGTTTCAATCTGGCTTTCGTCCTCACCACAGCACTGAGACAGCGTTAGTTAAAGTTGTAAATGACCTGAGAATGAACATGGATGACAAGAAACTCTCAATATTAGTACTTTTAGACTTAAGCGCTGCTTTTGATCATGACATCCTTATTAACACACTACAGAAGTTTGTTGGCCTCTCTGGTCCAGTTTTAGATTGGTTTAAGACTTATTTCTCCAGCAGAGACTATTTTGTCTCCATTGGTGACCACTCCTCGGCTAACACTAGCACAACATGTGGGGTTCCTCAAGGTTCCATTCTGAGACCTGTGTTATTCAATCTCTATATGCTGCCACTGGGAAATATCATCAGAGAACATGGGATTAGTTTTCATAGCTATGCCGATGATACACAACTCTACATCTCTTTATCACCCAATGACACCAGCCCTATTGATAAACTGGTTCAATGCATTGATCATATCAACCTGTGGATGTCACATCATTTCCTGCAATTGAACAAAGATAAGACAGAGGTCTTAATTATCCCTCGCCTTCTATCACCTTAGAAATATTGCTAAAGTGCAACCGTTTCTCTCCCAGGCAGATACTGAGACTTATGCATGCTTTTATTACTAGCAGGCTTGATTACTGTAATGCTATCCTATCTGGTCTACCTAAGAAAGCTATAAATAAGCTACAGATCATTCAGAATGCAGCAGCACATGTAATGACCAAGACCAGAAAGAGAGCACACATCTCACCTGTCCTAAAATCCCTTCATTGGTTGCCTTGCCTTGTCAGTTTTAGAATAGATTTTAAAATCCTCTTATTGGTGTTCAAAACACTCAATGGATTAGCGCACGAATACTTGTCAGACATGCTTCTGATGTATGCTCCCTCTAGATCAGGGATTCCCGAAGTGTGGTGCGCGCACCCCCAGGGGTGCGCGAGCTGCCACCAGGGGGTGCGCGAGAGGAAAAATGTAATGGCGGTCTGGTGTAATATTACACAATTACAGTGCAGTTTTTTAAGTGGGATTTTTCCATACAATAAAAAAACATGAACAGTAAACATTTCCTTTGTAATCCCTTTTATTTTAAATTAAAAAAACCTATAATTTCTTAGTTTTTGATAGAAACGTAGAAGAAGACAGCTGCTGTCTTCTTCTTCTTTTCCTCCGCGATGGTGCGCCGCGACCGGCTCTGGGTCGGCTTGGAAGGGTTCGGGGGCGAAGGTGGCCGGCGGCTTCGGCCTCTGGCTTTACAGCGCCCCCCCGCTCCGACCTCGCCGCTTCCCAGGGCCGTGGACGCAGTATCTTGCTGCGCCTTCCTCCCCCCTCACGGGGGTTGGGGACGGGGCCCCCTCGCCCCCGGCGTGACTGTCGACCGGGACGGACTGTCCTCAGTGCGTCCCAACCGCGTCGCGTCGTTCAGGGCGGGGATCCGGCTCACGTACAACTGGCGCAAGGGGTCGGCGGCGATGTCGGCTACCCACCCGACCCGTCTTGAAACACGGACCAAGGAGTCTAACGCACGCGCGAGTCAGAGGGTCCTACGAAACCCCGCGGCACAATGAAAGTGAGGGCCGGCGCGCGCCGGCCGAGGTGGTATCCCGGCCCCTGTTTATCTGTTTCGGAGCCTCTCTTAATGTTGCAGATCGTTTGTAACTTCATTGCAATTTAATTCAATGTACTGTCGTTCTATTTTCCATAACCGTTGTGTTATAATGATGCTATAGGTCCACGGTCATTTAATAGGCCTATTGCTGCAATTTTTCTTTTACGCGGCTGAAAATAACCGTAGGCCAACTTTCTGTCACTGAGCCGTGTCTGTCACTCATCCTCTTAAAAGTGGAAACTTGTGCGTAGCTTTGTTGCATATTGAAACTTTGTTGATGTTGTTATTGTCATGCGTGTTCTGGTTATTTGCGTATGATTAAACATTATATGGCGATAAAACAAAGCTTTGTTGCGTTTTCTTTTGTTTTTTGTTAAAGTGGGGATTGGGGGTGCGCCAACCCAGTTGGGATGTAGAAGGGGGTGCGCAGGAAAAAAAGTTTGGGAACCGCTGCTCTAGATCACTCAGGTCCTCTGGCACTGGCCTTTTAGTTGTTCCCCGGGTGAGGACAGAGACCTACGGGGAGGCGGCATTTAGTGTCTATGGTCCTCGCCTCTGGAACAGCCTGCCAGAGGAGCTGAGGTCATCACAATCTGTGAACACGTTTAAAAGAAACCTTAAGACATACCTATTTAGCTCAGCATTCCCTTTATCCATTTTATTTTCATAAAAAATAAATAAATACGTTAAAAAATAGCATCCACCCTTTTCTACTATACTATACACTGATATCTCTCTTCTACCATGTCTCTTATTTCTAATACTATCTTTTCCTTATATTATCATTTATTTTCACTGTATTGTTGTATTCTCATTGTATTTTTTTATTTTCATTGCATTGTTGTATTTTGTTGTATTTTCATTGTATTGTTAAGCACCTTGTATTGGAAATTTTGTACAAAAGGCGCTATAGAAATAAAGTTTGATTTGATTTGATTTAGTACTATAGGATACTATACTGTACCTACTGATACTGATACTGATACTGTGTGGTTTATTTCAAAAATGCAAGAGAAACAAAACATTTTGCCATCACATAGTGATAACATACAAAATAATATTTCCCCAACACGTTTGAAAAGGAGTGGGAAGAAGTAAAAACGTATTTAATCCCACCCCCTTTCATTAAATCTTGCATATAAATAAAGACTTCCTGTTCTCTTGATGTGATAAGATTGCAACTCATGCACGTATACATCAAGAACAAATAAACCAACAAAATAGATATAAGCATATACATACATATACATACATACAGCATACACATATAAATATATACATGCATATAGCATATACATGCGTACACATACATGCGTACATCATACATACACATATGTACATATACAAATATATATACAGATCTCTGTTCCCTGGTCAGCATATATTAAGGGACAGTAAGTGATCCCTAGGGACCTCCCCTGGCCAAAACACAAGCTGTTACCTTAATTTCCTCCCCCAAGTTATCCGCCTAAATAGCAGAGAGCTAGAAATGTATATAGAGCTGAGATGTTACGACAGAGTGTACTTATGATAGAATAAACAAAGTACCAACATTATGCCCATGAGCACACCAGCAGGTGCACTTAAGATTGAATGTACATCAGCTATACACCACCACACCACCATGAGAACGGCATTTAGCCACTGTAGCCACACTACCATTCCAGACAGACAGTCCCTGAGGAACCAGTCGTCTGAGCTGGTAGTGCCGTCACAGCACGACAAAAGCCCATACAGTATAACATGCAGATTGTTACGATGACATCTCTTTTTCGTATTTCTGGAAAACCATGAATTTATACCTTTTCTTAAACTGGATCACGTTTGGACATTTCTTTAACTCTACATCTAATTTGTTCCATTGACTAGCCCCACAGATTGATATACTGTAAGCTCTCTTATCTGTTCTGTATTTCGGCCGTTCAAAATTTAGAGTCCCCCTCAAGTCATAACGCATCTCCTTTATTTTGAATAGCTGCTGGATGTTACCTGGCAGTGTGTTACTTTTGACATAATTTGTGCCGTTTGGTAGGGTACTATGTCAGTGAATTTTAACATTTTTGAGTGCAGAAATAGTGGATGAGTATGATCTCTATAGCCAACCTTGTGAATAATGCGTATTACTCTCTTTTGCAGAATTGTTAACGGGGATAATGTAGTTTTAAAATTGTTGCCCCAGACTTCCACACAGTATGTAAAATAGGGAAGTACTAGTGCACAATAGAGAAGGTGAAGTGAGTTGTAGTTTAGAAATGGTTTTGCTTTGTTTATCACCTAGTACTATACAATGTTGGGCCAGCTGTGCCTGATCAACACAGATTTATAACAATTTAAATTAACCAATCAAATGTCTGTAGTATTGCTACCTTGGTACTCTTGCCTGATCAAGACTTGAGAACAGCAGGAGTACATCCATAGTACGGTATGCTTTAGTTGACAGTGTAAAAGCACAACAAAGCATGTGAATGGGCTCCAGTACAGTATGGGTTGACAGTGGAAAAGTGACTAGGTTTAGGAAAAGGTTTCATAATTTATTAGTCAACCATATTCGCATATCCTGCAACTTACCGAGGTGATGTTAGCAGCAGCCAGAAGCTCTCTTTTCTTAGCCATTTGGCTGCAGAGTACCATGGTTACCAGGGCAACCACACACACCCCTACATCAGGGCATAATTGACGCATCAGACCCCAAGGGTCATCCAATGAAAGCCTTCAGAAGACACAAATTAAAAAATAAAAACATAGACACAGAAGCAAACACAGGCATATGAAAACAAACAAAAATTGTACATTTATACCTTGACAGTCCTATGTGTTTGGTAAGCACATCCCATTGCGTGCAGTTGTCCCAATGAGCTGTATACAAGGGTGGATATGTGTATAGCATTGTCTGAAAGCAGACATGAGCCAACACAAAAAACATACTGGTGCAAAATAATACTTTGATATATAGGCCTGTAGGACCTGCATGAGAAAAGGATGAAAGAAGAAAAAATAGAAAGTGATTAAAAGTGGGGAGGTAACAAATAATATGGGAAAATCTTTGTCACATAGGATGTGACTGTCATGTAATTTGTTCATGTAGAAAAAACGCTGACTGTATTTTTGGTTTTAATAAGGGCAAGTAAAAAACATTCCAGCATTTCCTGGCTGGAAGACGTTTGCTTAATTAATTTGCCTTGGTTCCGTAGTAAATAATGTGAGTCTTGACATCAGTCAAAAGCGTCAACATTTTCAGATGACAGTTGTAGCTACAACTCAAACCAATGTTTTAGATGGTAATAAAAAACATCACAAAATCATCAGCTCTTCATATTGCTAGACTACAGCAATGCTTGCACAACAAATCATCAACTCTTCAGTCACTATTCAGATATGTTATTCAGTGTTTGCCACAGGATTTTAAGAGACGGTGGTGGGTGGACTCAGCATCCTCTCATTAGTCATATATAAATTTAATTTGCATTAGTGTGTCCACCAGACACAGTCAGTGTGGACACACACAATTCACGACACGCATCTGGGAAGCTTCTGATAGGCTGAGGGGCACCTCCAGTCTCTGCCAGAGTGTACAGTATACACGTAGTACAGTATACATATCGCTACCACACAACATTTTGAAGAAGCAGTCATTGATAAAATGTTTTGTAAACAACTGGGGAAAGGCATTGTGTGTAAAGGCAGGAGGGTGGGACATCTTGTGATTGGTCTGCCTTTTGGTTAGCACCGTAGGTACATGATATACACTTTGACTATGCACACTGATACGTCTGCCATTTTTCTTTCAGCGCAATGCATGATTGTATATAATGCTTGGTTAGTGACCATCGCTGTACACTACTTTTCACGATGCATTGTGGGATACGATGAGTCCACTATATAGGGTATAATAATTCTCACTATACATTCGGACAACACTACAAAATGGCAAACTCACTATATAGTGGACTATATAGTGAGTAGTGAGTGATTTTGGACACAGCCTCATTTATTACTCCCTACTCACTATCTAGGGCAGTGGTTCTCAAATGGGGGTACGTGTACCCTTGGGGGTACTTGAAGGCACTCCAGGGGGTACGTGAGATTTTAACAAATATATTTGTATAGCCTATTTAAAAATAGCATTAATTCAAGGTTATTCAATTTCATTACCCTAAAAACCCAGAGTCTCCCCCGTACCAGGATGTTATGACCCAACCTGGCACGCGCCACATATTATCAACTGTCAGTCGCTGTTGCCTTGACAACTTTTACTCCTTTTTTTCAACAAAAATTATTTGCGCTGGTTAGGGGGTGCTTGCCTGAAAAAATATTTCACAGGAGGTACATCACTGAAAAAGGTTGAGAACCACTGATCTAGGGAGTTCTATGTAAAGGACTATATAGTGAGCTCATCGGCAAAATGAAAAAATACTTTCGGACACTACTCGCATCATTGCTGTCGCATATTTATAAAGTGCCAGATCAATATCAGTAGGTGGACCAACTATAATAAATACCGGCTTGCATTATTGTGATAAATACATATATTAATGAGTGTATTTCCCAAATTAATAAAATATAATATATATTATATTTAATAAAATAATTAAAACATTTCCGCATTTGTACGACTTGGTTGCGCTGCTCTCTCTCCTCCATGGATGTGCTCTCCTCTCATCCACTATATACGGTATAATAATTCTCACTATACATTCAGCTGTCCCTATCAAGTTCTCTATACGACTATATAAAGCTCCATAAACCTGGGTAGGCAGGCTCAGATTACAGACAATCCATTCCCCACACACACTTTTAGATGTGTATGTGTGTGTGTCTAAGTGTATGTGTCTGTGGATATTAGTGATATTAGTTAGTGTGTGTGTGTGTGTATTCCATTTATTTTGCCCTACATTACAAACACAATATCTTTTTGCCTCAAGATTTTGAACCGGCACTACATGGGCAGCTCTGACCATGTAAGACTGGTTTATGAAACTGTGCCCTGGTACATAAAAACAGCAGACCCATAATAAGTGTTATGAGTGACACCTGGGTTTGTCCTACGATGACACCTCTATAAAAAGTGTAAACTAAAGGAACTTTACGCGCAACTATATCCAATTAAGCATCTCCTTGGGTGTCTCCAAGTGCTCTTTCTTTAATTACCCAGAAAAGGTAAGACATGATAAATGGTGACACAAAGGCTCGTTACAGACAGGCTTGCAAGCAGAGAATATACATACACAAACCGATTTTCTTACCTCTGATTGTGTGTTTATTGGGCCAGAAAAACCATGGTAGCAGCAGCAGGTACAGAAGATAAACCAGGGAGAATACAGTGTAGCGCAACAGACATGCTGTGGGGTGTAAAAAACAAAACAGTTAAAATACAACCCACAGAGAACTCAAAACAGAGAGTTGATCAAAATGGAATTCTCAACCTCCCATCCTGTTTTCTATGCATTATGATTATTTATTTGCAAATAATTATGCTTACTTGTCATTTTTATATTCTATAAGTCATTGAAGAATAACAACATTTCCATTCCACCAGCTAAATTACAGTAAACACAGGCTTCACAGCTGATTTTGCTTCATGACACAAATATTTGAGTGGGCCCAAAAAATGAAAGCAGTTAATTAGTTTTGCTGTACTTTTGTTTTGCAAACATTATTAGTGTTCATCCTTAATTATTCTTATCAATATTAACACCAGTTATACAGACTGGTGCATGGTTCAATAAAACGCTCAAACAGATGCTCAAGAAGGCAATGGAGACCGACGGGAAGAACTGGGACCAGCTCCTCCCTTCACAGGGTTCTCCCCCTTTGAGCTACTATATGGCCGGAAACCGAGAGGACTCCTCGACCGTGCCAAGGACGCTTGGGAGAGCCAACCCTCCCCACATCGCACCCTGGAGGACCATGTGGAACAGGTGCGGAATCGCCTGGCGCAGGTCTGGCCTGGGGACACCTCCAACAAGCCCCGCAGGCCCAGTCTTGGGTCTACAACCGCAGTGCCCAACTGCGCATCTTCCGACCCAGTGAGTTGGTCCTGGTCCTCATACCGACTGCCGAGTGCAAGTTCCTGGCCAAGTGGCAGGGGCCATATGAGGTGGTCGACCGGGTGGGCGAGGTAAACTACCGGGTACGGCAGCCGGGGAGGCATAAACCCACAAAGTTGTATCATGTGAACCTACTGAAACAGTGACGAGCCTGGTCGCCCCCACAGGTCCCGGGCTCCCTGGTTCTGACCTCCCAGCACAGTGTGCCTGATGTCCCGGTTGGAGACAACCTCAGCCAGTTGCAGGATCTCAGCAAAATCATCCTGCAACACGGACACTACTCGGGTCGCCGTCATGGTCCGAGAAGGACCAGGATGGAGGGAGCTGAGGAAGGCCGGCCTCACCGCCAAACCCAGCCAAGTGCCGCCTAGGCCTAGAGGAGGCCTCCTACCTGGGCTACCGAGTGGAACGCAGGAACGTCAGACCCCAGGAGTCCAAGGTCACCACCATCCTCGACTAGCCTCGCCCCACCTCCAAGAAACAGGTGAAGTCGTTCCTGGGGTTGGTTAGCTAATACCAGAGATTTATCCCCGGTTTCGCCACCCTGGACAGCCCCCTCCACGATCGGATGCGGAGGGCTCTGCCAGACCGCATTACCTGGTCAGAGTCAGCCGAGGTAGCATTCAACCTCCTCCAGCGAGCCCTCTGCTCAGAACCCCTTATAACCCCTGATTTCACTCTACCCTTTGTAGTACATACAGATGCATCAGAGGTGGGCCTAGGAGCGGTGCTGTCCCAGGTCCAGGTACTACCTCCTGGGGCAGGAGTTCACCCTCGTTACTGACCATGCACCGCTCAAGTGGATGGCCACTGCCAAGGACACGAACACCAGGGTGACGAGGTGGTTCCTGACCCTGCAGGACTATAGGGTCCAGGTGGACCACCGGCCTAGGCGGGCCCACGCCAACGCCCTGTCCTGCAGCGACGCCTGTCTCTGGTCGGTCAGAGGCGGCCCGGGTCTTCATCCAGGGGTGGCGGAGTGTGGCAACTCGGCTCCAGCCCAGGGGAGTGGGGGTAGACGGAGTATACTGCCGCTCTCCCCCAGCTGGCGCCCATCACACATTAGCGCTGGCCCCACTCAGCGCAATGCGAAACACCTGCGACTGGGGGGGAAAACTCGAGCAGACACGGGACTCTGAGTGAGTAGTTTTGGGAGCCTTTTGCCAAACGTGGTAACAGGGTTGTCTTGTGTTCCAGATGTGAGAAGAGACGTTGCTAGACATGGAGCAGGTGCCCTAGCCAAGTGGGAGGCTGGAGGACACACCCTAAACTGATGGTCACCAAACAGCAATCTACTCGCTGGTTGGTGACAATTGAAAACTGCCCTAGACAAGAGCTGCCCGGGGGGATCGACTTTTGTGTGCAGTGAAACTCAGCTTTGTGTTGGATTAACCCCTCTGAGGGGGAGTGATTCTTAGATAACAAACGGGCTTAGTTTTATGTACTTTTTATCATCGGAGGAGACCGGTGTTACATTAACTTTATTGGAGGTTTCTCCGTGGCCAGGGAGACAAAACCCTTTTCTGTTGGGCAGGTCCAGGACCTGTTCCTTTAGTCAATAAAAGTGCAACATCGGCTTAAACAGTCCTTTGACTTGTGTTCACTTGGGGAAGGCGGACCACCCACCGAGCCGGGTTACCACAATATATATAAATAGCACTTTTTTTTAGCACTTACGACGGTCCCTACACACTGCCGTAGTGAAGCGCTACTTAGACTGATATTTGGCAAATTGACTGAAGTCAATTTGCCAAACCATCACAACCGCTTAAGCTGTTGAATTGCAGACTGAAACATCGGCTGCATTTTCCTCTACAATATAAAACCTGAAAAAAACGTTTTTTCGTTTAAATGAAGCTATTGAGGTTAGAAGGGGAATCTACCAGCGAATATCGAATATAGAACTCATTTCACTGCGGTCTTCGGTGAATGATAATCCGGAGTCAGTGATCAGCATTGCTTGCTTCATTGTTGACATCTAGCCGGTGCTTGTTATAATAATTGTGCTGACATTATCAGGTAAGCGCAACGTTTCTTGTTTATATGATTTACTCACAAGTGTCTGAATTGACCTGGATATGATAATATAACATTAGTTTCTAAAGAGATAAGACAGAGCCCTCTCCTCTCCTTCCGTTTTCTCTCCTCTTGTTAAAAATTAGGGGAAATAGGGGAAACGCTGAATAATAAATTTGATTTGTATTGCTTTTGTAAGACACTTTGCATAACTAAAAAAAAAAAAATCCATTAACATAAAGCATAAAAATGTGTCACAATAACAGAGGGAGAGTGTTAACATAAACACTCTCCCTCTGTTCTGCTTTTGGATAGGGATTTTGTAGGAGGGGAGGACATCCTGGACATGTTTCGGCTCAAGAGGAAGGGTGCGTGGTAAAGGTCCTGTCACCCATGTTTGGTGCTATGGTCTGGTGGGGGGGGATCGGTGAGGTAGAAGGGAGCCAGCGAGAGGAGAGCTTTGTAAATCATGAGGATTATTTTGAAGTGAATGCGTTTGATGGGAAGCCAGCCAGTGGAGGTTTTGGAGACGCGAAAAGCCTCCACAACATCAGTCAAATCACTTTAGGCTTTTAATGCCCATCAAACGCATTCACTTCCATTAAAGGTGCTGTTATTAAGATTTGAAAGTTGTAAGGAGAGAGCAGAAAAAAGTGAAAGAGAGCAATATTTTGAAGCTATGCAACCAAGAAAACATCCCCTCCCTCTCGGCGGCTCCCTCCCTCCTGATGTTTCCATGCCATGTGAAATGTTGCATGTCACGCACCTGTGATTGACAGGCAAGATGGAATCCCCGAACCAAACATGGAAAGAGATGCCATGATTGGTCAGAAAAAAGCCGGGAGCATTCGAAAATTGGCTCATACAGAGGCAGGCGTAGTCAACATGAAACAGATATTCTCACAGTGCATTTCACGCAGTAATAGCTGTGGTATTTCTTACAAATAACACTTAAATAATTAGCTCTCCTCAACCCCCAGTCAGTTCTCAGTTGCCTGCACAATGCTCTCACAGCGTCACCTCCATGCTAGGTACAGAGGAGCTAATCATTCTGTTTAACACTACCAGTGCCTGCTCAATCATTCATTTCCCCCACTTAAAACTAAAAAAAGGGTTTGCCTCCACAAAGATTTTTGTTTTTCGATACATGCACACCTCGGAGTGCATGTATTGAGTCATAATTTGGGGTAATTCTGTCTTCAAAGTACAACTTTTATCTAACACTACTGTGGCAGGGTTTGCCCTCACCACACGCCACCTAAGTGGCTTCTCTTGGGGCCCTCCGACACAGGACACGGGTAGATGTTTATTTGGAGTTTAAGGCTGGTGGTATTCGCCGAGCTGATGGTACAACTGCCATGACTGTGGCTCCTCCTCGAGTATGTGTTGATGGCTGGTTTATCCTGGGTGCCATGATTGCTCATGCACCACAGGTGTGCAGCCCCACCCAGCCAGAGTCCAATCAGTCTGACTCAGGCCAGGTGAGGCTGTTAACCAGCCATCAACAGCACACACTCCACATACACCCTCCACAACTACTTTTGTGTGCCTGTAAACAAATGACAAATGACCGGAGAAATATATGGGTCTGACTAATGCCTGGGTCTGACTAATGCCTAATGTCAGTGAACATGTGATTCATATGGAATGCAGACCTTACCTTATTACCCTGGTAGAGACAACCTTAGTAACGACCTGGCAATGGGGAAGCTTTCTAAACGTAGTCCTGTCCGAGTCCAAGTTGACAGTTATTAACGTTTCGTTTAGCGCATTAATTTTTAGACCCGTGATAAGGCTGCTTATGTTATGACACGTCACAGCCGTGTATGTTAGTCCAGAGCATATTTAGCATCATCCATTAGGGTTGGCACGATCATCGGTAAAAACAGATTATTGCCACTAACAGGATTGACGATAAACACAATAATGTTCTTGTATGTTTTCATTTTTAATAGATATTATCGTGATCGCCACAATTAACTTAATAATTTGTGTACAAATAATTTATAAATACTTTTTCAATGGATAGTTCATTATTTGACCCTTCACCCGGAATCAAGAATTGTGTTCAGAGGGAGAAGAGCAACATGGAGATCAAATTTCAGTAGAGGTGGGGGGGTGGGGGGAAGATGTGCATGCATGGCGCACGTTGTGTTTGTTGACGAGATGAGACATGGCAAAGTTAGTCTAAAAAAAAACTACAACTGTGGAAGCGGGGGGTGATGTTGTGTTTGTTGACGAGACGAGACATAGCAGTTAGTCTCAAAGAAAACTACAACTGCGCCAAAATAGCAACATTTTGGATTTGAAGCTGTCAAAAGAGGTACGCCGAAAAATGTAGATGAGGCAACGTGTAAACACATTCTCATGTTGTGCTAGGCCTAGTCTAATTTGATTTATTATTTTGATGTTTAAACTTTAGAAGTTGAATGGTTGTGAGAAATAAAAACACGATGTGTCACTCAGTTGTTCATTGTTGATCGCTATACTCTCTTCTTCTTATTTAGTGTAGCACAGTGTAGTTGCATAACCGCCACCAACTTTGGAGCGGCACCTAGTGGTAACATTCGGTATACCAGTCCTGTGTTTGGCTTAAAATGCAATTATCGTGCAAAATCGATTATTGTGATAATTTTTCATACAATTATCGTGACACAAAATTGCATTATCATTCCAACCCTATCATCCATTCATCAGTTCCCCAAAATGCACCAATCTCAATGTGTCCCATAAAACCTGTGAAGATTTCTAAATCTTCTTTGTTGGTAAAGTAGAGAACATCAGATCACACATCCCAGCCCCTACCCGAGACCTCTCTATCTCTATCCCTTTGGCTAACTCTGCTGTCCTACACCATTTTGAACCTGTCTCTCTCATATTTAGCAGAGACACTCTCATATGATATGAAAATTGTTCCCTGAAGCCTCCTCAAAGAGGTGTTTGACACACTGGGCCCTAGCATGCTTTCCGTTATCAACAGCTCTCTCTGTTCCATCCTACTGTAAGCATGCCGTAGTCCAGCCACTCCTTAAAAAATCCAATCTCGACCCCACAGTTATTAATAATTTCTCTAAACTTCCATTGCTATCTAAAGTCCCTCAAAAGGTGTTTATTTCCCAACTGTATGGTTTCAGGGCTCTGCACAGCATAGAATCAGCCCCAAGGTGTCTAATGACCTGCTGCTATCTGTCGACTCTGGTGAATGTGTGTTTTTAATCCTCGTAGATCTCAGCACAGCCTTTGATACTGTGGACAACCTGATCCTAATCAACTGCCTTAAGCACAAGGTTGGTGTTCATGGCACAGCCCTAGACTGGTTCACCTCCTAAATGAACCGAACCTTGTGGGCACCGAACCTTGTGGGAACCTTGCATTGCCCACCTATGTGGGCAATGCATCTTCCGCCTTGGCTAGTATTTACTGTGGGGTCCCACAAGGCTCCATCATAGGTCCCATCCTTTATTTAGGCTATAAAATACAATATATCCTTTCACTGCAGATGACACCTAGTTATACATCCAACTAAAACCCAACAATCCGCAAGGACTGTTTTGACGACATTAAATGCTGCAATGTTTTCCACTTGAATGACAACACGTTTGAGGTTGTCATATTTGGCCCCCCTATCTCCATCAAAAGTCTCACCAACGGCTTTGGACAGCTATCCTCTTATGTCAAACCATCTGCCAAAAATATTTGTGAGCACTTTGATTTGGCCCTTACATTTCACAAACCAATACAATCAGTGAGTTCCAGCTTCTTTTAACTTAGAACTATCTCAAAAATCAAGCCATTATTTTATTTTTATGACCCTAAGAAAGTTATTCACACCTTCATCTCCTCCCGTCATGATTACTGCAAAACATTGTATACTGCAGTTAGTTCAAAATGTTGCTGTAGGGCTACTGACTGACACTAAAAAGAGAGACCAAATTTCCCTTCATTGGCCACTCTACATTGGCCTACAGAATTGATTTTAAGGTTTTATTGTTGTTGTGTGTTTTTAATGCCTGGAGCAGTCCTGCCCCATTGAACATTGCTGATCTCTTATGCCCCCACTCCAGCTTTAAGATCCCTCAGGTTGTCTGATCAAATGCTACTTTCTGTTGCGCGGTCTAGTTTGAAGCTCAAAGCTCGGGTCAGACTACACGACTTTAAAGGCCGATTTGGGAATTCCAGAATCTGTGGCTAAAGTTGGGCAGACGCACCATACCCTGTACTCGTTATATGTGTGTGAGTGAAAGAGCCAAAGTAAACAGGATGGGATGGTATGGATGGGCTGGGATGGTATGGATGTTTTCTTCCTGTGGTGAAAAAGCTACGTATCCCAGCGGTTTGGCTGTTTACTGCCTACCCCCTCCCACCCGCCAAAATACAGTATTCTTTTGGGGACACAGCTATAATAATAACAATAATAATAATAATAATAATAATAATAATAATAACTAGGCTATTTCCGGCAGTGTCTTCCATTTTTATGTTGCAAACCAAATCAGGTTAGACCTAATTATTATTATTATAGCTGTAAATTAAAGCATATAATTTGCTGTTTGAAAAATAATAATAATTTATTATGGTCCCTGTACTTCCATAGTTTGATTAAAACTTACTGTACAGTCACACGGCTCTGTATGCACAATCACCAAAGAGCTGTCACTTCTAGCTCACACCAGAAGTGATCGCTGATGGGCGTTCCTAAGTTTTAATCAAACTATATGGAAGTACAGGGACAGTCTCCATGAGAACTTAACTTCAACAGAGATCAAACTTGGACTTTCACATTTTTACTTCAGTGCGTGTAATAAACCTCACCAGTGAGCCCAACAATCTCTTAATCCTGTTCCACGCAACCAGCTAACGCAACAATGAGCCTTTCCTCCATTTTGGGAAAAAATGTTTGGTAGGACCCAAAAAGTATGCTAGGAACCAAAGTCAAGGGTTTGTTTAGGGTTTTAAGCCGACGGACCAGCGGAAGGGCATTATCGCTGTGTCACAGTTCATTTGCATAAAGCTCAAATCCGTTTATCTTTTTTAGCCTATTCCCTGAGATTGCTAACCCTACTTTTAGTTATTGAACTAGGAAACAACCTCAAAAACTAATGTCTCTAAAAGAAGGATGTATTAAAGAAAGCCCCAAATGCACACCGAGACACATCCCCTTGTCATAATCATCCTCAAACTGCCATTCACTACACAATTTTACACTTGGATTAAAAAGTGAAATTATAATCGAATCCTCTAAGTAGATAGCATATTTTGGTGAACGGACAGAACATAAACTCATCTTCACTGGGCTATATGTGTGAGCTTAGATTTGACGGATTCCCTCGCGGGATGGATACTTTTTTATACAAATACAGCATATTGCCTCGTCTACGTTAGCCGGCTGCTCCTTGTCGCCTGGCTTAAAGCCAAAATGTGCACAAATAGGCGACATAACATTTGGCTAAGGTACTAGATTGGTGGCCATTGCTGATCTAATGTCAACCGGCTAGCGGCCGTCAACTGCATGCGCATTACAACACAAGAGAACTGTGTTCGCTATAAGCCCTTGCAATTAAACTCTAACTCCAACTGTTTACTTTATACTTGTCTTCTATGTCTGTGTATATATTTAATTGAACGTTATCTCAAGTACTCAAGCCTAGAAATAATTAATAATAATTGGACACACACAAAAGAAATCCCCATATGTTTACTGTCCCTCCCCCTCGCGTGTGAAGCTATGCTCACACGCGAGGGGCAAGCTCTGTGTTCGTCAATCGACTTATCAGCCTAAAAAAAACATGGCGTCGATGGGTGAACTACTGAAGGTATTGTGTGTATAAAATATGCGTTTTAATAAACTATCTGTACACTTACGAAGTTGTCAATGCCTCGTTTTATATGTTAAGACCCTCATTATACTACACTAGAAGTGTCAGGCTATTTCTAGCCTCACACTTCTTTAAAAAAGCGATTTATTTTTTACCAGGTGAGATGCCCTTAGCACTCAAACGTATAGCAGTTTGGTAGAATCGGCTAAAAACAGCTAACTTAGCTTTACGTCGTATAGGCTTTTTTTTTTCTCCATGGAACGTTCAAACTCGTTATCATACTAAACATATCCCACAACCATTTTACACCGGAGTTCTCCTTTAACCCAGTGAAAACAATTTCCTCACATCTGTTACCATCAGAGATTTCCATGCTTTTCAATCCAATTTCAGCATATTTTTATTAGTGGTGGGCCGTTATCGGCATTAACGTGCTGCGTTAACGCAAGACTCTTATCGGGCAATAAAAAAAATAACGCCGTTAATCTATTCTCAAAGTTGGGTTGGGAGCTGGGTCTATACCGGATTTCCACCAGGGACATAAGCGCCGGTGAACGGCTGCGCCGCGGAACGGCTGCGAACGGCTGCGTCCTCTGCCCGGCGTTAATCCCGCTGCGAGGCTGCTGGATTCGCGGGATCACGCGAGAACTACAAGACCACGCGAGAATCAGGAGACCACGTGCTAATTTGTGGATGTCAAAATAGAACAAACAAATAAAAGGTTACTTTGCCTTTCCGAAGTTGACTTACAGTTGCTTTGTCTGTCAGAAGTTTATTTGCTGTTGATTTGGTCATTTTTCCTAGATGTTTGTGCTTCTACCATGGCTATATGTAGGCTATATAGTAAATGTTTTCTTTTTTGTCTGGTTTAATTGTGTTTAGTGTTGTTTATTGTTGTTATGTCCTAATGTGTTGTGCTGTAGCCTATAGACACAGTCAGTTATAAATGACAACGATTTGTGGCCGTGTTCGATTGGGAGGGTGTTTTGATTTGAAATTGACCGGATGCTCTATGGCTTTTACTATTTCACTTCCTGCCCGGTCGATCTGCTCTGTTGAAATTGACGCGGTTCAGCAACGGCTAAATAGAATGCTACAGAATGATAGCGCTGCGGTGCAGCGTGGCGCTCCTGGGACGCTGCTGAGACGTTCCACGGCGCGCCTGGTGGGGATGGTTTCATTGATTAGAGTGGCAGCGATCAGCAGCGGTGACCGCGGCGCTGTGTCCCCGGTGGACTTTCACCATGGCCCACATTGCCCGTAAATACTTGGGGACTCCTGCCACAACTGTCCCATGCGAGAGACTTTTTTCTTTAGCAGGCCATATTGTGCAGAAGAGGAGATCTAGTTTGTCACCAGAAAATGTGAACAAGCTGGTCTGCCTGAGTGACTGGTGGAAGAAGGAGAAATAGAGTTTGGACTGATTGACACAAAGCTACTGACTGTAAACAGTTCACCATGACCTCTTATGTAGGCCTACAGTTCAAAATTCATGTCTAACTGAATAAACAGTTAGTAAAACACAAGTCAGGGCCGTGGGAAGTGAGTTTTGGTTGGGGGTTCTGTAGTTGGGGGGGGTGGGGGGACCTATAAAAATAGACTTTATATAAATGGTAAAAAAGTTATTGTATTTTATTGAAACACCTTTCTCTGTTAATGGACAGCATACTGGCATTGCATGGCACACAGCACAGGCATACATCACTGTCAAGAAAATTATGGCTACACTACAAAAAATGCGACAAAAACCGCAGATTGATAGGTTCGCAAACAAAGTAACCGTCTGCTATCGGACGCTACACTAGTAAGGTACTGTTGAACACCAACATAAATAAAACTTAATAATTATTGATGCTTCTGACATGGGCGTCAAAACAGGCTAAAGACAACCCTATCGCACAGCATATTAGACAGAACCATATCTCACTGATATACATACCTATTTGTCGTACCATAAAGCTTAGCGTCATAGGATATCTCCCTCAGATTTATTTTGTTAATATGTCGTTTTTTTTGTTTAGATCTCCCAGGTTTAATGTAACATTTTTTTAGTGCGTAATAGACAGGTTCTTCTTTTTTTTCTTCTTTTTTTTGTGAACGTTTCCTGCACCCCCAGCACCCCCACTTCCCACGGCTATGACACAAGTACATCTTATTGAACATTATTTATTTTCATCACCAATTAGCAATTATCATAGTAGTACAGCTTTCTCAAGTAGTGTGTGATGCATTTTGGAAACAGGAGATGAGCCCCTGGTCTAATGCGCCACCTGGCTTGAGAAACCCGTTCTCATTATTTAGGTAGCACACACATATTATGAATGCCTTCGGCAGAATTCAAATGAGCCATTTTAATCTAGATTAATTCCAAGATTAGTGAGATTAATCTAGATTAAAGAAATTAATCTATGCCCACCACTAATTGTTATAGATAAGTGATGTTCTTTTCTCCCTATATTCTACTCTGCAATTCCTTGTCGATCAATTCCTTGAAGCATGTATCATGTTTGATGAGGTATAAAAAGGTGACTGAATTTCTGAAATGAAACACGGGTACATTTATAGTTTGCTGCATTCGACACTGTGAACCACCAGATCCTCCTCTCCACTCTTGCTGAACTCGGCATCGCTGACTCTGCGCTATCTTGGTTCACATCCTACTTGTCGAAACGCACATACAGGATCAGATGGAATGGTTCCTTGACTAAACCCTGTTCTCTTGACACTGGTGTCCCCCAAGGCTCAGTACTAGGACCCCCTCTGTTCTCCCTATATACTAGATCACTAGACTCTGTAATCACATCACATGGTTTCTCCTACTACTGCTATGTGGACTAAACAACTATTCCTCTCATTCCCCCCCTCGGACACCCTGGTTGCAACACCCATCTCAGAATGTCTAGCAGACACAGCACATCAGCACATGGATGACTGCGCATCACCTGAAGATCAACCTTGACAAGACCGAGCTCCTTTTCATGCCGGGGACAGACTGCCCTCACATGGACTTGCAGGTCACAGTTGAGGTCATTGCAGTATCTCCTTCCCCAACTGCGAGGAACCTTGGCGTGGTCCTGGACAATCAACTGTGTTGCGCTGCCAACATCCCCGCAGTGGCCCGATACTGCAGATTCGCTCTCTACTACAGCCACAGGATCAGGCCCTTCTTGTGGTCGTCATCTCCTGCCTCGAGTACTGCAAGTCGCTCCTGGCTGGACTTCCTATCCCCTCAATCAAACCTCTGCAGCATATCCAGCATGCCACAGCACACCTCGTGTTCATCCTGCCAAAGTTTTCCCAGGTGACCCTCCTCTACCATGACCTTTGGCTCCCTGTAGTAGTTTGCAGATTTAAGACGTTGGTACTGGCCTCCAAGGCTGCCAATGGAACCGCCCCCCTATCGCCAAGCAATGGTCAGACCCCATGCCCCAGCTCAAGCACTTCGTTTAACTAACTCAGCTGGCTGGCTGATACTGGCATCGTTAAGAGTATGCAAAGGTCTGTTTTGCGCCACAGTGGTGGAAGTCGCTCACCAGCTTCTGCATTGCCAAGTCTTTGTTCAAATTTACACATTTCACAACCAGAGGCAGAACATTTCAGCCTCCTATTATTAATCTCTCTCTCTCTTGTGCACGACGCAGGGGCTTTGCGTGCATTATTTTTCGATACATGCACACCTCGGACTGGATTATCCCGCTTATCCCGAACTTCAGGAGGGAGATGGCACAGCAAGTGGATGGAGCTTTCAGTAGGGGATTTGTGTATTTCTATAGTGGCCAGTCTACGTGGTGTTGATATGAAACCTTTACAGAAACTTTTTTCTACAGTTTACTACTGCTGGCCGAGTTTGTGTTCACAGACCAATCATGTTGCTGGAAGCAAAAGAAAGTGAAACGCTCCTTTCAACCATATTTGAGCTCATCTGCCATCAGACTTTAGATATCTAAAGTCTGATTTGGGAGACTAGTTCCACTCAAATGGGACATTCGGGCTAGGAACTGTCAATTTTTGTCACAAAACATGGCGATTGTGATGTCATGCCCCAATTGACAAACACTTGATTTCATTTTGTTCCAATTTTTTTCCTAAACAACTTCCTATGTCTTATTGGACACAAAGTCATAGGAGTCCATCTTGATGTCGACATTTAGCGTTTATGCCTATACATGTTTTTAAGCCACGCCCCTGCAGTTTTCATTGGCTCCTAGTGGCTTAGTTTTTTATTGTACAGACTTCCCTTATAATCAGATTTAAGATATTGGTCCATAGATGGTGGGATTGGTCAAAATGGCAGAAAATCTATCCAGACGGAAGTAATGGGTTCTTGAGGCAATTTTGTTACCGTGAGGAGAAATGTGTTTCATGACAGTAGGTCAAAGAGTCAAAAGATATGCTTCTTGAAAGTTTTCATTTTCAGACGATAGTGCCACCATTTGGCCAATCTGTGTCAAATTTGTTCTTTGGCCATCTTTAATCAGAATGATAAAAACACTAACGATAACAATAGGGTGTCTCACACATTTTGCTTGGAACCATAACAATAAAAATACATGTATACTGTGTCAAGCACGCACTGCCGCCTGACGTGAGAAAAATGTTGGAAATGGTCTATTCAGTCAGCAGGGCCCAGTATTTCAAAACTTGTAATCCGGATCAGGATAATCCGGATAATGAAATCCTCCTTTTCTCAGTCCTGGAACAAGGTGATCCTGCTGACTTTATCCGAGTATTTCAAAACATCGGCAGGGTGGATCACCGTTGATCCCGATCTGGGCGGATACGGATTTCCAAATCTCGTGACTCCACCTCCGGATCGAAACATGGCGGACTACCTCACGAAAGGAGCAGCTGGGAGCGCGACTTCCACGTAAAAAATGTAAGTTTTCCGTTGTCTAATGTGTAGCGGTTTTAAGACCATACGAATTCCAACCAACATGTCATGCAAGCCAACTTCTTGAATCATCCCCTAATTAAAACCAGGCCGCAGCAATCTCTAATTGAGCCGCGGCCACGCTAACGGTAGCTAACTTGGCTCCATTGACTTGTGTGTTAAGCAGCTAGTGGGCTAGCGAGGAAGCGGCTTTGTTGATGAATTTTGCGGTCTATGGTTTAACTTAAAAGGGAATTAATTGGACGTACATCATACCGTAACTTTTTAAACTAACGCCAACCTGTTCAGAGTTTATTAGCATTACGTCATTGGCAACACAGCAGACTTAGGAAAATAGGCTACATGTGTACAGACCAGACTGCTGCAGTACTTTGGAAACGTAGCGTTACACGGTACGAGTATTAACAATACGGTTCATTCAGAAGTGTCAGGATGCTATAGTAATGCTGGTGATGATATCATGCTTTTGTGTACATAAACAAAGATACTCATACACCTCCTCTTTCTTCTACTTTCAGAGTCCACTCACAGCCATGGACCACTCGGCTATTAAAGACAACCGTATGAGTGCTGGAAATCCTTGGAAACGCTTTAATTGTATTGATACATTCAAGGTTTCCAAGTTATTGTATTCTGAATAAAGTGCTTGAAACTGCTTGAAATTGTAATTGCATTACTTTCATGGCATATAGCTTGGTCAGTGACACAATTAGAAACAGTTTTTCATCCTAATTTGTCTCCCTTATATAGAAGGCTCTCACTAAACATAATTATGGTCATTTATAGCAAAATAGCATCTGATTTGATTAAGTAAAATAATCAGTTTGTACACAAACACTGAAATACATTGCTGCAGGTTTTAAAATCACATTCAAGCCATTTCCAAACATTTGGAAGTGCATTTCTAAGCTTCTGACTGAAGTCAAATTTGTCTTCATTTAATCAGAAGCATGAAAATATACCTTGAAAATGCTTGGAAAGTGCTTCAATGTGCAGCATGATATAAACTGTGACACTGAAAAAATGCAAGTGCACACATCTGAATGTGTGTTCCTCACACCTGTGGAGGCTCCAGAGGGTGAACCTTCAACCAGCACCAGCATTGCTCCACCCGATCCACCGCAAGAGGTTCATGGGCCAGAGCCAGAGCGTCGGAAACGGAAGAGGCATGCCGGTGATGAGGATGCTTATCAAAAGCTCCTCAAAATGGAGACCGAGAGGGCAGTCAAACTAATTGAACTCGCCAATGAACAAATAAAGCTGACGCAAAGAAACAGAACTGAAAATAAATCTGTTAGAAAAACAGCTCACTTCTAACCTCTGAGCTGGGTTAGGTCCTGTTTTAGTTAGTGGCCACATTATTTGAAATGTCTGTTTTGTTGGAATTAAAGTTTGTTGACCCTGCATTCCTGTTGTCTTTCTCTGATGTTTTGGTACATGCAAGTTACAATGTTTGAAACTAAAATTTGAGAAATAGGTCTGTAATTGTTACTCTTATTTACAGCAGTTTCAGAGAGTGAGGTCAAATCTTTTACTATGCTTTACATTTCTTACAATTAGGCTGCTTTATTATTTTTGAATATATATTTTTTTATATTTATTATTATTTGTTAAAAGTAAAACACTAACACTTTAGATTAAGTGTAAAGAACATCTTGAGTAACAATATCTAGGAGAAGTGGAGCTGAGACTTAATCTAAATGAATCAATCCAAGTGAAATCCACCTCTGAGGTGGGATCCAAATGATCCTGAAATGTTGGTATCAAGTTGATCCAGAGATCTGCCTTAACTTTTGAAATACCCAAATCCAGCCTTTAATCTGGATTCAAGGGAGGATTGGATTACCAAAGCCGAATCCTGATCTTCAGGATCAGGATTATCTGGATCTGTTTTGAAATACCCAGTTTTCAGATCAGATCTAGATTTAATCCAATCCGACCAGGATAATCCTGTCAATCCCTTTTGAAATACTGGGCCCAGTTGACCAACTGCTGGAGGTAACTTGTAGACTCATAGATGAAACTGTGACCTTACTGCCAACTGCCTCAAAGTGGCTCTGTTCTAATCAGAACAGAGTGTGAGATAGTGCCTCCTATGAGGCCAAAGCACCTCTACTGCTGGAATTAGTAGACCATTGTCTAGTAGTCGACCATTGACCAAGTTGTTTAATGTCATTTCTCAAAGCAGACTGCTGGAAGTAGCTTCAAGACTAGCCCATTAGAGCCAACTGCCCCAAAGTTAGCTCAGTTCCAATTGCAACATGTGTGTTCAAGGATAGTTCCTCCACTGCAAGAAGTAGTAGACCATTGTCTAGTTGTAGTAGCCTACTAGACCATAGATTTTCTTTCGTGCAGTTTCTCAGACCATATAAGGTACCTGGAGCCGGTTGCACCAGCTTTTTCATAAGTTCAAAGAGTCTTGTTCTAAAGTAACCCTGTAAGTTGGGGTTTACACATTACTAAATGACAACGGGTTGCACCACACAAACTACTCACGTAGCACTCAGTAGTTACTAAATATTTACACATACACTGCAGTCAAACCAAAAGACTAATTTGTGCCTGTGGGCAGGCGGATCGTTCAAGCAGCGCTGCACAATATCGGTTGAATAGCTTTGGTTGTGCACAGTATCAACGCTCATCAGCCCAGAAGGCATGATCAAACAAGCTATTTTCCATTATTCCAGTTTATTATTTATTAAGCAAATAATATTTAAAATAATTTACTTTCGGCTATTATATACATGGCAAAATATTTGGAATCAAAGTTGAACCTAATCTAATAATCGAATCAGAATCATATAATTTGCCTATTTTGTTTCCACATAATTTGACTTGATTGTTCGCTCCCAGTACACAATACAACAGAAATGAAGATCAGGTTTGTGTTTGCGTCTATATTTGTGTCCAGGTAGACAACCAAACTGATTATAGCTCCAGGAAACTGAGGACAAATCATTTGTCCTCCATGTTCGCTAGAAACTAACGCTGGAGAGAATACAATCCAGCTCTGCATTAGTTGGTGCTTTAGCTGCTTTGCTGCTCATTAATCTTTTGGTGTGACCGCACATTAAGCAGGTGTAAAGCGGAGTTGGTGACAGAAAGAAAAACATATTATGCAGGGGGAGGGAGGGAGTCGAGTTAGCCCTCAGCCCACTGCAGCTATTTACTCCATTAAAAAATATCTAAACTAGAACATTTCTTAAGAATAAAACGCACCCATCCATGAGGCAATCCATCCAGGGAATTGTTCTCTATAAATCATTTTATTCTGGTCCACTTTTGCCCACCTACACTGTGGGAAACTCTCAACACTAGCTTCGTCGCATAGGATGTTACATCATGTAATCGGTTCATGTAAAAATAACGACAACCGTATTTTTGGGTTTTAATAAAGTCATGTAAAAAACATTTTGGTGTTACCTGGCTGAAAGATATGCTCACAGAATTAATTTGCCTTAGTTTCCATAATAAATAACTTTGAAGTGTCAACATTTTCAGATGACAGTTATAGCTACAACCCAATGGGAAAACATACATAGTAGGGGTGGGAAAAATAATCGATTCTTCGATGCATTGCGATTCTCTCTAGAACGATTCTGTCCAGATGCAGATAAGTTAATAATCAAATTTAAAATATTAAATTAGTTTGCGTGCTGCATTCTGTTCGCCTGCTGCAGAGCGCTACAGAAAACTCTCCTTTCTGCCTGCCAGTTCTCTGCCAACACGCATGCGCACCAAACACATGTGAGAGTTGTTTACATCCAAAGTTTAGTGACAACAAACTTATATGGCCTGCACCAGCTTCTGCACAAGACCTACGCTGTGTGTTAGGTGTGTAGAATAGAGCCCTGCACAGCACTGTTTTCTTCATCCCGCTCCCGCTGAATTTCTGACCATTACCGCCCGCACCCGCAACATGTGTGTTACACTCCCACCCGCTCCCGCAATGTGTATGTCCACTCCCGCCCGCACCCGCAAAACTTTGAGAATTTATGCCCGCACAATAATAGAAATGCATTGATTTTGTGTCTTCTCCTGTCCTGCAGGAGAAAACACGTCATTTTATAGGCTATTAATAAAGAGATTCATGGGGTTGTCTAACCCATCTAACCCATCATTTACTGACATCCTGTCGCTAGGCTACATCCTGATCCCGCAGTGTTTTTTTTTAGCCACCCACTCCCGCCCGCAGCAAAGTTCATACCGCCCGCTCCCGCAAGATTTGAGTTGGGTCCCGCGGGACCCAATCCCAATGCAGCCCTTCAGAAATACAACCAATCTGCGAAACCACATTTCTCGATACCACTCGGAGTTGGGGGAAAATCGACCCGTTCCTGATGGCAGCCAGAGGAAAGTAATAGGAAGTGATTAGCAAACTCTGAGTAGCAAACTCAGATGTATATATATTTTAAAATCACGCATGAAAATGTACATAAAAAAATTGTTGCATCGAGATGCATCGATAATCGGTTTAGAATCGAATCGTTGACCTCTGAATCGTAATCGAATCGAAAGGTGCCAAATGATTCCCACCCCTAGTATATACTGCAGGTTTAAGTTCACTAGTTTCTGCCCAGCAGCAGCTATGACGGTCTGCGAAGGTTACTCTTGCAGAAGTAAATAAAGCTGGTATAAACCCTGTAGTTCTTCTAGTCGTCACTAGAGTGTTCCGGTTGTATGTATGGGAAAATAATCTCTTTTTTAACGTTTGATCAGGTTCTCAACAGCTGTGTTGCCTTGCTCATAAACATGCCATACGAAATGGTATAAAAGTATTGTTGCTCTTTAAAAGTGACATGGTCTTAAAGAAATGTGCAATTAGGGGTGTATATGTCTTGCTTGACAGGTCTCAGTCTAGAGTCCAGCAAGCTATCCAAGTTTTTTTTTTTTTTACTTCAGTAGGGTAGTGGTTTTGAGATCCCTTTTTTTAAAAAAGGTAGACCGTGTTTGAGAAGTTCCCCGCCCACTGGCAAAAATGTAGAAAAATGCTGTCTGGCACAGTTCTTCTGGTGACACTTTTTTAAATTTCATTAACTATATTGCTGTTCAGGCTTTCACTGTCTTAACTTGCTACAATGCTACAATCAGATTTGGGGGGGGGTGTAGTAGAATGCTTGATTGACATCACATGGTAACCCAAAAATGCTAGTAACAAGGATGCATAGCCTGAGTTTAACATTTTGAGTCAATCTTTACATCTTATTATACCTTTTCAAAACCTTGCACTTAAGGCAAGATACAATCCATACCACTACTATTTGTTTTTTAAATTTTATTTAACCTTTATTTATTCAGGAAGTCTCATTGAGGTAAGGTACGTATAGGCAAGGATAAGGATTAAGATTATAAAACAACAAAACAGTTCCAGCATTGTTCTCTATCAAAGCTTTGATCAAGGATTACTCCCGTAAGTGAAGTTGACCTTGAAGGTAATTCCAGGATGTGGGGGCTGCAAATCGGATGGCTTTTTTACCCATCTCTGTTATAGCTCAATGGACAGTCAGAAGTATCAGGGTTTCCGCTAGCCATTTTTTTGGCTGGCCAACATGGCTGGTAAGATTCTAATTTACCAGCCAAATGTAAAATTTAATGGCCATATGCAATACACGTGCATGTGTAATGATAGGCCTACGTGCAAAAATGTTTAAAGTATGTGTTGTTGCGCAATGTTGGGATATAATAGGCTAATGCCAACAACATTATTATTAATATTATAGGTAGGGATGTCCGATATTGGCTTTTTTACCGATAACCGATATTGTTCAACTCTTAATTTCCGATACCGATATCAACCGATACCGATACCGATACCGATATATGCGGCCACGTGAAACCTCCGCTTTACACTCATTGCAATAGGCTTTATGCCGAGCGGAAGTGTGGATTAATAAATAAAAACAAAACAGCGGTAAAAGCTAGCGTGTGTGTCCGGGAGAGGGCTGCTCTCCTCGGACATATTACTCTGAAGCCCCGGTGACGGTCTGGAAGTGCGGATTAAAAAAACAAAAAAAACAAAAAAAAACAGCGGTAAAAGCTAGCGTGTGTGTCCGGGAGAGGGCTACTCTCCTCGGACACATTACTCTGAAGCCCCGGTGACGGTCTGG
The DNA here is from genome assembly GCA_030340625.1 of Merluccius polli. NCBI lineage: Eukaryota > Metazoa > Chordata > Actinopteri > Gadiformes > Merlucciidae > Merluccius > Merluccius polli. Next base: position 82,912 of record JAOPHQ010003411.1, on the reverse strand, counting down.
AAGTGCGGATTAATAAATAAAATAATGTGAGCGCGGTACAGCGGACCTGAACCGGTTGTGATGAGAACTGTTTCGCAGAATGCGTTAGTATGGTTGCGCATAACCCCTATTTTACTATTCAACGTAGAAACTTTGAAATAATTCCAAACCACCGACATAACCACAGCTACAACTAGCGTCCCGCTACACGGCCGCACAGCCCAGGCTTGTTATTGAGACGGCGCGGCGCGTGTATGATGTCATCAAACCACATCCTCACTTGAAACATAATGTCTGAAATTATTTCAAAATCGATTTCGGTATCGGTTAAAAAACCGATACCGATATTTTCCGATATTGATTTTTTATGCCAATATCGGCCGATAATATCGGTGGGCCGATAATATCGGACATCCCTAATTATAGGCTATAATTCTATAATTTTATGAAAAGAATGAATAGTAACGAGTAATCGTGATGTGTGTCCGACAACAAATTAGGCTTATTGTATTTAGTTTGATATTATACCCTATCGTAAAATTTGACTGATTTGTTTAATATATTTGGTTAGTTTCAGACAGACGAAACACACCTATATCCTCAATTACGAATTCAGTTTGACGTTTAATAGTTGTCTATTTTAAATATTGTTCAAATGTTGTCTTGTTTAAAAGATTAGGCCTACACATTGGACAATGTTTCACGTTTCCCCGAGTGTCACACGCTTCGCTTGGTAGTCGGCACCAGATCGCCATCAGTTAAAAAATATGCAGATAAGAATTATGTGCTTTTAATAGGCCTAATTAATCAAGAGTTGATTAGAGTTGAGTGGTGGACAGCGGGGGTAGTATCAGGACACCCCCCAAGATGTCATGGGCGACATCGATGAAGAGGGTGCCCATTTGAAAACCTACAGAGCCCACTCAACTCAGTCCCAGTTTGGATGGCGGTGCCTTGAGGGAGGGAAAGAGAGAGAGAGCGAGCGATGCCACTGGCTCACAGATGGCGCAGGGGCGAGTACCTGTAAAGGTGAGCTGGCTGCGGTAACCCTCATCATATTTTGCATATTCTTCTCTGGCAGACCCAGTGACAGCTAGGAAAGACTAGTTGGTGACCGAGAAAGAATGGTGACAGCTAGGGGAGACTGCTGACGGTTAAACACTTTTGTCTATCTCCAAGAAAAGCATTTCTGCTGATAGGCCTGCATAAACCGCAGAAGCCTGCCATGCACTATTGATAGAATATGCATATAAGAATTAGACCATGCTTTTAATAGGCCTAATTAACCAACGTTAAACAACATGTAGTTTCCCAAAACATCCAATCATTCATTTAATAATTTAATTTAATCTGGTTCACAGTTCTCAACAGCGCCCGTCACCCGTCAGTAACTGTGGTCATGTCAGGTGCGATGCCGTTCGCGATCAGTTGGTCTTTTCATGACTTAATTTAAATACCTGTTTTAATTAGATAGTGAATAATAATCATGGATGTATGAACAAGCTTGTGCTCCCGCTGAAGGATTGAACTCTGCTGCGCACGCGGCGGCGCTCAGCTATTCTACTAGTCGTTCCGGAGGCGCATTGTTGAAATGTCAATCAATTCAGTCCATTTCACAGTAAAGTAACCATGATCTGCCAGGTTGTATTTACTACTTATGTCTTAACTTTCTTTAGGCCGTTCACTTGAGTAAACGGCTGCTCACGCGAACAGCGTGCTGAGAAGAGAAAAAAACTACCGCAATCATTGTCAACGTCTCTTGACAGATGAAGATTTATTTTGGATGATTGTTTAGATTTAAACTTCCAATGCTAGACAACTCCTAACTGTTTTCCCCCACCTAACAGTTTAATTGGTGCAATGCGGAACACATTCACTACACGAGAGCCGACTGCAATGATGCATGTCACAAAATGTCACACTTTTCAGCCTTTTTTTGTTACGATGAATATTGTTTTCAATATTTCAATAACTATGTTATTGGCTAACTTTTATTTAGTCAGTTGGTGTCATGTCTTGTCTGATAATGTGCAATGGTCATAATGCAAGCCCACTTTTTAGCGCATTTATTTGTTTATTGAAAAACGTGATTAAGCATTTAAAATGGCTGTTATAATACACCATTTTCTTTCAGACAATGTTTGGCCTTATAGATTAAAATCTGCAACATTTTGACTGTTTTCTGAGAGTTTTCTTACTTTTAGACTAGTCGACAATTATTAACAAATTAATTAGGCACCAAAATATAGTTTAAATAGTTGATTGTTCTTGTCTGTTGACAGATCATGGACAAGAGAAAAGGCAAAATCACAGATTTCTTTAATAAAAGAGCCTGATACGAGGAAGCAGGTACACACAGCAGATGGACTGCAGACAGGTGACTGAACTTCAGCCAGGAGATGGCCAGGGGCGAGTCATGAGGTCTGGATTTATGGATCAATATCCTGATTGATCATAAATACTAAATCCAAATTCAATTTCCTTATACTAGTAAATGTGCTGCTGAAAAACTTAACCGAACCAACAGCAGTCACTGTCACGCAAAGTTACCACCTAAAGCCTAATTTTAAGCCAGGAAAATCTCTGCCTTGCTTAACCATCACCAAATCCGAGTGGATGCAAGAAAAACACAGAAATCGCTTATTTCACTTCCACCTAAATGCAATTCTAAATTGGAGAGATAATAACAGTTAGCTAGTAGCTAATGCTATGCTACTTAAAAGTACACTGTGTAGTTTTTTAAGTAATTTATTACCTCAAATCAATGTCTTCATTCATAAATAAGTCCCCATTGGTGTAAAATTATCTCTGTCAACAATCTCACTTATATATATATCCTCCTGAGCAAAGAATCACTTATCAGCAGGGGCGGATCTATGAAAAAAAAAAAAAAAAAAAAAATATATATATATATATATATATATATATATATATATATATTTTTTTTTTTTTTTTTTTTTTTTTTAATGATAATTCATACGAATTATCATAGACTCTGCTTTCAATGTTTAATTGTTATTTCTGTTTCTTGTGGACATTAAAACTTTTAATTTAAAAAATGAATAAAAAAGTTGCGCGACATGCACGTTCACGGCAACAATCGCGCGCCCCCCCCCCCCCCCCCCCCCCCCGTCAACATTCTGTGGGGTTGTGTTCCGAGGAAGAAGGCCGCCGACACAGGAATCGCTTTAACTCACTTTATTTGTTTAGGTTTAAGTTATATAACCTACGTAACAATGGAGGGGTAATGTAAAAGTCACGCCGCGTGGAGAGCCCCAAGCTTTGCATCCGTCCGGATGGGCCGCCTCGGGACTTCTGATTCTAACCGGATGTTTCCGCCGGATGCCTCTGGGCAGGAGGCGTGGCCTCCATGACGCACAATGGCTAGCGTTAAGCGCCGCCCCCAGTATATTGTTTGCCGCCATCTGGTGGTCAGGTCGGGTAAATACATTTATTTCTACTCCTTGTGTGGCTGTGTAGCTGCTGATACATATGCTTATTATTAATCCGCAACAATTCGCGCACCATTCGCGCACCCCCCCCCCCGTCAACATTCGCGCACCATTCGCGCACCCCCCCCCCGTCAACATTCGCGCACCATTCGCGCACCCCCCCCCCCCCCCCCCGGCAACAATCGCGCATCCCTCCCCCCCCGTCGGTCAACGTCCCTGTTGTGGGCCGGTCCAGGAGAAAATAGTCAGGCCCACCCAGATGTTTGCAGGCCTACCCATTAGCTACGTTCTGGCTCCGCCACTGCTTATCAGAATTTACATAGGACGGGCAAGCTCTATGGAGGCTTCCATGTCCTTCCGGTCTATGAACTGCCGAGAGGGACAAAAAGCACTACGTGGTACAGGTAAGGCTAAACGCGTTTTCACTCAGAGCCAGCGTGACTGTGGAACAGAGAAGGAGCTTAGCGAGACGCGCTTGTCACTTAAAAAACGATATAAACATGAGAACATAATTCACTATCTTGCTCGAGGAGTAATTACTCATAAATGCTCACACTAATGATTCAATGCAGTTTGAAATTTGTTTGAAATAACGTACCCAGTGCTCGAAGTGGGCCGGTATGCACCGGCAGTACCGGCACTTCTACATTATACCCTTTAGCGTACCGGCACTTTTTCTTGCGTACCGGCACTTGTCACAGGCTGCTGTCGTTGGTCCGCAGTGGGTTACGATCGCGCGCACCCCCCCCCCCCCCCCCCCTCCCCCGTCGGTCGTAGGTCCGGGGTGGGTTAATATCGCGCACCCCCCCTCCCTCCCGTCGGTCGTAGGTCCGGGGTGGGTTAATATCGCGCTTATATGTGAATAAGGGAGTACCGGCACTTATTTTTTTCCATTTCGAGCACTGAACGTACCTCATCATCCGAAACAAAACTTGATGAAGTGGTGTTTGAAGACATGTTGTTATCATGTTGTCATAGCTTCTTGAATCTTGACTAATACCGCTTGCTGTAGTTCCAACAGGTTGCAACGAACATTTGAAAACGCGAGGCGCTAGAGAGCATAAATTCGTTTGAATGCAAAATACAATTTGACCACTAGATGGGGGAAAACATTACACAGTGCGTCTTTAAGAGATCCGAAAACTCGTGGTTAGAGCTGTCTGCAGACTCTGCGACACTGCTTCGACATTTCAGTATTGCTAAATCCTCATAATGGCACAGAGTAGTGACAGGAAAAGATGTTTATTCCCTTTGTATATTACCATAGAAAATACTAGGGGTGTGCCAATCACGTAATTTTGAATGGGAGGTGGGGGTTAGTAGGGTTTTAATAACAAACATATTTAGCAGCAATTTCAATGTACCAACGAGGCCAAAAGATACCAAAAAATGACCTACTTATAATAACGAGTTGGTAATTTAATAAACATGAATAGAACAGGTAGCGATGTTTTTTCCTTTTATGGCGATCCGTCACCCACTGTGTTTTCTCTTCGGGTGAATAGCGCTAGTCCTACCGTGCAATTTCATCAAACCTTTGCACAATGTTCAAACCACCTATTTCCTTTGTGATAATTGGAAGTAGGCCTACTCTCATACTTTGGAAGCCCTGTGTCTTCGGAAACTTTTAGGCTACACAAAGCTCTGACGTAATCGAGTCAGACTCGGACTGATGAGGTGTCCATGCAGCAATCCTACGTGATATTGTTGTTTTGCTTTTTGTGTTATAAAAATAACACTGTAGAAATGTAAAGGAAAAATTATCAGTTGATAGAAATGCGATTCTGCAGCAGTGGTCTCTGCCGGCTCCGATTCAGGTAGGGAAAGATATGCCCTATGAATTGACTTTTCCAGGCAGAGAGAGAGGTCCAAAATGTCCTGAAAATGTATATATAAATCATAGATGGAAACTAACATGGCCACTGACTTTGTTATTTTCCGTTTATACATACATTTTCGGGTAAGCAAACGGAGCATATCCAGCCATATCCCGATGAGGTGTGTGTAGACGACAAGTACCCGAATATTAACTATGTTTTGTACTTGCAACTCATTGCCATTGGGTGCAATCCCTGCACCTTATTATATTATTAGTTATTATTCAGGCTCTACAAAGATCAAAGTAAAAACCCTCATCCTGGGCCACTGTCAGTGAAGCGGTGCAAGTTGGCATCAACTCGCGTCACTGATTAGACAGCACTTCACCAATCAGATGATGGCCAACCTACTTCCATGCCATCATCCTGTGGGAGCTTTAATCAATCATATTTTAAATAGACATTTCTGCTAGTCTCCCAGGTCTACCCCAAGTAAAGTTCTGTTGCCAACTAAATGTTTTTTTTCCCTCTGCAATTGTGTTCACCTCCTGCTACTACCGACATCTACATTTTATATTTACCAATTCATACACACAAAGATATGCTGCAGCCGGTAGTGTAATGAAAAAAACACTCTGAACAGTAGCAGCAGACAAAAGGATATCAGGCTTTCAACAAACACCAAACAGGAACACACCCATGCAACCCCCCTCCACACACACACACACACACACACACACACACACACACACACACACACACACACACACACACACACACACACACACACACACACACACACACACACACACACACACTGTGATTCATTGCAGGTATAAAATGATCTGCTCTCACTTCACAGTATATGTATTATTCTGTACACTGTCACTTAGGTCACTTTATTCATTGACTTGTATTCATGGTGATATAATAAATATATTTAAACGAGAGATATATCTAGATCCTTCAACCTTTCAATTGCATCTAGATAATAAAAAAAGGAATCTGTTCAAGCCCATTAATCACACTTCTCCGTCGAGCACGTATGCGAAGATCCGATTTCGCTACTCAGAGACCGTACCGTCCCTTTTCCCCGCTCCGCTCTGGTGTAGACAAACCGATGTCTGAGAACTAGCGGCATCGAAGGCCGACTGTTGCGTCGCCTGTGTCTGGGCCAAAAATATTGCACCTGAACACACCGCAAAGACTATAGCCAACGGCCAAATAGTATACATGTTCCGCGCCTGCGTTCAAATTCAGGAATGACGTACATCCACATATATAGGTGGTTTTTACGGAAGCGTATTGCTGCCACACCAGAAAAAGAAAAATGGATCAATATCACGTTATAACGTGAAAAGTTTATTGTTATAACAAGATGTTTTTCACGTTATAACAAGATATTTTCACGTTATTACGACATACAAACTTATCACGTTGTAACAATATACTATTTATCACGTTAACACGTGATAACTTATATTGTTATAACGTGAAACGTTATAACAATATGTCTCGGGTGGAGGTGGGTGTTATGTTTGGTCCTTATATATGACAAACCGGGCGCAGCAGCATGTTTAGTTCCGAGAACTCTTTATTGCATTAGCGGTCCAAACATATGTACACGTTCATAGCCTGGCGCTAAGCCTTATGGGTAACGTAGTTCCATAAACCTTTATCAACACAGTGGGCACTTGGTCTTGCAATTAACTGGCATCACCATGGCCTTCCATCTCACATAAAGTCCACCGCGACCAACTTATATTTTTATAACGTGAAACGTTTCACGTTATAACAATATAAGTTATCACGTTATAACGTGATAAATAGTATATTGTTACAACGTGATAAGTTTGTATGTCGCAATAACGTGAAAATATCTTGTTATAACGTGAAAAACATCTTGTTATCACAATAAACTTTTCACGTTATAACGTGATATGGATCCGTTTTTCTTTTTTCTGGCGTGGCAGCAATACACTTCCGTAGCTTTTAGATCAGACGCGTAGCAAATAAACAATGCGAAAAAGCGAGAAAAAATTAAATAAATCAGACAAACAATATCACTATTTACATAAATTACAACGTGCATATGCAGCATTTTCTTATAAGCATCGCGCCAGTGAAAAGACAGGGATTCAACCCTCAACCTAATATAGCCTAGTGAAGACGAGCTCATGCTCCGTCCTTCCACCAAAATAGAGGATTCAATTATAATGGAGTTTCACTTTTTAATCCAAGTGAGGGGGATTATGATAAGTGGTGTGTCTCGATGTGCATTTGGAGCATTCTTTAATACATCTATGTTTTGGAGACGTTAGTTTTTGAGGTTGTTTTTCCCTGTTCGATAACTAAAAGTAGGCTATCACTCTTTTGGAGAAAGTTTGTATCCAAAATGAATACTGTGGCAATACAACTGCCGCAGAGAAGGGTGACGTGTTGCTAAGAGGACTGCACGTCTTCGCGTATACGTAAATTGTGTAAATTGCGAGAGAAACCGGTGATGCGTGAGAGAGACCGAGTTACTGCGCGAGAAAGGACGAGTTTTATTAGTTATTATTATTCTTTCATTATATAATTCATTAATAATAAATAAAAAAACACTGTTTTATTAGTTTAACTTTGAAACCTACCAATGCTTACAAGCGAAATAAGGGTTACTGGAAGTTTAACGCCAGCCTATAACATTCTGAGGTCTACTGTCAGGGGGTTAAATATATTATTACTGAATTTTCTGAAGATGAGAAGAGAGACATTCTTATTTTTGTAGATTAGAGACAACTGGCACTTGTTTCTCCTGCAATGTGTAGGCTAATACAGAGTTGTGTCAGTCGAGTGGTTTACAATGGTTATATAGAAAAAAACATTCTTTAAACAATGTTGGTGACATTAGCCTTAAAAGGTAAACAATGTTGGTGACATTAGCCTTAAAAGGTAAGTTCTGACGATGTACACATGTTCAAGCTCATATTCATTACTTTAAATAAGGTTGCTTTAATGCCCTTACATGATTCTGAAGCAGGTGGTCAAGAATTTCTGACAGCATTTCAATGTGTTGCTGCAAGAAACAATGGCTGTGCTCAAGATCATTATGATTTTGTGTTTGCACACTCTCTTCAGCAAACAGCACACAGGTTATAATTTCATTGAAATATTGCTGCAAATCATTGCATTGTATAATGTGAATTAGCATGAGCACTTCATGGCTAAGGTTCAGCTCTTCCACCCTTCCAACCTCTCTCAATAACTGTGTCTCTCGTTTAGTAACTCGGTCTCTCGCCCGTGTCACTGTTTCCTCTCGCAATTTTCGCTCAGCTTTTGTCCTGTTTGGTGCCTCATATATTGGTTGACAACCAGCGACGTTTGAGCTAAGCACACAATTTGACCACGCTTCAGTCTAGAAGATTGTATCTCTCGTCAATCTAGATTGACTGTAGCACACACCACCTCCAGAGGTGGTTTTGACAACGGTTTTCTCTAATGCAACCGTTGCCACCTGAAAAAACAGCTCTCATTGCATCACGATTTCACAACCATTTTCAAATCACAATTTGAAAACATTAAAAACACTGTAAACAAGGCCATAGATATAAGCCTGCTCTTTCATTTCATGTACATGTTTTATCAAGGCAAAAACAGCACAGTGCAGCAGATTACAGCTGGTAGCTACTAGATGTGGCTACTCTTTTGAATTTTCAACCATTTGTGAGTCACTATGGAAAAAAAGTAAAACCGTGACTATGTTCATTGTTCTGAATAAATCAATTCTGGACTTGTAAGACTTGTAAGCTATGTAATAGCTATAAGGCTCGACATTACCATAACCATTGTTGCTTTTGGTCAAAGTCATGATGACGACAACTTGTCCAACAACAATAGCAATGTTCCATTCTGTGTGTGTGTGTGTGTCATAGCAACTGGTGAATCTGTATTGACCTGCTTTCCTGTTTTTGTATAACCCCCCCACGTGTGTGTGTGTGTGTGTGTGTGTGTGTGTGTGTGTGTGTGTGTGTGTGTGTGTGTGTGTGTGTGTGTGACCTCAAGTGTAACACACAGACAGCTAGAACAAATACATCTAGCAGTGAGCAGTTAAAAAAAGGGTGTTGTTGACCTAATCAGTGGGTGGTACTGAAGATAATTTATGGGTGGCTGGATAGCCTATCTCCTGTAAATCCTTGGTGTTCTGGGTGTAAAGACTTTTTTTCTAGGTTCAGGTTGATCTTAGTTTTGCCTGAAAACTCTAGACCCAGTTAAAACAACCCTCGTCACTGGGCACCCAAGCACTAACACCGCAACGTCTACGCTGTCTGAAACATGTAATAGTGGCATGAGAATTCATTAAAAATAGGGCTGAACGATATGGTAAAAAAAAAGTCATATTACGATAATTTAGACAGATATTGCTATTGTGAAATGATTCACTATAAGTGGGGTTGATCATTTTTCATTTTCACTGAAAAAACTATTCAAATAAATCATGATGTGATTTTTGGTTTGTTGGGGTCTATACCAAACATGTTTTCTTACATCTGGAGAAAAAATGTATAGGCCAGGGCATCTCTGCAGCACTACAGTACTTTATTTATAATGGTGTTATAAATGTACATTTACAGTTTTTACTCTTATCAAAGAAAAATGCAGCTCCTGCGATTTGGATATTGCACTTGGCCATATTGCGATTTGGATAATATTTTTGATTAATTGTTCAGCCCTAATTCAAAATATAGCCACACCCAATATTAGCCATTCTTCAGCCAGCATCATAGTTCGACTCACTTCCAGGACCCATGCAGTAAATTGTAATTGTGTGGTTCTTTGTCATAGACTTTACGGCCCTGTTCCCACCTGGTATTAACATGTGGTTTTGGAGATCCGATCACGATTAAAGACCTCTACAGGTGTGCAGGCACCCATCGCAATTGAGATCTGACTCCCCCAGACCACCTTCGAGGGTGGTCTGTAATGTGGATTACAATAATGTGGATATATGCGGCCCCCCCAGACTGGTCTGGGGGGGCCGCAAATATCCACATTATTTTAGCAGTGTGAACGCAAAAGTGATCATGGCCACATTGAAGGACTGCCTACTCAACTGACGTGCTCTGTAGGACTACTCAGTTTGCGTGCCAAAGGCGTCACTTTAAACTGCAGCAACAGGCGGCTCCACGGCAACATCAACAACAGAAGCGCCCAGTCTCTATCGCCCTATCTCTTCTTCTACGTTGAATGAGTGCATTGCTGCCTCCCGCCACGCATTTTGTCACCACTAAATGGCAAAAAATAAAACCTGGAATGAATAGTAAATCGATGTTTGATGTTTTATAACAATGTCAACGTGTTGTAGCCTAGCCTGTATTAGTCCTTTAAATAAAGGCTTTTTGAAAATGAAGGTAGAGTCATAAGTATACATGCGTTTAAGTGTTAAATGCATGGTCTGTGCTCTTAGTCTTGAATTGGACTAAGCAGCAGATGCTGAAGAGAACATTACAACAAAGAATTGACTGTCGTTAGATTGTTTGTGTTTCATCTCAGCTGAGATCAACCAGCAGCACCCCCCACACAAAAAACATTACACAAAATCCAGGAAGATGTGACCCTGATCATTCCTCATAAAGTAAAGAAATGTCTCACTGAGGCATGAAATGTAGTTGAAACTTCTGTGACGTAGAATGCAAGAATGACTCACTGGCTTAGCAACATACCAGCAGTCTCTCTCTCTCTCTCTCTCTCTCTCTCTCTCTCTCTCTCTCTCTCTCTCAACATAGAACTAAACGAAGAGGCAATACGCCTGAAAACGTAAAACAATGGGGGGAGAGTGTGTGTGTGTACGCAAGCAATTCACATAAATTGACTGTAGGCCTACTCGGTTTCACATTCGAAAGTTAATGTACCAACAATTTCATAATTGAGCATTATTGCTGTCTGGTATTAGTTTACGTCTAATAGTGTAGTTAGGCTCTACATGATCAAACCATACATTACGTAATACGGTTAATATGTTAGTATGTTACAGTCTTACCTGTTAAAAGCACTGCAGGTAGGATAATGCAATAGAAGAAACCTATGACCAACTGAACTTCCATATCTAGTTGGCACTTTGCGTTCAACACAAAACCGTCAGCCAAACCCTCGAAAGGCAAACAAAAAACTCGGTAGACTGCTGGCCAATTTTCGATGAATCCGTACAGTAGCCTAATATGTAGTGCCCTACATGTTTTTCCAAAAGCAAAAACAAACAATAGTCCGTTCAACTATTTGGAAAATAGTCTAGCTGAACGACAAAACATGTACTCCATGGTGCGGTCATCGTAGATCGTAACGGTGTCAAAAGCTGTGCGCGTGTTCAGTTGAGTTGTTTCTTTGGTAGGATATTGAGCTTGGACTCGGTCCGCCCAGCCTGTGCTGCTTGTATCTCCCTTCCCAGCCTGTGCTGCTTCTCCCTTCCCAAGGCGTTCCTTCCATGCAGGGTTTTGTCAGTGGAAAATATGATTCAACAAGTCTGCTCTGTGCGCCTGTAATAGTGGAACTTTTCTGTGACGGGGAGTGTCGGTGCGACTGCCATGCCTTTACTTTCGCTGACGGCATGTCACTTCCCTGCTTGTACAGAACGTCTATTTTTGTAGCCGACTACTTCTGTAAACAGTGATTTTCTTCACATATTGACTAGAATGAGAATAGTAGGCTACACCAAGTGTAAAAAAGGTGTTAAAAGAAATCGATCTTAACGGTGTCAAAAGTTCAGCGTACTTTATTCAGCGGTTGGTTTTGTAGGCTGTATACTACGGCAGTATACCAAGATGCCACACGATGTCAACGCTATCTGGTCCTCGCAAAGATGAAAGACTTGAAACCATGTATTTGTGGTAGGCTAAATAGGCCTAGTCAAAAATCATGTGTATGTTTTATTGTTCTATTTTGGCTAGTATTTTTAATGGGTGTAATTTACTAAACGTACTACTATTAGGCCTACTAAATGTATAACATTTATTTCCGTATTTCCTGGAATAAGATGTCGGAAATGTTTTGACACAGGCTAATTGCTAAAAACGGAAATCACATTATAAACAATGCTCTCAACAAACTTTGATTTTGGTGGCTACATGCAAACCTAAGGGTAATGGTGCGTTCCAGGCAACCCGTAACCCGTGATTTCACGGCTTCATACTCACAACTCACGACTTGTTAGCGTTCCAGGCAAGTCACGACTAACAAACAAACCTGCGGCTCTGTTTTGATGGTGTCCGCTTGATTACAATGTGCGGAATTACGTTGCGTTGCCTATTCATGTCTATCTATGTATGTTTTCTCACCGGTGTCTGCGGAGCATCAGCGGAAGCCATTGTTGTTTATGTTCGTGACGTCAAAAAACTATCTGGGAGTACATCGATCAGACACGAGTTCACAGGTCGTGAGTTACGGGTTTGACTAGAAGGTCGTGAAATCACGGGTTACGGGTTGCCTGGAACGCACCATAAGACACAGACGAAGATGGCGGCTCGGATATTTCAATGGGGGTTTCCCCATGGTTTGCTCAGGGTGCTATATTGTTGCATGAAGGATTCGAACCTGATTGTAAAGAACGTGGTTGTGGTCCATGGCTATATAATAAGGAGGAGTGGTCCATGGCTATATAATAAGAAGTTGTCCATGGCTATATAATAAGAACGTATATTTTTGTAGCCGACAAACTTCCGGCGCTGCACTGCGGCGACAAGTGCCTGCAGCGCGTCTGAAATGTTTGTTTGTTTTAAAGTTTGTTTGGGTTTTCATCACACAAGCCCCGAACTATACGTTAGTATAGTGTGATTAGCGCTAAGTCAGAAGCGATCCAACAAGATGCGTCCAGCTACGCTTTTGTTTATCGTCCTGGCGATCCACCTGTTGCTGCCGTCCTTTCACTGAGCCTGGGAGACCGTGGTAAAGTTGGTTTTATATTGGACGTTGGATATTCGACACATTCGAAAAATCTATTTAGCACTGGCTACGAGGGACGAATTTGTGTCAAACCAACGTTGATATGTTCATACAAGGCCTGCCTACATGATACAAAGCTTCTTTTGTCAATTTTTTTTTAAAATGTTGATGAATGTTTTAAATCTATTATGCGGCTTCAGTTTTTGAATTACCCATGTAAAATCACATAGGGTGAACCAGGCTAACTGTCCTACACATGATACAAAGCTTATTTTCTCAAAAAACCCACCCTTTGATTTTATAAATATTTTTAATGTAAAAAAAAGGCTATAAATCTATTATGCGACTTGACCTTTTGACCTACCCATGTCAAAACACATCTGGTGAACCCAACTAACTGTCCTACACATGATACAAAGCTTATTTTCGCAAAAAACCCACCCTTTGATTTTATAAATATTTTTTACTCTAAAAAAAGGCTATAAATGTATTATGCGACTTGACCTTTTGACCTACCCATGTCAAAACACATCTGGTGAACCCAGCTAACTGTCCTACACATGATACAAAGCTTATTTTCTCAAAAAACCCACCCTTTGATTTTATAAATATTTTTTACTCTAAAAAAAGGCTATAAATGTATTATGCGACTTGACCTTTTGACCTACCCATGTCAAAACACATCTGGTGAACCCAACTAACTGTCCTACACATGATACAAAGCTTATTTTCGCAAAAAACCCACCCTTTGATTTTATAAAAAAAATGTTACTCTAAAAAAAGGCTATAAATGTATTATGCGACTTGACCTTTTGACCTACCCATGTCAAAACACATCTGGTGAACCCAGCTAACTGTCCTACACATGATACAAAGCTTATTTTCTCAAAAAACCCACTGATCGATTTTACGTATTTTTTTTATGTAAAAAGAAATGATCAAAATGATTTAAATCTATTATGCGGCTTGACCTTTTGACCTACCCATGTCAAAACACATCTGGTGAACTCAGCTAACTGTTGCACACGTAACACAAAGCTTCTCTGTGTGAGAAAATGCAAATACTCTGATTTTTAAAATGTTCCTCATCATCGGTAACCTACGGAAGGTCATTGCATTCACAATGAAAAAAAAAAAAATCATGTTATCTCATAATTATGAGATAATTATCTCATAATTACGAGATAAGTATCTCATAATTATGACATACTATTTCATAATTACGAGATAGTATCTCATAATTATGAGATAGTATCTCATAATTACAAGATAGTATCTCATAATTATGACATAGTATCTCATAATTACGAGATAGTATCTCATAAAAGATACTATCTCCTAATTATGAGATACTATGTCATAATTATGAGATATGACATGGGTAGGTCAAGCCGCATAATAGATTTAAATCATTTTGATCATTTCTTTTTACATTAAAAAAATACGTAAAATCGATCAGTGGGTATTTTGCGAAAATAAGCTTTGTATCATGTGTAGGACAGTTAGTTGGGTTCACCAGATGTGTTTTGACATGGGTAGGTCAAAAGGTCAAGTCGCATAATACATTTATAGCCTTTTTTTAGAGTAAAAAATATTTATAAAATCAAAGGGTGGGTTTTTTGCGAAAATAAGCTTTGTATCATGTGTAGGACAGTTAGTTGGGTTCACCAGATGTGTTTTGACATGGGTAGGTCAAAAGGTCAAGTCGCATAATACATTCATAGCCTTTTTTTAGAGTAAAAAATATTTATAAAATAAAAGGGTGGATTTTTTGAGAAAATAAGCTTTGTATCATGTGTAGGACAGTTAGCTGGGTTCACCAGATGTATTTTGACATGGGTAGGTCAAAAGGTCAAGTCGCATAATAGATTTATAGCCTTTTTTTAGAGTAAAAAATATTTATAAAATCAAAGGGTGGGTGTTTTGAGAAAATAAGCTTTGTATCATGTGTAGGACAGTTAGCTGGGTTCACCAGATGTGTTTTGACATGGGTAGGTCAAAAGGTCAAGTCGCATAATACATTTATAGCCTTTTTTTAGAGTAAAAAATATTTATAAAATCAAAGGGTGGGTTTTTTGCGAAAATAAGCTTTGTATCATGTGTAGGACAGTTAGTTGGGTTCACCAGATGTGTTTTGACATGGGTAGGTCAAAAGGTCAAGTCGCATAATACATTTATAGCCTTTTTTTAGAGTAAAAAATATTTATAAAATAAAAGGGTGGGTTTTTTGAGAAAATAAGCTTTGTATCATGTGTAGGACAGTTAGCTGGGTTCACCAGATGTATTTTGACATGGGTAGGTCAAAAGGTCAAGTCGCATAATAGATTTATAGCCTTTTTTTAGAGTAAAAAATATTTATAAAATCAAAGGGTGGGTGTTTTGAGAAAATAAGCTTTGTATCATGTGTAGGACAGTTAGCTGGGTTCACCAGATGTGTTTTGACATGGGTAGGTCAAAAGGTCAAGTCGCATAATAGATTCATAGCCTTTTTTTAGAGTAAAAAATATTTAGAAAATCAAAGGGTGGGTTTTTTGAGAAATGAAGCTTTGTATCATGTGTAGGACAGTTAGCTGAGTTCAACACATGTGTTTTGACATGTGTTGGTCAAAAGGTCAGGCCGTATAATAGATTTATAGCATGTAACATTAAAAAAATGGTATAAAATCAAAGCGTGTTTTTTTGAGAAAAGAAGCTTTGTATCATGTGTAGGACAGGTAGCCTGGTTCACCCTATGTGATTTTACATGGGTAATTCAAAAACTGAAGCCGCATAATAGATTTAAAACATTCATCAACATTTAAAAAAAAATTGACAAAAGAAGCTTTGTATCATGTAGGCAGGCCTTGTATGAACATATCAACGTTGGTTTGACACAAATTCGTCCCTCGTAGCCAGTGCTAAATAGATTTTTCGAATGTGTCGAATATCCAACGTCCAATATAAAACCAACTTTACCACGGTGCCTGGGAGGTTATGCACCGGCTGCCGACTCAACAAATGGGATTTTACGTTACACCCGGGATCAACTCTGGCAACTAAGGGACCTGCACAGCGGAAACTTCCCATTCAATCTGCCTAAGGAGTGTACACGGACAACCACAGCACCGAGAAGGAAAAGAGGCCGGCGCAGGGGAGTACGCTGTAGAGTGCGCGCACGGGGGAGCAAGCCACCTCTTCCCACGGTCATCCTGGCACCCGCTCCTTGGTGAAGCAACTTACGGAGCTACGGAACGCTGTGAGGTACCGACGAGGAGGGAAAAGACACTCGACCTATGTTTTGGGAATATTAAAGACGCTTACAAGGGCTACGCAAAACCACCCCTCGGAGACTCGGATCACAACGCAATCCAGCTAGTCCCGCAGTATAAACAAAAGCTCAAGACCGGCAAACCCAAGATAAAGACAATTAAACAATGGACTGATGAGGCTGTTTCGACTGTGCTGTGTGGGACAATTTCGTGAACAGTGGTGAGAATCTGGATGAGTTAATCTCAGCGGTGAACGACTACACTCGTTTCTGTGTGGACTGCATAATTCCAGAGAAAACTTTTAGGGTATTTCCAAATGACAAACCTTGGGTAAATAAAGAATTAAAAATTGCACTGCATAGGAAAAGGAGAGCTTTTGAACAGGGAGACATGTCTAAAATGAAAGTCATCCAGAAGGAGATTAGACAGATAACTAATGACTGTGAACAGAAATATAAACTGCAGATTGAGGCGAAAATGAGGGGGAATAACCTGAGACATGCATGGCAAGGAATTTATACAATGATAGGGAAGGAAGAGAAGAAAAGGCATATAGTTACTAATGGAGATGATCAAGCATTCGCAAATCAATTAAATGAGTTTTATGCACGGTTCGAAACATCAGACTTTCTCCTAGAGCGTGATGTCATCAGACAGCAGCTACAGCATGGTACTCCCCTAACTATAACAGCAGATGAGGTACGTAGAGTTTTTAATAAAATTGATCCCAAGAAAGCACCAGGCCCTGATCAAATAAGTGGAAGGGTTCTGCAGAGGTGTAGTGAACAACTTAGCCTCATTTTTTGTCAGCTGTTTCAAAAGTCCCTAGATACACACTATATTCCTAAAGCCTGGAAATCTTCGCTTATAGTAAATGTACCTAAGGTGGCAAGACCATCTGTTTTAAATGATTATCGTCCAGTTGCCTTAACATCAATTGTAATGAAGAGTCTAGAAAGAATTGTCCTGAAACATATTTTAAAAGATGTGCAATGTAATATCGACCCTTTGCAGTTCGCCTATAGAAACAAGCGGAGTACAGATGATGCCCTACTGTATGCTCCATAATATCTATTGCCACTTGGATAGGCCCAAACGATATGCCCGGGTTCTCTTCATAGACTTTTCTTCCGCCTTCAACACCATCAGGCCCCACATGATGGTTAGGGGTAAATCCTAACATAATTAGGTGGGTTGAGTCCTTTCTGACGAAGAGAGCACAGTGTGTTAGGGTAAATGAAGCTGTGTCCTTCCCGATTATGACCAATACAGGATCCCCACAGGGCAGTGTCATCTCACCAGTATTGTTCACTCTCTACACTAATGAGTGTAGAAGCAATACACCTGAGCATGTCACAATCAAATTTGCAGATGACACAGCAATAGTGGGGTTAATACAGAATAACGATGAGACCCACTACAGGGCCTGGGTGGATCAGTTCACAGACTGGTGTAGGTCCAGCTGTCTTCTCTTAAACGTAAAGAAAACAAAGGAAATAATAATAGACTATAGAACTGGGAGCCAGCCCCACCAGTGTATGGTTATAAATGGAGAAGACATTGGGATTGTAACTGAATACAAATACTTAGGGACAATAATAGATGATAAGCTGCAATGGACCAGTAATACCAACACCATCTATAAAAAGGGGCTGCAAAGGCTTTATGCGCAAGCTGAGACAATTTAGAGTGGATAGAGATATGATGTTACTCTGCTATCACTCTTTCATGGAGAGCATTTTACTTTTCTGTTCTGTTGCGTGGTATTTCTCCTTGCCAGTAACCAACAAAAGCAAACTAAGCAAGATGGTTAACATGGCCAGTAAGGTTGCGGGACAAAAGCTAGACAGTATGGCCATGACCTGTGAAAGGAGGGCGTTGAAGAAAGGTCTAGCAATTAATGAAGACATGTCACATCCTCTACACCAGGCATATGAGGTGTTGCCATCAGGGAGGAGGCTTAGGCTACCCTCTTTCCAAACAAATCGAGCTAGCAGGTCATTTATTCCAACTAGTATTACACTTATGAACAAGAAATTACCTGCAGGACAGCGTTTTAAATAGCACCATGCACTTTATTTCCAGCTGAACTGTCACAGTATGCACAACTGCACCTTACCATCCTACTTATAATGTGTAGTGGGGTTTGTGTCCTCTGTCCTGATGTTGAGGGTGGGGGGGATGTGGTAGGGTGGGGGGGGTGGGGGTGGTTGGCTGAGGGAAACTCTGTTGTTTATCCTGTCTTGTCTAACTGTCTTATTGTCTTTTTTTGTATAAATGTATCAGACATACTGTATGGCGCAGAACAATTTTCGGCAAGGACAAATAAATCTCTATCTATAAGAAAGAGTTGTCCATGGCTATATAATAAGGAGTGGTCCATGGCTATATAATGAGGAGTTGTCCATGGCTATATAATAAGGAGTGGTCCATGGCTATATAATGAGTGGTCCATGGCTATATAATGAGTGATCCAGGACGATGCAGCTAATGGTTCATTATGTTATTCATCATTGGAAAGTTTAAGGTGTTTAGGTCGCTTTTTTCCTTTCCTTTTCCAGAAAGTTCACATTTTATTAAATAAATTATTAAATCTTTTATTTTGGTTTCGGGAATGCTGAAATGGATGTATTTTTTTTGTATTTTCTCTGAATGAAACAAACGAAAATAGTTTTGGCCTACTGCAATCTGTTTGTACACACTTTAACAGCTAGGTAGGCAAAATGCAGCGTTGCATAAATATAAAGCGTCCCGATGGGCCATAACAGGTTGTTTTTTCTTTCCCTGAGTGACCAGAAGGATTGATATTATTCTAATAAGCTGTGGTCAGATCGCTCGTACTACACCAATCATGTAACAACCAATGAGGGGCATGTGCACCAGAACCATCTAAAGACAGTCGCGGAGGATCAAAAAGCTCAATGGTCACTTGGTTCATGTAGCTTCAGATAGTTTCAAGCGGTTAATTTGAATGCGTGGAAATTGCGCATCACTTTGCTGATTTATCACGAAACAGGGACGTTTGGGAACTAACAAATATAATGCAAATTGATTTGCAGTATATTGCAAACCTACCTGCTTTAGTTTTTAATTTTAGTTTTTAATATTTATATAATTATGGTGTAATTAGCCTAACTTCGAAGGTACGAATTGAATATCAATCCATCCAGAACGACAATGCCAACGGCTCTCAATCCACCAACAACAATAATGTGCAGTGAACATGATCTTCAATGTGTTGCTACTGAAAGCTACTTTTGGGCAGTCTATTCAATTTATGACATCCAGTGTAACTCGAACCCTCTCAGACTGAGCTGACTCAGTGACTAAAGAAGCGCCTTTACAACACAATGTGCAGAAATAGGCATTTATTTGGCGTAACAAAAAGTGACAGAATGGTCTCTTATTAATATACAATTAACATAACAAAGAAAATACCGGTAGTACCCTTATAGATCGCCACTGGCCTAACCATAACTACAATCAGAAATCAAGCATTATAAACTATCATGCAGTGTTTCCCATTAATTACTTAGACTATGGCGGCCCGCCATGGTCTAATTTGTCCCGCCACAGTCTCAGAATGAACCGAAAAAAATTCTTACATAATAACAATTAAGATCTGTAACTTGTGTTTCGCGCCGCTGCTTAAGCATCTCTCACTCCCAGTCAGCCGCTCCGCCCCTCCCCTCCCCGCTGAACGCGGCGCGCGCACACTCATACATACACACGCGCGCGCACTGGAATAGCGTTACCTGACAGCATCCGAGACGTCAGGGCACCACATCGTTTCAGGTAAGTAACGTTAACAAACTTTACAGTATCCACTAGTTCAAACACTCTGACAACGTAAGTTAAATTAACGTTTACAAGGCGTCGCGGACGAGTGCCCCGCGATTCGCGAGCCTTGTAACTAACGCAGGGCTGATAGCGTTCCGCCACCACGCCGGAATTCCGGCGTACCGACGTGTCTGTGAAAAAAAAAAAATCAGGTTCGCGTTCGCGTGGTCTGACATCGTGCATCGTAATGGCTGACTCCATCGTGATGCCACGCCCCTCTCTTCTATTGTTATTACCTAAACACTTTGCAGGGATTGCTCTGTAAATAAATTGAAAATATAACTAATGGTCCATATAAGTGCTGTAAGTTAACTAGGGCTGCCCCCTAATAGTCGGCTTAGTCGATCGACGGAGGCTTAGTCGAATACGTTTTCATTAGTCGAGCGAAAAGTAAAACATTAAAATAAAAAGGCATGAGCATCGCAAACCAAATACATCCGTGGTCGCAACAAGCCCTGATTTAACTCATCGCTGCAGAACTACTGACCAATAGGCCTACACCTGGGCAGGTAGACACCTGGGCAGGTAGACACCGCTAGACACACGGGACTCATACCGGTGATCCCTTTGTCTGATCTCTGTAATTCGGAGCGTGAATATCGGTTGAACGTCTAATACCTTTCTAACTTTAAAAAACACTTTAGTATTTTTTAAGACGATAGTCGCACATCCCTCGTAACTACGCCGTGAAGGTGAACCCTCCCGGACTCCGCTATTAACATGAACCGCTCCGCCGGAGGAGCGCCGCACATCCACACGCACCGGACTGCGGTCCAGCCAGCCGTCTCTCGGTTTCGCGTGGTCAAGCAGCCGCTCCAACATTTTCCAGTGCGCCCTTATTGCCGACTTTATGGCAAATACTTTGAGACAACTGGGAAAGTCAGCGCTAGCTTACTGCAGCGTGTGGAAACTTCCGGTTTTCAAAATAAAACGTGGGTATTAAATGTATTAAACGTTTATTTAAAAAAATATGAAGAATGTTAAGATTTGATTAAAAAAAAAAAAAGAAGAAGAAACAAAAAGAAAGTAAGAGTTGTGTCTCACAAAACAAGTATGATCCTGCACTGATTTTGAGCCAATAGGTCACATCACCTGGAAGGAGTGCTCATATTTACATGATGAAATGTTTTAGCAGGGATGGATTACTGACCAGGCCCAGGGTCCCAAGAGCTCTGCTGCTCTACACAAAGATGCTACTGTAATATAGGCTTATATTTGGTTTGTTCATCTCATGCCTGAATATTGTCAATTTATTTCCACAAAATTCAGCAGAACCTAATCCAAATTGTCTTCAGCATACCCCTGGATCCCGCTTGACAATTATGTTGATCAGGGCATAGGCTTTTCTAAAAAATAAACTAGTTCAACACAGTTAACCACGTTTGCTTAATTTCTTTGATGGCTCAGATGTATGCTCTAGTTGATTTTGTGTTTTCACCATTCGTATCTATACAACCAATGTGTTTATGATTAAATTGTTCACAAGTGCACACATGTCTTCATATATCTAGCCTCTTAATTTTGCTTTCAAAGTGCACCAGATTGATGCATTTAACTTTAAAATGTAAAAAAAAATCTTCCGGGGGAGCATGCCCCCGGACCCCCCTAGAGGGTCCGAGATCCACCCACCATAGTCTCACAAAATCCTGTGGGAAACACTGTATCATGTATGCTATGACCGCTCTTATTTGTATAGGGGTTCTGCACACTTGTATGCAAGTAAATCCAGACTTATGCAATAAATACCTATTATTATATCCCATTCTATTCTAGCTTACAAATAGTGAAATTCATGGTGGTTTTAGGCAGTCTTGAAAGTTGAATCTGATTGCAATGCACATGATAGGACATGGCCTGACCCTACACATGTTAATTGTGATTGTTTTTTAGGCATAAACATTCAGTAACTCAGTTCTTATCCTTAATCTGTAAGTAAATAAGCAATGGACACATCAATAGTGTTTCAATGTTTTGGTCTATGCTCATTGCTGTCTTGTCCTTGGACTTGCCCCCGCCAAGCCTTGAATTCTATCATGGTTGGCTGTCCCCCAAGCAATCTGACCATCACAAAAGACTGTGAGGATTTTCAATGGTAGCCTTGTGTTAACTTAGTCAGGGTGTGGGATAGGCACAGCACTCACATCTCCATGTCATCCAACATGCAGTCATTTCTAGAACATCCCCATTAAAGTAATAGGGAGGTCTATTTCTACATCTTCAAACACTCCCATCTATATAAGCAAACATGCATCATACAATAGTGTCACAGCCTAAAACTCGTCTTTATTGTTCTATTTAAGATACATCGATGTGATCGATACTGATCAGTATCGAAATCATCACATCATGTTATCGTGACAAATGCAAAACAAACAAAAAAGTAATCTCTAATATCTAAGTAACAAATAGGCTACCCTTTCCCACTCAAACACATGTTTAGAGGCATTTTTCTGTACAGATGCACAACATTACATAAAAACAACTTAACAAACCATATAGACTATGTTGATTTGCTCCCTTTAACCTAGCTTTATCCGTTTCTGTATGTTAGCTGGTTAAAATCTACTAACTTTTAAAAAAGAAATAGCTAAGATGATGTAAAATATATTGCTAACTGAGTTGTGTTAATGTGATAACCAGTAAGCATAAAAAATGCTGCTGTTTACCGCAGTCAAAAACACGGCTCCTATGCGGTGCTGCTGCTATTAGTTCCCAATGTTTGGAACTATTGAGTGTCTCCATGATCCACAATTGTTTTAATATAACTTGCCCAATAGAGTGAACAGAGATGTTATAACTCTTTGTCTTTCTATGGCTCTGGTGTGTGCACCAACCATGCACCCGATTCGGTTACATCCGCTATTGAGTGGCCAAGTCTAAAAAGAGTTTCGATTTAAATCTGAATCCCCATGTAATGTTCCTAGCAGGGTTTATCTAATTTAAATGTAATTTTCCACATCAAGAAATATCTAATGTCTTTAAAAAATGGGTACAATAGGTCTACGACTGAAATGTTAATCTACTGAAACAGAATATAGTAGGCTAGTACCCATATATGAAAACCCACAGTCGCTCAAACACTGTCATCAAAGTTACTCCTGATGCTTTTTGCTCCCTGTTTGAGCCATAGCCTACTTTACGCCAGTTAACTAATGTTGACTGGCGTTAGTCTTGTACCCATGACATTTTTTGCAGCAAATTATGATTTCTTGATGTGGAAAATTCTATTTTAATTAGACAAAGCCTGCCAGAAACAATTCATGGAGATTCAGATTTCAACTTTTTTAATTTAGCTCCATTAACTCCTTAACTTTTTCCATTTCTAAGGTCCAGACGTGATGCATGAGGTGGGCGTGATTTAGCCACTCTATAATTATGGAGATAGTCGAAGGTCCATCATGCGATTGTAATTATAATCTAGATTATAATCACTCTAGCACTCTAGACTACCATCAACAAACACTAATGACTGATGGAATTCCTATCTCCATTATTATAGGCCCCTAGACCAGGGGTCTTCAACGTTTTCCAGGCCAAGGACCCCCAAACTGATAGAGAGATGGAGTGGGGACCCCCTACTTATATTGTGTAAAATTGTGTTTTATATTAAACTGGGCCTATAGTGCCATGTATAAATGTACCTTGTTATTGTGCATTCAATACTAAGATACTCAAATAATACACAGGTTCATATATTCATGTGCAAGCTACAGTGAGTAGGGTGGCCATGCCACTGCCATTCATAAACATAATGTAGCGTCCGGTAGGACGCGTTGGAAAGACGACGCAGTGTTTTTCAGCAAACAACATTTATTGTTGCAACAGAACAGGTTACTGTCGGCCGTAACCACGCCAAAACAACTCCAACATAAAGTTAGCCGTAACTCTCTCCTAATGTTCCTCGCGCTTAACCCAGGCTCGCTCACACACACGCACGCACGCACGCGCACTCACACAGCCCTCATTCCGTCAAAAACTACAACACCGGATCTAGCTAGAGCGGAAACAAAACAGGCACGCCGCACACACTTGTTTAAGAGTAGTAGACGTTACGTTTTGAGTGGATGGCGAGCGCGAGACGCCGAAATGGATGCCAATAATATTCTGAATGGAAAGTTTACTTTTAAAAAGTTGCCAAATGGTTCCATTGGCAAGACCAAAGTGATCTGTGTGTTTTGTCGTTGTGAACTGAGCAATCATCGCAGCACGTCCAGTCTGAAATACCACTTGATGGCTGGAAGCACACAGCTGATGCGAATTCTCCGCCCCCTCGTCAGAGCCAGGCGACAACTTACACAAAGTCGATCCACTTTTCCATGTTGATAAGAGCATTAAAATGAGAAAAAATAATGGGACAAATCAAGGGACATTTGGAATAGATAAAAATGTGCGATTATTTGCGAGTTACCTATGACATTAATGCGAATGCAGCACTAATATATATATATATATATATATATATATATATATATATATATATATATATATATATATATATATATATATATATATATATATTCTTCAATTAAGGGAGTTTTTCTGTCCCCAGGGTAGATTTTCAAGGAAAAAATGTTTTTTAGAAAAAACAATTATTGTATTTGTTAAGGTTAGGTTGTAGTAGCTATGAAAAAAATGATTGTGTCTCAATGATGACATTTTAATACTTTTTCAGTGTGTTGAAAATTGAAATGTGCAAGAATTTCACTGTTTTGGGCTTGTCCCCAACCCAGACTTTTTGACATAAAAAGTAGTATTTTCTTTATCTTTTGTTTGTTGTAAAAAACAACAAAAAAACCCACCAGTGTTAATTTTTATGTCATTACCAAAACATGGTGTCATTACCGGAATACAGTGTCATTACCGTCACAATACATTTTTTGATAGAAAATGTTGCTTTTTTGTTAACTTGGGATTTACCTCAATCATTGTGGTAATGTTATTTAAATAAATTTGCATTTTCAGAAAAAAATATACATTGCAATTCAAATATTCTGATTAGTACGCAATATTTCATTGTTGAGACAAGGCAATGTATTAAAAAGTTAGAGAGAACATGTCGTTAAAATGTATTTCAAATGGACTTACAAATATTTAGAACAAGATTCTTAAAGAGCATGTTTTGTACTTACTGGAATGATTGTGAAAACTTTGCTTGTCAAATCATTTTGTATTAAAATCAGTGTTTTATTTTTGTGATGGTAATGACATTTTGCTCTGACAACTTTGAAAAAATTATAAAAAATATAAAAATTATCAAAGTACAATCAAAGCTATGGTAATATCTTTGTTCCAGACCAATTGATAAACCTTTTGAAATAGAAAAAACAGAGATTAAAGAACATTATTTTTTCCAAATTCCAAAAGTCAAAAGTGCCCTGAATTGAAGAATCACCCAGTATGTCTATTACATATGGAGTAATGTAACGAAAGTAATTCCCCCCTGGGATTATTAAAGTATTTCTGATTCTGATTCCTCGTTGATGGGACATGTGATTGAACCGGTGCCCAGCTTGAAAGAGCTCCTGTGTGTCGCTGAATGTGTGCATTGCTGACTGAAAGACATCATCTGCCTCCCTTTATCTGTTCACTACAGTGTGTTGGATTCAGGTTAATGTGTATTTAAAGACATTTCAATTTGTGGAAAAAATTGCGGGGGGAATATAAAAAAAATGTCTAATCAACCAAAACTTTCGCGACCCCCTGGGGGTCCGCGGAGGTACTGCAGATCTCTGCCCTAGGGCAGCGGTTCCCAAACTTTTTTTCCTGCGCACCCCCTTCTACATCCCAACCGGGTTGGCGCACCCCCAATCCCCACTTAAAAAAAAAAAAACGCAACAAAGCTTTGTTTTATCGCCATATAAAGACTCATGTTTAATCATGCGCAAATAACCACAACACGCATGACAATAACATCAACAAAGTTTCAATATAATGCTATAATCATGTTTTTTTATTGTATGGAAAAATCACACTTAAAAAACAGCACTGTAATTGTGTAATATTACACCTAGACCGCCATTACATTTTTCCTCTTGCGCACCCCACGCACCACACTTTGGGAATCCCTGCCCTAGGGGATGGTAACTGTTGTGATCTTTTTCTCTGTTATCTATTTGGATGGAGTCATCTATCTTTCCTCGAACCCTGGAAGCTTACAGACGTCCAGGACACAAAGTGGCAGAGACAGTGGTTACTGTGTGAGAGATCACAATGCTTCTTCTGATTTATTCAAGTCGGCACATATTACAGCATCAAAAACAATTTGTATGTGGCCCGTCAAGGCCCTGTCGAGAATGACGGCTCCCCCAAGACGACAGTGTTCTTGGGGGTGCTTCTTCAGAGTATTTGAAGAAGCAGAACAATGTTGCTGAGTAATTGGTGAAGCAGGTACAAGGCCGACACAAGAGGTACAAGTATATACATTAGTTCACATTTAGTGTGGGGGAAGAGATATTACACCTTGGGCTGGAGAAACCAGACAGGCTGAAGGATAACAGATAAGGTGGTTGCTCTACCCTCGCACATGTTGGCACACAGTGAAGTGGACAGTTAGCAACACACAAATATAATATAATATTATGCTTTATTATTATTATATATATATATATATATATATATATATATATATATATATATATATATATATATATATATATAATAAAAAAGCAGAATACAGAGTTTATCATGACATTGACATACCATACACAACTCCTAACAGTAACCGAATTGGGTGAGCCATGATAGCCGTGAGAAGTGTCGGGTGGCGGACTGAGACAGAAAGACGTCACTGTATAGTATTTCAATGTGCTGGAAATGTCTGCGTGCAACACCCGCCAATTCAGTGCGAATTGCTTCAGAATGGGCCAGGCCGGCCATACCTCAATCTCCAGAACTCACAGATCCACCCCTATTAAACCAAAGCAAACATGCAACATCTAAGAACAGAAAAAATAAGAATCCATGTGTTTAAAAGGGAATTGGCTGGTACTCAAGTTACTCAACTAATTTTCTTCTCGTGTCACTGCAACTTTTTTTCGCTTCATGCAGGCCCTTGAAAAAATAAGAAATTGTTTTTTGTGAATAGTAATAGCTAGCTAGAAGCATAAAGAGACATAGCTAGCTAGAAGCATGAGACGTGTTTGGAACCGCATACTAACATACTGCCTACTAGTGCCTACTGCCGACTAAATTAATGATTAAGTATGCCATTACCAGCAGACCGTTCACACTGAAGTACACAGCCAAGTATCCCAGAAAGCATTTCACACTAACCCGGCAGCGATAATGATTTTTAAGCAGGCTAAAAGCTGTCATTTGACTGTTTATATGCAGAGGCGAAGCCAGAGGGGTGGCTTGGGGTGGCACGCGCCACCCCTGAAATTCGATTGGCCACCCCAGGTGCCACCCTGAATACTTGTCTACGATTGGCCATTAACGTGGTCAAAGGCAGAACCTTCTTGACGCACGTGCTGCCTGGCTGCCTTTAAACCAGTGCGGGAGTTTGGAGAGTCAGATGTCAGAAATTTAAGTACCACGTTTTTTGATGTTACCAAAGAACTGCCGTTATACATGGCTTATTGTTTTATAACATGTGAGTTTACAGCACTAGGTTACTGCTTGTGCTAGCAAGCAAAGACATATATTTACATATCGCGTCTGCCTATGATATCTATTCACACACACAACCCAGTATCACGTCTGTTGAATCACGTCATGTAGGCTACATTTTCTACCTGCCTATTTTGCATACTCAGTCGACATTTGCTAGGTCAGTGTGTTAACTGTAGGCTACGTTTGTAAAAGCGTTTAATGATAGATCTATCCTAATGTAATGTTAAGACGATGTTTCATTTGTGATTCATAAGCTACTCACTGTCTAGTGTGTGTAGCATTAGGCTATATAATGGCTGTAACATTATGCTTCCATACTTTCCATTCGCGGGTCCGTTTTGAAAGACATACGGTAATAGTTTAGACTGATGTTAGTTTTTAATTGGTGTTTATTTAATTTAAAATCTTGAATTGATAGCATAGGGGTTTGTTGACTGTTCTGAAGTAAATCTGTCTTTGCAGTATGAAAAGGAACCAGAGTATCCAACAGTTCTTTGTCAGCAGCAAGAAAAGCAAACCTGGAGACAGCGGTTCAGATAACGTTAGCGAGTCAGATCAGGATGATGACAGGCAGGGTGAGACTGAGCTTGCAGCTTCACCTGATGACCTGGGTATGTACAATTTAGAATTCAATTTTATGCTTGATTTAATAGACAACTTGTAACCATGGCTTTTTTTTAAATAAATAAATACATTAATAAAGATTAACAACATTTTCATTTAGCCTGACACAAAATAAAATGTTTAGGCTACTACAGTAAGTAAAATCATGTGAAATCATTCTGAATGCTATTTCAGACTCAGCCAAGGGTGCTGGAGACACTTCAGATCCCTGTGAGGGTATGCCATCTCAGTTATTATATATCTGATATTGAATTGCACTCATTGTATTTAATACAAAAATATATATATTTTACATATTTAGGTCCATCATCTCATCATACTGGCTCTCCACTTGCTGCGACCAACCAAACCCCTGGACCTCCTGGTGTGTACTGTATTTTTATTTTTTATTGCGGTTAGAATATAGAGAACAAATGTTTGTATGATTTGCTGAATTATTTTCTTCTTTCCAGATATCTCTCAATCAAGGGCAGCAGATCCAATTCGACCTGTCCTGAGGATGTTCCCCAAGACCACACAAGGAGAGAAAAGGAGGGCATTCAACCCACAGTGGTACAGCCAGTATTCTTGGTTGGAATATTCTGTTAGTAAAGATTCAGCATACTGTTATGCATGTAGGCATTTCTCACTCCCTGGGCATGTAGGGCGGTGGCTTGCAGGAACTTATTGGATAGATTACCAGCTGTCCTGCATGTTCTTGAGCAGATCAGCATTTATAGCCTTACTGACAACTTTCCAAAAACTCCTTGGAACCACAAAACGGCTGTCTGACCTGCTACAGGCCCCCTCACTTGACTTAGCCATAGCAGTTGATTTGATTGAATCACTTCATGCTACATTCCAGGAGTATAGGAATGAGAAATTTGCAGATGATTTGTGGCAAGAAATAGTCGATACAGCCAAACTGTGTAATGTAGCAGTTGAAAATATTACAAAAAAGAGAGAACAGAGAGTGAGTTCAAAACTGGGTGGGTCTCATATAACCTGTACTATAGGCCTACGCAGGGGTGATGAGGACAAAAAATCATTTACACAAAGGTTACTCTACCCAGTCCTAGATTCTCTCATGAGTGAGATGGACAGAAGGTTTTCAAAGTCAAACTGTGTACTCATGAATGGGATACAGGCACTGAACCCTCAAAGCTGTACATTCCTAGACAATGGTCAAGTCTTAGGATTAGGTGATTTGTATGGCAGTGATCAGGACGACTTAACCCATGAGCTACATCAGGCCAGAAGGGTTGTTAAGAGAAAGATGGACAGTGGGGCTGTACAATTGGGAAGTGTTACAGACTTCACTGTGTTTTTGGAACCCTATAAAGAGGTGTTCTCTGACCTCTTCAGGCTTTGCAAAGTTGCCACAGCTATCCCAGTGAGTACTGCAGGCTGTGAACAGAGTTTCTCAGCCCTGAAGCTAATAAAGACACATTTGCGGACCACCATGGTTGATAGTAGGCTTAGCCACTTAGGTGTGTTAAGTATTGAATCCAGGAGAGCAAAAGCTTTAGATTTGGATGACTTTATCAAGGTTTTTACCAGCTCACATAAAAATCGACGCATTCAGTTGTTTTAATACCAACTTATAGATGGGCAAAGATATTGTAATTCATTGTTCCATGAAAAATTTAAAAATTTAAAAAATTGTATAGAGCTGAGAACTTGGATTTTGGATGTTAACAGCTACAGAAATAGATGGCCAATGATGTTATGTTTGAATATTGTGTTTGAATTGTTATTGTAAAAAACAAAAGGCCTTGGAGGTATATTTTTTCATATCTTCATTTAATTAAGCTTGATATGTTTGTTTATTTATGTTCGATTTTATTCAAATAAAAAGAAATTTGATGCAAGAGTATGGTCTTTGTCCTTCTTTGTCCTTCAGTTTATGACGTATGGTTTGATGATGGTATGTCTCATGCCACCCTTGAATTAATCAGTGCTCCACTAGGGCCACCCCTGTTAAAAAAGTCTAGAATCGCCAGTGTTTATATGTCACTTTATTTACTTGGTTGATAAAGTCACCCTGTAGATTTCTAATGTGTGGTCACTTTATCTAAATGACGCCTGTTTAGAAATTGGCTCCAATGTTTTCGGAGATGTGAGGTGACGTCTGAAGAGACACAATGCATTATGGGGCAGTTGAGTATGTCCAGTAACCTCATGCTAGCCTAGTCCTAACTAGAACTCATTTCATTCATACTAAAGGTCTAGCAATGCTGTAGAGACAAACGATGTCTCACTTGAAGGCGGGTGCTGTTGAAGTTTAAAACCTATTGGCTATTGGCTGCCCAGTGCCACTCTGGATCTGCCTTAACCAATCGCTAACGTTTGGTCGTGACGTATTTCATGCGCCAGAAACCACGTTGCGCGCAGTATACAAACGGCAGATGCAGTGAGCATTAGCATTAGCCTCCGCCCGCCTCCGTACTTACACTCAATAACTGAAATTCGCGCACGACCTCTACGTCACTGTTCTCAGGCCGCGCCTCCTGTTCGCTGATTGGACCGCAGATTTTGGGGAAAAGAAATCGTTCTAACATAGTAGCATCGCCAGACCTAGTACTGAAGTGAAATGAAATTTGAGCGGAAGTACGTAGGTGGGCGGAGCCAGGCTAACCTCATGCCACATACTCAGAAATTCTTGCTAATGTAGTATACATATTATGTTAGTATGCCATTCAGAACACAGCCATAGCTAGCTAGAAGTAAAAGCAATGCCATAAACATTCAACTTGACCGGCGTTACGATGATAATACCTCTAGTAAACATAACTACACTAAACTACGTTTAACTGCATCATCTCAATATGCATGTCTAATTTAATATTGGCAAATACATTGTAGATTATTTCGATATTATAATGACATATTAAAAAAAATGTATGTACAAAAAATATGGTTTCACCTCAATCCCCAGCACCCATACTTCCCACGGGTATGTGTGTTTAAAGAACCATAACTGGCTGGCATTACTTCGCAATGGCAGAGAGACAGCATGACAAGAAAATTCAAATTCCAGATTTGGCTGTAACGGCTTACACTGACTTTAGCAGCCAGAAAGCAAACTTGATTTAAAAAGGAAAGGGATAAGGTACATTCAAGGAATAAAGTTGCCTATTTAAATGCAGCACGAACGTTTGACAAATGGGTTCAGAGTTTAGTCATGCTGCAGTATGAGCATCTCATTCATAAAGTATGGCTGATTACATGCAGCACGAATGTTAGATAAATAAGTTTACAGCAATGTTTATTCATGCCGTATTACCATTACCATTATTTAGTAGTCACTAAACCACTTTTTTCAGAGTTCACGAAATACCACTAAAATGGTCTGGCATTTATAGTGAAGACATGGATTACGATTTCAGACAAAAATGTGTGTTTTTTCATTTTCCTGTTCGCTGATCAGCCATGTCTGCATCCGAAACTGCGTAATAGCACACGTAATAGTAGGCAAGAATAGTAGGCCTATAGTACGTCAGAAATAATATTTACATAGTATGCATAGTAAACTACAAATCCCTGGAAGGTGTACTATTTCCGGCAGAATTCATTGTTGTGTCGCTTATAAGCCACAATGCATTTTGACGATATAATAATCACAACTGTCTTAACCGAAACTTTTACTTTTACTTACTAGCTGACTGATGGCTATGGCATTTCTAACAAAGTACACTCAAATTATAGCTCTTAAATCTTGTTGATATTCAAAACTTACTTAAACGTATTTATCTGATACAAACACTAACTATTGGTCCTGCTCTCAACCAACCTTTGTTTTATCTCTTTCTTTTCAGCTTTCCTCTCCATAGAAGATGATGGCCTTCCACTGGCAGTTTCATTATTCTGTCAGGGTTCTGTAGGCTAATTAAAAAGCATGTAGATTCTACAGTGAATTACTCAACTTGTATATTATTCATTATGTTAAAATACAATTTACTTTTTAAATACATTTTACATAAAATGTACACCATTTTAGAAACGCTCAATCACACATTTTACTGTTGTTTAAACCTAGTCTGAATCATGTGTTGCTTTTACCGGTTTAGCTCCCTCACTTCCATTTGTATTGGGATTTGTGGTTGCAGCCAGCCATTGGTCCAATCGAGCTGGACGTTCCGCCCTTCAACTAATGTCAAGACCAATCCGCCTACAAGCACAAGCACCACCCCTGACTTATGATTGGTCTGCGAATCCGGGCTCTCTTGTGCAATGGAAGTGTCACAAGAGAGACTTCAAACCGAGGCTAAATTTAAAATTAGACTAATAGATCAATAGCATAATTGAGATAGAATACTCTTTTCAGTAATTATTGATGTCGTCATGATCATTATCTCATATGCTTTGTTAGGTAGGCCTAATCCAAACCGTCAGATGAGGTGATTCATATGTTAATATATAGGTTGATATGATTTGTGAATTATATAGATAAGCTTACTGATTTGATCTGCTGTTTGCACACACACACAAAGCAATCTTTGATTGTAGCACAAATTGAAAAGTTGAAGTAAGGATGTTATTAGATTGTGCTTTCCACGAAAGTAGCAATGGTTATCAAACAAGACAAAACATTTTGGGTTGTCTCCTCTCTCTTTGACAGATTTTACCTCAAAGTCACCAACTTTAGAAGCTGCCTCAAATGATTTCCACCCCACCATGCCAGTTCCCTGATTCCCATGGTTAACTCTAGAGTGTCTAGTAGCTCCTGACCTTCTTTCCACTAGTTCATGTAATGAGTTGTGCAGCATTTGAAAACCTACTGTTGCCTTGATACTCTGCTGCTTCTTTAAGAAAACAAGAGTATGTTTCGTTGTTTTTAATTGCATTGTCTGATATACTGTTCAACTTCTATCAGGTGATTTCCCACTGGCCTTGATGTTATTAAGTAATACATAACTATATATATATATATATATATATATATATATATATATATATATATATATATATATATATATATATATATATATATATATATATATATTTATTTATTATTATTATTATTATTGTTGTTGTTTTTTTCCCTTCCTGACCTCAATCAATATTTTTGATACTTTTATTTTTGGATATCTGAATTTCGACCCCAGCACTGCATTGAGGTGGCTCTTGTGAAGGTTTTAATGACTGTAAAAATCTCCTGGATCTTACTGCTGCATTTGTTATGGCTGATCATGGCATGTTGAGGCTAGACAACTCGGTAGAGTTGTCTGGTACAGCCCAGGTTTGAGTCTCACTTGAAAGACTAATGATATTCATAACTGCATATCTGAGCCAACTAAAATTACACGTGGGTAGTTCCTCAATACATCTGTAAACTTTCAATAAGCAGTTATTTGTTACTGGAACTGAATATAGAAACATACATTTTCACCTTGATACAACGAATTGATCCTGTTTAAACACCTATCAACAACTGGATAAATCGATCTGGTCCCTTTTACACTTATTGGGTTATTAAGGAAATTACAAATCAAGAATGCTATATTATATTTAAAATGGCAAATTGCAACACATCAGGAATGTACAAAACTACGTTTGTATGATTTTACCAAGGTATCTCTTTCCAAATAATCTTAAACTCAAAGAACTGCACTTTAAATCAAATCAATAATTTAATTTGCGATTGTACATAGGCCTACGCATATATGTAATAAAGAGGGATATAAATTAGATATCTTTGTTTCCTAAAATGTACTTCCTAAAATTGAGTCAAGTAATAATTAATAATAATTGTGTTGTACATTTTTATAAAGTAGATAATAAGTAGTAAGTTATTTCCGTCGCATTCCTCTACGAAACTACGGCTTGAACCATGGCTTGAACCAATCACTCCGGAAGCGGAAATCGTAAGGACGAGGGCGTGGTTTAATCGTTTTCGCGCGAAATTAGGGTTACATTTCCGGCACTGCTGTTTGGTTGACGCTCTATATATAGAGTATTTACTGTGGGGTTGTATATATTACTATTACTTGTCATTGGCATAATGGCTCAGACTCGCGTGACACATTTCTTTCCCCAGAAGAAAAAGAGCAGCACTCAAGACACCGCGCAGCAAAAGGGACAGAGAACAACATCCACTCCGACCTGCATCGTCTCTGGGGACAATGGCCTGTCCGGAGATAATACCGCTTTGCCTCAAGTTTTTACGCCATCGAAAGACTGCTCGGAGCCACTTTCTCCGAGTTGTTCAAACTCTATACACCAGGGCTTTTTCAGAAATGTTGTTGCCGCCACGAACGTTGATCGAGAAGAGGCAGAAGCTGAAATTTCGTGTGACGATAACGGCCAAAGGAAAATACCTGCAAGTCCCTTAACACCGAAGCGGACCTCCGTCGAGGCAGACTTGGGGTCTGTGAGCTCGGCCACGCACCACCACAGCACCGCGAAGAAGAGGCGACAGTGCGACCCCAACAAACACGCACCAGAAGCCCGAAACACGGACAGGAAAACGGCTAGAAAAAAACTGATACTCCAAAGAACCGAAGAGGTGTGGGTTGATAACGTTTGCTACATGTTTTGGTCAGCGGTACTTACGGCTGCTAAATCATTGAGACATTTCCCACATGTAATTTCTAATTTAAGACCGCATGTAACATGGTTAACTAAATATTAACCATGATGCACTTTTTGCATGTGTTTTTTCCCTCTAGATTACAGAACAATGCCGTGCGAACGACCTTGCTGAATCGGCAGCACTTCTTCACGTAGACAAAGAAGTGGAGCTGAATATCCCTGCAGCCAGGATTTCAACCAGAAAACACGAAGGTGCTCTCGATAGTAAGGTGAGCTTCGGGACAAATAGTTATCACAATGGCTACTAAAGTTGGAAATATGTCATACAACGCCAATAACAAAAATCAACTTGCAAGTACATTTTTGCTACCACAGGGCATGTCCAAAGAGGATCTGGTGGCGCTCAAATCTTGCCTCAAAACTATCAAGAGACAGGCAAAGAATCTGGCCAGTGCCTCTTCCACTAAGTCAACCCCGGTTGCAAATGATGACGACGCCTCTTCTAAAACACCACCTATTACAATTGACATTGCTGTCTTGAAGAAGAGGGTGGTTCGTGCCAAAGAATTTTCTGCGAAGTCAACAAAAACTGCCAAGACGACGACTACACTAGAAAATGAGGGGAAGGAAGACGGTGGGAAAACTGAAACACAGGAAAAGTGAGTGAAGAGTAAACATGCCATTTTACTATTTTTGATGGGGAAAAAAATGCACAAAAAACATGAATTATTGTTGCCCTTCTGTGTGATTATGCCATTTTTTGTTTTTTACAGAAATAAGGTTCCAGCCTACCAGCGTTACCAGACGCTGGCCCAGGACTTAGCTCCTGGACTCTCACTACCATACAAGTACAGGCTTCTGGCTGAGATGTTTAGAGGTGCTGACACCATTGTTGGCATGCTCTACAACCGGAATGAGACAGTTACTTTTGCCAAGGTCAAACAGGGGGTTCAGGATATGATGCATAAGTAAGTAGGAGATGCATGAAGACTTTTTTTTTTTAATTCTTTTTTTTTTTTTAAGAGATTCAACTTAATTGCCATGTCCAGACATGCTAAAGTGTATTTTGACATCTAGCCAGAAGTGCAAAAAGCAGGTGCAGAGTATGTACATATGTATAGTGGAATATATACTAAAGACGATAAATAAGATGCAGTAAGGGTCTTCATATTAGGATATCTGGTAAAGAACCCTTTCCCTCTGTTTCCCCCTCTACAGGCATTTTGAGCAGAGTCATCTGGGCCAGATAAAAACTGTTTTTCCCAGGGCCTATACATTCAGACAGGAGAAAAACATTCCAACTTTCAATCCCAATATCAAGAAGGGAAGCTATCAGCTTACACTGGAGCCTGTCATGAATACAGGTAAGAACCGTAGGAGACTGATGTGTTCTTGTACATTCTAATAAATGTTATTTAGCTTGATTGGCTAGCTCCATTGCACAACTCCATTGCACATTCTTTTCAAATGGGACTTTCAAGCAAACAATGCGATGATGGGCTTTGTTTGACCATATTTGTATTTTATTGGTATGGTTTTGACGTCATTCAATACAATGGGCCAACTGTGAAAGGATGTGTGGGCAGTAACCATTGAAGATGCACTTTCCACTGCTGTATCATATTGGAACACATGCTCATGCCATAGCCACATTTCCACCACATTAACTTTGCCAAGTGCATTTCCACCTCAGGGACCAGGATCTGAATTAAGTTCCCAGGACATTATTTTGCCCCCAAAAGGGGCGGGACTAAATGTTCTGGGTACTTTGGTTGGAAACACGGCTCTAGTTGTACATTGATGACATCAGTGTACATTATTATTGCGCATATGTCTTTGGTTTACACTGTTTAAAGCCCACATCATTGGTTTTCAAATGATGTATACTAAGGCCTTGATTATACAATACATTATATCAACATCAATGCAATGATCAGATCCAGCTGTATACGTAAGTTTTAGTTACATTTTTAAAGCCACAGTGGTACCGTTTTATAGCACAGCGTCTCAGCTTTTTTTTTGTGTGGACCTAAACGGTCAACACATATTGGTAGGTAGGTGTACCGTCTTTCTTCATCGTGGTGTCTTGCTTTCTTTTGTCAGATCGAAATGAACCCCGGCCTCTTCTTACAGCGTCTCGTCTCCTTGAGAGAAGGCACATCTTCCACCAGAATCTGGTGTGCCTTGTCAAACAGCATCACAAGGTCTGTATTGGTTCACGTCCCATTAAAAATTATTTCTTTATCATGGGTTAACCATTTTGTAATCAAAAAGTGCATTTACTATTGACCACATGGGTCTTGCAGACTGTCATAAAGTGTATCCGCAGGAGTTGGTCTGTTTGTTGTACATATAAACAAAGGTTGGTGTCGGAATGTTTTTGCATGTCTTCCAAAACGAAAGTTTACGTGCGTGTGTCCATTCATAAGATTTCGTTCTTTTTGTCATGCATGTTTCTGTTAATATTCAGACTTTCCTGTCTTCACTGGTTCCTGCACTGTTGGTCCCAGAGGACAAACTCACTCGCTGGCACCCTCGCTTTCAATTGGACGTGGTGCCAGACATCAAGTCATGTTTGCTCCCCCAACCGCCTCATGTGGAGCAGCTGACAACCGCTCAGGAGGTTCTGGACAGGGCGCGTTCACTATTGACTCCTAAGGTATGCTTCTCCTATAATTAAGTTTTATGTTGTGGTCCTATAGCTAGACCTGCCATTAATTAATCAATCTGTTGCTCCTGATGGTTTCTGCATTCAGATAAGTAGTTTAGGATATAGTGCCATTTGTTGAATAAAACTTATTCACGATTACTAATGCCCCATTTGTGTATTCCAGGTAGTAATGAGCAAGAAAAAAGGAAAACTGTCCACTACCAATTAAATCCGATGAGGCACGAATTGCCACTATAATAAATATAATGCTTGCATTCCAGATGGAGAAAGCTTTGAACTGTGCAGCCCTAAAGACTACAGCAGCATCCATTGTTTGTGAGAATCCACTGCCAGTGTCATCGCAGACAAATATGACTGTACTGCCTACAGCAAACAACTCACTAG
Source organism: Merluccius polli (assembly GCA_030340625.1). Lineage (NCBI taxonomy): Eukaryota > Metazoa > Chordata > Actinopteri > Gadiformes > Merlucciidae > Merluccius > Merluccius polli. The sequence goes on along the minus strand of JAOPHQ010003411.1, from coordinate 44,859 downwards.
TTCCTGTTGCAACTGCTACAACAACCTCTAGTGCCCTCAAAGGAATATCCCAGTCACTTCTAGATAGGGTAGGTATCATCTAGTAGACTAACGGTGTGTTTACATGCACACGCACATGAATCGCCACTTAAAAAGGTTATGGTTATCTAGGCCCTAGATAACCTTAGCCCTTATAATAACACTTGAATCTGGTTTTGGGTTGGTGAATGACTTCTGCACATGCACCAAAAGCAGCAGTTCACGTCACACCCACCAGGGAGTGCTATTTTTGGCTCCATTTTGCAAATCAAATATTTTAGTCTTGCATGAATCTTGATTAGCTAAGCTATCTGATGCAGTTTTTAGTTGTAAACAGCGTATAAACCTAAAGCATGAAACAATTTCCTCTTAAGAAAATAAATAAAATGCATTGTAATCAATGTCAGCATTTTCATTTTGGTAAGTAAAATAAATTGTAATATGCACCATAAGTGGTGATTATATTTACCAAGTCCCCTCAGCATTTATACTTGTCTCTTGATCTCTCTCGTGTGTCTTTCAGTTCAACAGTCAACACACATCCACACCAACTTATAAAAATAATACAATTTAGTGTTTTGTTCAAGTGAGTTGCTTTACATAAATAACATTTCTGATAGTATATGCGTATTGCGCACACACAGGACACAACTTTTTATAGTTTGAAAAAAAGTGTTAGTTTCATTCAGTTAGCTTTCATTTCTGATATTTTACACATGACAGGATGAATACTGTGGGCCTACACACCTTAGTGTGACTATAAATTAATGTGAATGAATATTGGCAGGCAAATGAGTTTCTATGTCCCATTCATTGTCTTGATGTGCTGTACGGCCATCATGCAAATGCATCCCTTCGGCTGCGGAGGAGATTACTGACGCTAATCGGCGCTGCTCCTGGCAGTTGAAGGGGGTTGTCGCCAAAAGCCTGTTTATTTGGTTTTCTAAACATTGTTCCATCATGACGATATAGGCGTATGCAGAATAGGTATTTAGGAAAAGTCAGGGCAGGAGGGACACAACAATGACGGAGTAATTTACATTTTTGAATCACAGCGCCCAATGGCGTCGGCTCTGGCGCTTCTAGTGTGGCAATCTGTTTGTGCAAGGATTGCACCTAGTAAAGTGTCACACATTTTCCAAATGAAGGGCAAGACTTGACTCTTACACCACAGTTTGTACAGCTTGCCTATATTGCCTCAGAAACAAATAAAAGATGGTGTGTGTGTGTGTGTGTGTGTGTGTGTGTGTGTCAGATCCGTGCAAAGGAGGCCCAGAAGCTGGAAGCCACCATGACAAGGAACCCGGCCCATGAACAACGTCTTCTGATGATGTCACGACTGCAAGAACTTGCGCGCATCCTGAGAACGGTGTTTGTTGCGGAGAGGAAACCTGCTTTGATTATGGAGATGGCCTGTAACAGGATGGTGGCGAGTTACAGGTCTGCCCTCACTACAGGTGTGTACATATGGGATTATATACCAAAAATATTTGGTATAGTGCAAATAATCCATGGACTTCATTTCTAGGGCTGCCCCCTAATAGTCGACCAACCCTTAGTCGATCGACAAATGCTTAATCGAATGCATTTTCATTAATCGCACAAAAAGAAAACATAAAAATAACACGGCACAAGCATCGCAAATCCGTGGTCGCAACAAGCCCTGATTTAACTCATCGCTGCATCGCTGCAGAAATATTGACCGAACGATGGCTCTATAGAGTGCTGCTGCCCGACCACCTCCTCGGTGGGTTTACATCTGGGCAGGTGTGGGTTAACACCTGGGCAGGTATACACTTAGGTAGGTAGACCCCGCAAGACACACAGGACTAATACCGGTGATCGCGTCTTTAGTTCCCTGTGTCTGATCACTGTAATTCGGAGCGTGAATATCTGTTGAATGTCTAATATCTTTCTAACTTTAAAAAAACACTTTTTTTTAAGACAAGACGATAGTCGCATATCCCTAGTAACCCTCCTGTACACCGCTATTAACATTAAAGGACAATTCCGGCGCAAAATGAGACCATATGATCATAACACATGTCCACCGAGTTGGACCGTTCTCTGGGATCAGTTTTCATTCTAGTCGAATGGAACTAAAGTTCTCAAACAGCTAATTATCTTATAACGCTAATTATCTTATAACGCTAGAACGCTGCAGATATTCATGTAAAATAGCAATTCTATACCACTAACAAGGCTCAAAATTGCACCACACTTCCACGGTAGCATGAGGGTCCCTACATGTAAAATGAAGCATTGAGAACTTTGTAAGTGTACAGACAGGCGCCATCTTTGGAAAACAGTCACGATTCGTCGAGCAACGAACGTTTTACATGTAGGGACCCTCATTATGCTACCGTGGAAGTGTGGTGCAATTTTGAGCCTTGTTAGTGGTATACAATTGCTATTTTACATGAATATCTGCCCCCACAGCTAGCGTTGTAAGCTAATTAGCGGTTTTGGAGAACTTTGGTTACATTCGACTAGAATGAAAACTGATCCCAGAGAACGGTCCAACTCGGTGGACATGCGTTATGATCATATGGTCTCATTTTGCGCCGGAATTGTCCTTTTTAACTGCTCCCCCGAAAGAGTGCCACACGAAAATACCAACAAACATTATTTCCATTTGCTTGCTTTTAAATAAAGTTGTGCAGTTATACAGAGTATAAATACTTTTAGCAAAAGTGTTCAATGTCTCCTTCCTGGTTGTTCCAACAACCTTCAGAACAGCTTTGTCCATGCTGTTAGCTGCTAATAGGCGGCCCGCTTTGTGCGTGTCCGCTGATTATTACGGTATTGTATTATCTGTAATGTAACACAAAGTTACAGGGCTGATAGCGTTCCGGCGTACCGAAAAAAATAAAAATCAGGTTCGCGTGGTCTGACACTTCCCAAGATCTAAGAGGCTCTTTCACTCTAAACCACACCAGTAGGCCTACTTACGCCAATCAGCAATAGGGTATGGGGCGGGCTAGTCTTGGGTTTTGGCCAGTCAGATTGATACAGATTCAACAGTCACTCCACGTGCAAATGTGTTTTGTGTTTCCCACACTGGCAACGCAAAACGTAGCTAGTCATGGACTGCAACTATGAAGCCAGGGGAAGACACCAAACTTGTTGATGAAGGCATAAAGAATAAATGGCGGCGACAGCTATTGAAAAAATCTTGGATAGAGGAGGTGGGTAGAGACGAAAAGCCCTTTGGAAGCTGGTGTCAAAAGCTCCGGCAACCAGGAGCATGCTTCTGCACTTTGTGCACAAGGAGAATATTATATGGAACTTGCGGGGAAAAAAGTGCTGCCACGGCACAAATTAGACCCTAGGCATCAAGCAGCTGTCCGAGCAATACAACACACCTCACGTTGGCTACAACAGCCACGGCAGATATCCGACCCTCAATGTTCGATCACGTACTGCGGTCAAGCCAGCCGCTCCAACATTTTCAAGTGCGCCCTAATTGCCAACTTTATGGCAAATACAACTGGGAAAGTCAGTGCTAGCTTACTGCAGCGTGTGGAAACTTCCGGTTTTCAAAATAAAACATGTGTATTAAATGTTTATTCAAAAAATATGAAGAATGTTAAGATTTGATTTTTAAGAGTCGGTGTCTCATAAAACAAGTATGATCCTGCACTGATTTTGAGCCAATAGGTCACATCACCTGGAAGGAATGCTCATATTTACATGATGAAATGTATTAGCAGGGATGGATTACTGAACAGGCCTACCAGGCCCAGGGTCCCAAGAGTTGGTGTTCTACACAAAGATGCTACTGTAATATAGGCTTATATTTGGTTTGTTCATCTCATGTCTGAATGTTGTCAATTTATTTCCACAAAATTCACCAGAATCTATCATTTAAGGGACTATTTATCAAAATGTTCTTCCAGGGGAGCATTCCCCTGGATCCCGCTTGACAATTATGTTGATCAAGTCATATCTTGGCTTAGATTACACTTACCTCCCAGAAAAAAAAAAGTTCAGGCTCAGGATTTTTTTTTCTATCACCCCTGAAGTTAACAGTGTTTCTTTTATAACACTCTCACCCTGGAACTCAAACCATTTTCTGATGCCCCTAAAAATAAATCGAAATACTAACATTAAAATTAGGGATGTCCGATATTGGCTTTTTTACCGATAACCGATATTGTTCAACTCTTAATTTCCGATACCGATATCAACCGATACCGATATATGCGGCCACGTGAAACCTCCGCTTTACACTCATTGCAAACCGCAATAGGCTTTATGCCGAGCATCACGTGACCAAACCGGAAAACAGGTCTCCTGACTTCCGCTTGCCGGAAAAGCCGGTAGCAGCGGTAGGAACTGACGGCGACAGCTATTGACTTGGCCTAGTTAGCCCTTTTTACTGTTGGTGTTTTATTTGATTTTAACATCTGAATGTTAGTGAGAAGAAAAGATGGATGAAAAAAACCCAGAAAAAAACAGCGGTAAAAGCTAGCGTGTGTGTCCGGGAGAGGGCTGCTCTCCTCGGACACATTACTCTGAAGCCCCGGTGACGGTCTGGAAGTGCGGATAAAATTTTTTTTTTTAAAAAACAGCGGTAAAAGCTAGCGTGTGTGTGTCCGGGAAAGGGCTACTCTCCTCGGGCATATTACTCTGAAGCCCCGGTGACGGTCTGGAAGTGCGGATTAATAAATAAAATAATGCGAGCGCGGTACAGCGGACCTGAACCGGTTGTGATGATGCGCATAACCCCTATTTTACTATTCAACGTAGAAACCAGGGCTTGAAAACGAAATTATTTTTCAATCGTTCCGCTCCGAACGGAACCGGTATATTTAACGTTTTCGTTCTTGCGTTCCGCCACCAACATATCGTTCCTGAACCGGTTCGGAACGTAAAATAACGTTCGTTCTTAACGTTCCGGCAGTGTTATTGGGCCTCCGCGGTGTGTTACTATTGCGGCCCCCCCCCCCCGCCGGCTGTAGGTCCGCGGTGTGTTACTATTGCGGCCCCCCCCCCCCCCCCCCCCCCCCCCGCCGGCCGTGGTGTGTTTCTATTGCGCACCCCCCGTCGGCCGTTACTATTGCGGCCCCCCCCCCCCCCCCCCGCGGTGTGTTACTATTGCGCGTCCCCCCCCGTCGGCCCGCGGTGTGTTTGTGTTACTATTGCGGGCATAGACATATATACATAGTATACATGTATATATGTCTATGATTGCGGGCACCCCCGCCGGCCGTAGGTCCGCGGTGACGCTCAAACGTGAACGTCGTTTACGGCAGCGGAAGATTTACGACAGCCAGCATACAGACAGTAAACAGACAGTGAGCAACGGACTTCACATGATATTATTCACAACTCGGATTAATTTAATGAAACCCATTGATTCTTTCGATCGGTGGACCCTTACGGACTTTAGGAATATAAACAATGCAGGAACGGACACACACCGTACGGACTTTATGATCGCTTCAAAAGTTGGAAGTCAGACCTTTTCCCCGTCTCTCTTGTTTACCGGTAAGTCTGATGAATTATGCGTTGGTGTTCATAGTTTGTGTTAAATGAACTGAATGATTTATCTGTGGAGAATCTAACTGATCTAACGATGTGCGTTATGTCCATATGGACAGACGTTTAAACGGTTACCGTATCTTTGTGTAGGTGATCTAAACGGCTTAAGTCGTTCAAGAAATAATTTAGATAAAATCCAGATCCGGCCTCAATTGGAGACCTGCGTTTATTTGTCAAAACGTGTCGCCACACCCCTGTGTCTATTAGGGACCCCGCTTTTATTGGAAGTTTTACGGTATATAGAGAACGAAAAAAACCCGTTATTAACCGGTTTTGGGGATTTCAGAATAACGTTTCTGTTCCGGAACAGTTGAAGGCCATTTGGTTTTCGTTTCCGTTTCCGTTCCTCGTAAAATTCCGTTCGTTTTCGTTCCTTGAACCGGTTCGGAGCCCTGGTAGAAACTTTGAAATAATTCCAAACCACCGACAACTACAGCTACAACTAGCGTCCCACTACACGGCCGCACACGCCCAGGCTTGTTATTGAGACGGCGCAGCGCGTTTGATGTCATCAAACCACGTCCTCACTTGAAACATAACAGATGTCTGAAATTATTTCAAAATCGATTTCGGTATCGGTTTTTTAAAAACCGACACCGATATTTTCCAATGTTGATTTTTTTTTTATGTCAATATCGGCCGATAATATCGGTGGGCCGATAATATCGGACATCCCTAATTAAAAGTGCAACGATTAGTCCACCATTGGCTTGAAATGGCGACTAAGAGTCGACTAAGAAATCTTTGGTCGGGGGCAGCCCTATTAAATTCAGATGAGCTAATATTTAGGTGCGTGTGTGTGTTGGGCCGTGGCAAGAATTTGTTGTCCTTGTGCCAACATTTTTTTTCTCCTTCTAGGTGAGATGGAGAAACACCTCAAGCTTTTGGCGGAGTTGGTTCCTGATTGGCTGACAATCCATCCAGTCAGGAAAGACTTCTACCTGAAGCTCTGCAAGAATATGGACCTCAACATTGTTCAGGACAAACTCTCCCTCAGGCTTGAAGAGGAACAGAGGCACTAAGTGTGTGTGTGTGTGTGTGTGTGTGTGTGTGTGTGTGTGTGTGTGTGTGTGTGTGTGTGTGTGTGTGTGTGTGTGTGTGTGTGTGTGTGTGTGTGTGTGTGTGTGTGTGTGTGTGTGTGTGTGTGTGTGTGAAAAGGATCTTTGTTGTTGAGCTTTTAGGTCGGTCATTAATGGTATGGACTACTCTTTTTTTTTTTTTTTTTTTTTTTTTTTTTTTTTGGAAAGGATTGGCATGTAGGCTGAAAAACGTTAACTGTACGTGGGTTGCAGATATCAGTTTCTGTCCATGACTCTTTAACCCCCCCTCCCCCCACACACTCAATTTCACTGGACTCTAGTATTTGAGCTTATATCCTTTACATCCGGTGGCAGAGCTTATTGTTTAGGAAGCTTATATTGATTAGATTTTCTAAGCCACTTGATTTTCTTTATTTGTGTCCTTTACTTTCTTTTTTTAATAAATGCTAATGTTTTAGCATGTCAGATTTTAAGGGCATTAATGTACAAATGTATATCTGGAAGAAAATAAAATGTTCAGTTGTATTATTATTTTTTTTTTATGTTCCAAAGAGGTAAAGATCACATTAGCACGCCACTTTTGTTACTCGCTAGTTGGGTCGTTCGAGCAAGTCAACTCGGAACTCATTCAAAGCCTTTACATTTTTTCATAATGATTAACAAAAATCTGTTATACTTAGTTTTAGTTTAGTTTTTCTTTCAGTGTACGTTTTAGTCCTTTTCTGTAATATGGGGGTATTTGTCAGGGGTGAGATTCAAAATGGGCAGTGAGTAATAAATACTCAAAACATCATACAATTTGAAAAAAAATGATTCGCTTGGGACGGATGAACAACCATCCACTAAAGACTAAACTATGTACGGTACATAAAATGTGAAGGGCACAAATATGTGCAAAATGTGTATAATGCTGCTTCTGAGGAGATGCAGGTAGTGTGCCGGATAAAAATCTAAATTGGCAATGGAAGAAACACCGCTTAAGCTGACCAGTGCTGTACAAAAGGACAGCACCAGAGTGCTCAACAAGGGCCCATTAAAATAAAAGGAGAAACGAACCAACGACAAGGGACAAAAATACAGACTTGGACATGACTATAAAATCTGGTACTCTGGTATGAAACCATATCATTTATGTTGTGCTGCATGCATACGTCTGTAACTGCCTGGTCTCTGTAGGTGGATGATATTGGTGTTTTATAACTTTCAGAATTTCTTTAACGACATTTACCTAAGGTTTTTCAAAGGCCTGGTTGAGCCTATGTTTTTTATGTATGTGTATATGTATGTATATGTATGTATATATATGTATGTATATGTATGTATATATATATGTATGTATATGTATGTATATATATATGTATGTATGTATGTATATATATATGTATGTATATGTATGTATATATATGTATGTATGTGTGTGTATATATATATATAGAACCGAAATCGTACGGTAGCACCCCCCCCCCCCCCCCCCCCCGCTCAACAATCGGGCAACTAAAGGCTCCGGTAGCACCCCCGTTCAACAAAAAGCTCTGGTAGCACCCCTCCCCAGACCCACTTTTAGTCATTATTTAGGCAATATAAGTCATTATTTAGGTAGCAAACACATATTACGGACACCTTCGACATCATTCAAAGGAGCCACTTTAATCTAGATTAACCTAGATTAATCTAGATTAAATATTTTAATCTATGCCCATCTCTAATATATATATATATATGTATATATGTATGTATGTATATATACACTCACCGGCCACTTTATTAGGTACACCTTGCTAGTACCGGCCGGGTTGGACCCCCTTTTGCCTTCAGAACTGCCTTAATCCTTCGTGGCACAGATTCAACAAGGTACTGGAAACATTCCTCAGAGAGTTTGGTCCATATTGACATGATAGCATCACGCAGTTGCTGCAGATTTGTCGGCTGCACATCCATGATGCGAATCTCCCGTTCCACCACATCCCAAAGGTGCTCTATTGGATTGAGATCTGGTGACTGTGGAGGCCATTTGAGTACAGTGAACTCATTGTCATGTTCAAGAAACCAGTCTGAGATGATTCGCGCTTTATGACATGGCGCGTTATCCTGCTGGAAGTAGCCATCAGAAGATGGGTACACTGTGGTCATAAAGGGATGGACATGGTCAGCAACAATACTCAGGTAGTCTGTGGCTTTGACACGATGCTCAATTGGTACTAATAAGCCCAAAGTGTGCCAGGAAAATATCCCCCACACCATTACACCACCACCAGCCTGAACCGTTGATACAAGGCAGGATGGATCCATGCTTTCATGTTGTTGACGCCAAATTCTGACCCTACCATCCGAATGTCGCAGCAGAAATCGAGACTCATCAGACCAGGCAACGTTTTTCCAATCTTCGATTGTCCAATTTTGGTGAGCCTGTGCGAATTGTAGCCTCAGTTTCCTGTTCTTAGCTGACAGGAGTGGCACCCGGTGTGGTCTTCTGCTGCTGTAGCCCATCCGCCTCAAGGTTCGACGTGTTGTGCGTTCAGAGATGCTCTTCTGCATACCTCTGTTGTAACGAGTGGTTATTTGAGTTACAGTTGCCTTTCTATCAGCTCGAACCAGTCTGGCCATTCTCCTCTGACCTCTAGCATCAACAAGGCATTTGCGCCCACAGAACTGCCGCTCACTGGATATTTTCTCTTTTTCGGACCATTCTCTGTAAACCCTAGAGATGGTTGTGCGTGAAAATCCCAGTAGATCAGCAGTCTCTGAAATACTCAGACCAGCCCGTCTGGCACCAACAACCATGCCACGTTCAAAGTCACTTAAATCACCTTTCTTCCCCATTCTGATGCTCGGTTTGAACTGCAGCAGATCGTCCTGACCATGTCTACATGCCTAAATGAGTTGCTGCCATGTGATTGGCTGATTAGAAATTTGCGTTAATGAGCAGTTGGACAGGTGTACCTAATAAAGTGGCCGGTGAGTGGTGTGTATATATATGTGTATATATATATATATATATATATATATATATACTGTATATGTGTATATATATACGTATATATGTATATATATATATATATGTATATATATATATATATATATATATATATATATATATATATATATATATATATGTATATGTGTATATATATGTATATATATATATATATATATATATATGTATATGTGTATATATATGTATATATATATATATATATGTGTATATATATATATATATATATATATATATGTGTATATATATGTATATATGTGTATATATATGTGTATATATATATATATATATATATATATATATATATATATATATATATATATATATATATATATATATATATGTATATACATCAGTGGCGGCTGGTGGTTTTTAAAGTGAGGGAGGAAGGACTGTGCGCTTGGTTGCCATTGGTCTGCACTGTTGGTGTCTGGTGGCATCAGAATGTGAGACTCAGTTGTTTCAGGTTATCAGGGTTAGTTTTGGTGAACTACAACATAGCAGGGAGGGATAGTTATGTGAATAAAATGGATACAAAGCCACCAGTGGCATCACTGTAATTTGAAAGCTGGTGGGCAGCATGTCTTTGAAATGGACTACAAGGGCAGAAGGAAAGGATGCGAAGCACATTAGTCAAATCAGAACTACTCTTGATTTGTAAAAGTAAATAAATAAATATGGGCCTATCATTGGGCCTATTTTTTCCCTCACTGACTGAAGTTATTGGTTGTTATTTAGCTATGTTTATTTTCAGTTACAATAGTTTTAAGAAAAGACTCAAGAACCAAAGTGATGCCATTTAAAATGCATCCTGCTCTGAATCATTCACTAACACCCTTTCCACAATATCAAACAGAGCGGTCAGAGTAACAAACTAGTAAAAGAACAACAAGAACATTATTTCTAAACTATTTACATGGGCTGTAGTGGTGCGTTCCATTTGTTCACCCGACTCGACCTGCGAGTGAGACGGATGTGACGTCACACCCGAGCTGCAAGTCGCGATTACGAGACAAATGGAACGCACCATAAGCCTAACTATTCAGATTGAGGGACTTAACTTACTTTTTGTAATAAAACGTTAACAATGTCCTCCGTTTCCAATGTTTCCGTTGTGCATTTAGGATCTTGCTATCGCATATTTCACAGACCGGGTTTGTTATCGTCAGCGTTAGCCAGGGATCCTGCTGATTGGTTCATAACGCAGATGGACAGATGTTTTAGCGAATCAGAGCCCTTAAGGTCCCGCCCCCTCAGAGGAGGACTTTCCTCCTCTCCCCCATTGAAACCCATGTTATCCACCGGCCGCCAGTACATTCGGAAAAATCAATGGTTGTGTATGTGGACGGAGGGAGGACGTTCCTCCCTGAAGTACTTGTCAATAGGCGATAGGGGGCGCTAATGTCCCTTTACCAGGGAAACAAACATTATATATTCAAAGGCAATAAAGTAGTCATATTTAAGGGCATTAATTCATTACAATAGTCTGGGCAATCTACATTTTTTATTCTCAACAATGTTGAGGAGGATCTTCCTCCCTTTCCTCAATGGAGGAGCCGCCACTGATATACATATATATATATATATATATATATATATATATATATATATATATATATATATATATACATACATATATATATATATATGTATATGTTTCTGAAGCGGATATACCCAAAACGGCTTTCTGTACACCGTTTGGTTTATTCGAATGGAACAGGATGCCCTTCGGGCTATGTAATGCCCCGGGCACATTCCAGCGCTTAATGCAGCGTATGTTCGGAGACCAACAGTGCCAGTCCCTGCTCCTTTATTTGGATGACATTGTTGTCTTTTCGTCTTCTGTCACTCAACACCTACAGCGGTTGGAAGTCGTTCTCCAACGCCTCCATAAAGAAGGGCTGAAGGCCAAATTGGAGAAATGTGCTTTCTTCAGACAGCAGGTCAGTTACCTAGGACACGTGATCTCCAACAAGGGAGTGGCTACTGATCCGGCTAAGATCGAAGCAGTGGCTTCCATATGGATCCATCAAGAGGATATCCTCAGGCTAAAAGACTCCTACAGGAGAACTTTGGAGATTAATTGAAAGTTACAATGGCCTACATGGATAAAGCCCTGAAGTGGACAAATATCAAGTCTGATGATGGAAAGGATCTACAGAGCTATGCACTCTATCTAAGAGGCTGCTGCAGTACAATGCAAGACCTAAGGATCATGGAAGAGCTGGATTTACCCTCCAACATGAAACTGATTATTACCAAGCTGCCCTATAAGCTGAAAGAGAAGTGGAGATCCACTGCATGTGATATCTTGGAAAGAACAGGTCACAGAGCGCGTTTCCATAACCTTGTAGCCTTTATGGAAAAGCAGGCCAAGAATCTGCTGGACCCTCTGTTCGGTGACATTCTAGACCACAACAGGACCAAGAGTGCAGCCATTTCTAAACAGCCGAGCAGACCAAGGAGCTATGGCAATAGCTTTGCTACAACAGTAGCAGTGTTGACTGATGAGGGCGACATCAGGCCCAATGCAAAAGAAAAAACATTTAAATGTCAAAACATCTTAGACTCATGCGCCTCATGTGCGTTCTGTGAAGGCAAACATTACCTGAAGGATTGCCAGAAGTTGAAGACACAGCCACGTGAGACCATAGTAGAGTTTCTCAAAACCAAAGGCTTTTGTTTTGGATGTCTTTTGAGAGGACACATGAGCAAAGATTGCAAGAGGAGAATGACACGTGAGAGATGTCAAAGTAAGCACCCAACAATCCTGCATTTAGACAGGGTGAAGCCATTTGAGACAGTGAAATCAAGGGAGACCTCCATCAACAGCGGTCAGGTCACCCTCAAACCTGGTGGAGTAACCTGGACCGGCAAAGACTGTGCTCTGTCAATTGTGCCGGTACAAGTTAAAGCCACAAAGGGAAGCAAGTCTGTGTTGACCTATGCCTTTCTGGATCCAGGCAGTTCAGGGACATTCTGTACGGAGAGACTGAGAAGACAGTTGAACGCTAGAGGCCGTAAAACTGAGATTCTCCTACGGACGATGGGGCAGATCAAGACTGTCTCAAGTTATGAGCTTTCTGGGCTGGAAGTTGGCAACCTGGAAGGGAACACCTTCATTGAACTCCCTAAGGTCTACACGCAAGATGCCATTCCAGTAACCAAAGAGAACGTTGCAACTTAAAAGGACTTTTCAAATTGGCCATACTTAGAAAAAGTCAGACTGAATGAGATTGATGCTGACATTGATCTTCTCATAGGAGCAAATTCCCCAAGAGCCCTTGAACCATGGCAGATAATAAACGCTGAAGACAATGGACCTTATGCAGTCAGGACTGTGTTCGGATGGGTGATCAATGGACCACTCGATTCTTGCACTGCTGAGGAGACCTCAAGATTGCCAGTTTTAACTGCAAACCACATCTCTGTGACAGAGTTAAAGGATCTCTTGGTGCAACAATACAATCATGATTTTCCTGAGCGGAAATTCGATGAAAAGAATGAAATGTCTGCCGAAGATCACAAGTTCATGAAAAGTGCCAAAAGCTCAGTAATGCTTAAGGACGGACATTAATATATTTCACTTCCACTGCGTGATTGAAATGTAATGATGCCAAACAACCGTGATGTTGCAAGGAAACGAACCCTGAACCTGATCAGGAAGTTCAAATTGGATCCAGGTTATGCTCTGGAATACAGGAACTTCATGAGTGATGTCATCCAGAAAGGCTATGCTGAGATGGTGCCACAGGACATGCTTCAGAGGCAAGATGGTAAAGTGTGGTATATCCCACATCATGCAGTATATCACAAAAGGAAGAAAACCCTTCGAGTAGTTTTTGATTGTTCTTCGAAATTCCAACACGCATCCCTCAATGATGAATTGTTCCAAGGACCCGACCTGGCAAACCCTCTCCTTGCTGTTCTGCTAAGGTTCAGACAAGAGCCCATTGCTATGATGGCAGACATAGAAGGGATGTTTCACCAAGTCCGTGTCCTTAAGGATGACCGAGACCTGTTGAGGTTCCTATGGTGGCCAGATGGAGACACATCCAAGAACCTGCAAGAGTACCGGATGACTGTCCACCTATTCGGAGCAATATCCTCTCCAACATGCGCCAACTTTGCACTGCGCAAGACAGCAGATGACCATGGTCACGGCTATGCAGAAGAGGTGAGCAGGACAATCAAATGCAATGTTTATGTCGATGACTGTCTTAAGTCTGTGGCAACAGAGGACCAGGCCATTAACCTCTGCAAAGACCTCAGAGACCTCTGCTCTCAGGGTGGATTCAAGCTCACAAAGTGGATATGCAACAGCTGCTCTGTGCTTGCTTCCATTCCAGATGAATACAAGGCAAAGCAGCTCAAAGAACTGGACTTGGATAGAGAGAAGCTGCCACTTGAGAGAGCTCTCGGAGTTCAATGGAACATCGAAAAGGACACCTTCATCTTCCGTGTCACTCGTCAAGACAGACCTCTGACATGTCGGGGCATCCTATCATTCGTCAGCTCTATTTATGATCCCTTAGGATTCCTGGCACCATTCATCCTAAAAGCCAAGCAGATCCTCCAAGATCTCTGCAAACGGAAGTGTGGATGGGATGATAGCATATCAGAAACTTACCTTACACCTTGGAAAAACTGGCTTGCTGATCTTGAGCAACTGTCCAATGTTCAGATCGACAGATGCATAAAGCCTAAGAACTTTGGCCAAGTTGAAAAGGCACAGATCCATCACTTCTGTGATGCAAGTGAACATGGTTATGGCAGCGCCAGCTACCTAAGACTGACCAACAAAGAGGATGAAATACATGTGGCACTTGTTCTGGGAAAATCCAGAGTGACACCGCTGAAGCAAATCACTATCCCCAGACTAGAGCTAGCCTCAGCAACGCTAGCAGCCAAGATGGATCGACTGCTGAGGTCAGAACTGGAATCAAAGTGGGAGCCTTCAGCCTTTTGGACAGACAGTGAATCTGTGCTGAAATATATAAGAAATGAGACCAGAAGATTCAAAACCTACGTGGCCAATAGGATTTCAGAGATCCGTGACCTTTCAGAAAAGGACCAGTGGCGGCACATCAGCTCTAAGGAAAATCCGGCTGATGATGTTTCACATGGTTTGAGAATTGAGGCCTTCCTGAAGTCCGATGGTTCCAAGGACCAGAGTTTCTCGCTAACCCTGACACTGAATGGCCAAATGCCCTAAAAGATTCTCCACCCATTGAGTCAAATGACCCTGAGGTGAGAAAAGAGACAGCAGTCAACAGTCTGATTGTAGAAGCAAAGAGCCCACTAAGCAAGTTCATTGAGTATTACTCAAATTGGAACAGACTCAAAAGAGCTGTAGCTTGGATGCTGAAGTTTCGGGCATACCTGCAAGCACAAAGACTATGTAGTGTAACTCAAAACACAGAAACAGGCTTGAAGCTCAAAACATCAACAGTACTTACTGTAGAAGACCTGCAGGAGGCGGAAAGGTGCATTGTTCACTTTGAGCAAAGAAAAGCTTTCCAGCAGGAGATCAACTCACTCAAGCAAGGACATCCTTGTGTCAAAACCAGCACTCTCCGCAAGCTGGACCCAATCATGGACCAGGATATCCTGAGAGTAGGAGGTAGGCTCAACAAAATGGCCTTACCAAGTGAGATGAAGAACCCAATAATTCTGCCAAAGAACTCACACATCTCTAGACTGATCCTACAGCAAATCCATCTGAAAGTAGGTCACTCAGGACGAGGTCACATGCTAGCCAAGCTGCGAGAAAGATTCTGGATACCTTGTGCTAATGCCATGGCTAGAAAAACGATCAAAAGCTGCATCTTCTGCCGAAGATATCAAGCAAAAGTTGAACAGCAAAAGATGGCAGATTTGCCACAGGACCGCGTAACCCCAGATGAACCTCCATTCACCCATGTGGGGGTAGACTACTTTGGGCCTATCGAAGTAAAGCGGGGCCGGTCGCAGGTAAAGTGCTATGGAGTCATCTTCACTTGTCTTGTCTGCCGAGCAGTGCACCTTGAAGTAGCGAGCTACCTGAATACTGACTCCTGCATCAATGCTTTGCGTAGATTTCTTTTGCCGCAGAGGACCAGTGACAAGCATTAGATCGGACTGTGGCACCAACTTCATCGGTGCTAACAGAGAGTTACAGGAGGCCCTAAATAAAATTGATCACTCCAAAATCCAACATGCACTACTTAAGGAAGGAATAAAGTGGTCTTTCAATCCACCCTCTGGAGCACATCATGGAGGAGTGTGGGAACGATTAATTTGTCTTGTTAAAAAGATCCTTTACTCTGTTCTGAAGGAACAGCACTTAGACGACGAGGCTCTCCACACAGCACTGTGTGAAGTTGAGGCCATCATGAATGACCGTCCCATCACCACAGTTACTAGTGACCCAAACGACCTGGAACCTCTTACCCCAAACCATCTTCTCCAGTTAAAATCAAAACCAGTTATGCCACCAGGACTCTTCCAGAAAGGAGACTTGTACTCCCAACAAAGATGGAGACAAGTGCAATACATATCAGACCTATTCTGGAAGAGATGGATAAACGAATACTTACCTCTGATGCAGGAGAGAAACAAATGGAATAGACCAAGGAGAAACTTGTCCACCGGAGACATAGTCGTGATTGTCGATGAAACTGCCCCCAGGAACTCCTGGCAGCTGGGCAGAGTTGTCAAACCCTTGCCGGGATCAAAAGGTCTTGTGCGTACCGTCTTAGTGAAGACCAAGACGAACACTCTGCAAAGACCAGTGAGCAAGCTATGCCTGCTTATGAAGGCAGAAGATCAGGGATGAAAATAGCATACGACAAAGTCTATTGAGACTCGCATCTTAGATTTAGAACTTGAATTGGCTCCTTTTTCATTTAATAATTGTTCCCCAAGATGGCTCACAATTAGGGGCCGGTATGTTAGGGCCAATTTATTGTTAGTTTATTTTATTGAAAATTATTGCCCCCTGCTGGCACTTTTACGTTTGTTTGCGATGCGACCTGGAAATCAATAAAGGTAATCAGGATGTGAGGCCCGAGAGGGGACCGGATTAGAAAACGCCAGCCACAGTCGAGAGCGATATACTTTTTGACCACGTTAAACAAGATACATACCATAAACACAATACACACGTATAGGAACAACGAATACGTTTCGTTCGTATCGTTTACATTTACACTGAAACCTACATACACCCTTAGGATAATATAATTTTTTGTTACAATTAGAAGGACAATAGATCCTATTTTCGTTGCGATTATATTTAATTTAATTGAACTGGTTCGTGCGTCTGGAACAACCCCTCGCCTGGGCTCGCGCGGCAGCTTGATCAAGGTAGGACAAGCGGCCGAAACAGTAACATTCTTTTAGTGCGTAATAGACAGGGGGACGGAGAGCTTCTTCATTTTTTTATAAATTATTTTTTTATCGTTTCCTGCAGGGGGTGCTGCCGCATCCCCAGCACCCCCACTTCCCACGGCTATGACACAAGTACATCTTATTGAACATTATTTATTTTCACCAATTAGCAATTATCATAGTAGAACAGCTTTCTCAAGCAGTTTGTGATGCATTTTGGAAACAGGAGATGAGCCCCTGGTCTAATGCGCCACCTGGCTTGAGAAACCCGTTCTCAAAGACTTACTTTTACTCATTATTTAGGTAGCACACACATTATGAATGCCTTCGGCAGAATTCAAATGAGCCATTTTAATCTAGATTAATTCCAAGATTACAGTGATATTAATCTAGATTAAAGAAATTAATCTATGCCCACCACTATATATATATATATATATATATATATATATATATATATATATATATATATATATATATATATATATGTGTATTTGTTTTATGTTATGTGTTATGTGTTTATGTGTTTGTGATTCACTGCTAAATTATTGTATTATATGTATTTTTTCACATTTTATCAAGCTTGACCACGTGCTCATTTTATATGGGCGAGCTGCAAAAGCACAGTGCATAATAAAGAACCTATGTTTATTAACCTTACGTCATTGTTCTCACTTTAGACCCGGTAGCTGCAAAAAGCATAGTTAACTGCTAATAAATGCATATTATATATAATAAGCATATTATAAGGACTTATAAGGGCCTTATTACCTATTAACTAAGGCTTATTACAAGGACCTTAATATAAAGCGCTTCCATGGCTGGCTCAGGGCTCAGTACAAGCAGCAGCACCACGCCTCTTTCCGCCATTCGAAATCTAATTTGCAATGAAGCATGTAGGAGAAATGACCCAATGTTCACCCTCAGCTGTTCCTACAGGCCCATCAAACAGCTCTCTACAGGAGAGATGATGGTGAGAGAG
The DNA here is from genome assembly GCA_030340625.1 of Merluccius polli. Taxonomy (NCBI): domain Eukaryota; kingdom Metazoa; phylum Chordata; class Actinopteri; order Gadiformes; family Merlucciidae; genus Merluccius; species Merluccius polli. The sequence continues at coordinate 26,909 of JAOPHQ010003411.1, read as the reverse complement.
AGGAGAGACATCTCAGTCAGGGCAGAGCCCCAGGTCCTGCTCCAAAATCTGCTTGGTGAAGATTTACCCATAAGCTCATCCAGATAAAGCAACAACGGTCTACACAATTATAGACAACCAGAGCAATAGGTCACTGGCCAGGTCTACATTTTTCGAATGCAGAGGGTCAGACTTACCGTACACCCTACACACACGTGTCATGGAGACATCCGGGAGAAGAGTTGAAGGTTCACGATAGTCCCTGGACGGAAGAACAAGTGTGGTGCTCCCCACACATTGAGTGCAATCACATGCCAGATCACTTTCCTACAATTCCTACTCCAGCCGTCATACATCACACTCACCTGAAGTCCATCGCATGTGATGGCTGGGGTACCAGCCACACGTTGTTTTACTTGTATTCATGTTAACAGTGCTGCACGGTATACTGACATGTAGGTACCTTTTGATACTTTTTTTGTTAAAAACGGCTCGGTATTAGAATTTCCCAACGGTAGCCAAGTCAAGGTCTATGGTCAGGGAAAATTCATTCATACCTGTTGATACAGCGTGAGCCTTAGCTTCGATGAGAGAGAATCAATGCCTCTGCCTCTACCTGCAACAACAGCCTGTCATTTTATGAAATAATACCTCTACAGCCTTTACTCGTTAACAAAATGGGCTGCGGAAGTCTACTGTGGGGCTACTTGGCCTACAGAGCTGACGCTGATGGCAAACCCATTGACATAACGAAGCCTGCATGTAGCATCCCCACCGATGAATGGTCAAGATTTAAACTGATGGTTTTCTTGATTTATTGAAATCCTTCCATAGTCAACCAATAAGCCACCGTAAGAGCTATAGGCAGAACACAAATACAATGCATTACCTAACTAGCCAGTGCCATGTATTAACTTAGCATAACATTCAGTACCATGATTGTGATGTGTTCTTTGAGGAAGGAGGCTGCCGACACAGGATCGCTTTAACTCACTTTATTTGTTTAGCTTTAGGTATTTATCTTATGAAACAAAAGGAGGGGTATGTAAATTCACGCGCGTGGAGCGACCCTTAACTGTGTATCTGTCTAGATACGCTGCCTATAGGGTTTCTGTCTTTCCCCCACATGTGTTGTTTGGTAGTATCTGGGTAGGCGTGGCCTCTATGACGCATAATATGCTCTGATTGGCTAGTGTTGAGCGCCCGCCCCCAGTGTATTATGTGTGCCGCCATCTGGTGACCAGGTGCGGTTAATACAACTTATATTTATATTTATAGTCCTTAGTGGCTATGTGAGGATATTACAGTCTGTTGATACATACGTGCGGTTATCCATTCGTCACATCACGTTGTATATTAACTTAGCACATGTAAGAAATGTCTTATTAAATAGCGGCAGAAAAATCAGACATGTCACAACATGAGGAAATGACAGAGAATGTAGTCTTAGACAAAAATTTGCAGGTCCAAAACCTAGTGATGTTCAAAATCATCGCTACCCAAGAAGAGATAAGAGACCCCCAAAATACTTAGATGATTATTGTGGCAGGGTTGCTCCTTACCACACACCACCTAAGTGGCTTTCCTTGGGGCCCTCCGACACAGGACACGGGTAGATGTTCAACATGTTTATTGGAGAGCAGGTGGTCTTTGCTGAGCTGATGTTCAAGCTGCCATGACAGTGGCTCCTCCTCGAGTGTGTGTTGATAGCTGGTTTATCCTGGGTGCCATGATTGCTCATGCACCCCAGGTGTGCAGCAGCACCCAGCCAGAGTCCAATTAGTCTGACTCAACAACACACACTCCACACACACCCTCCACAATTATTTACCAGAATCTGAAGATAATGATGTAACTCATGTAACTAGTGATTATTGTTACAGGGTGGCATGTGGAGTTCCCCAAACCTATAGAGAAGCCCTGATGTCACCTGAGGCGCCCGGATGGGAACGCGTTATGAAGGAAGCGCTCGAATCACTTAAAGAAAGCGATACATTTGAACTGACCTTTACCTGAGGGTAGGAATACAGTGGGGGGAGATGGGTATATGCCATTTTATAAAGAAAATGCTGAAGGAGAGAAAATCTTTAAAGCTAGATTCGTTGCTAAGGGTTACAACCAGATAGAAGTCATAGACTACCATGAGACGTTTGCTCCAACAGCAAACCTTACTTTGGTACGGGCATTGATGCAGGTAGCAGTGCAAAATGACTTAATTGATCATCAGATGGATGTCAAAGCAGCATACTTACATGCTCCAATAGATACATAAATCGTCTTAGAACAACCAGAGGGTTTTGAAAAGACATCAGAGACAGGGGAGAAATTAGTATACAAGTTAAAGAAATCCTTTTACGGTCTGAAACAATCGGGAAGAAATTGGTACAAACTTCTACATGATCATCTAGAACAAAATAACTTTGTGAGAAATATATCTGATCACTGTGTGTATAGAAAGCAGATAGGCAATGAGACAATTATTGTAATTATCTAGGTTGATGATTTAATCATTGCAGCCAGCAATAATGATCTGCTAAACAGGTTCAAAGACACCATGAAGTCCCAATTTAAAAATGAAGGATCTGGGGAAAGTATCATATTGGTACATCCTAAAAATACTTGAAACGTTTGGAATGTCAAATTGTAAACCTAGATCTACCCCATGTGAGCTAAAATTGGAGGGTGAAAACAATGAGGTTGTTAATCAAAAAGAATACTGTGAGATTATAGGCACTGGCAAAGCTGAAAGCAGAGGACTTAGGGACTGTACGATATTTAGCGGGGGGGGGAGGGCCGGTCGCCAGACGATCGGGTTAAAATTGTTCTGCCTGGCCCTCCCCCCTGGTAATTTTTTTTTTTCCGGGGCCCTCCCCCCGGCTCAAAAAAATTCTCCTAGGCCCTCCCCGCTACGTGAATCAAATAAAATTGGTCGGAAAATGACGTTTACAAGGTTAAAACGGCCACATAAGCACACATACACACACACACGGGTACACACGCAGCAAGAGCAGGGGTTTATGCCACGCTGTGCCTTGAACTTGAGAATGGGGACAAGCCTGCTTTTATCAATGTTACGAGACTCCCCCAATAATTTCACAACTTGGCTGATGACATTGTACCTTATAGGCTATTATAAGACAAAACACAAACTACTGTGACTAAGAGCGACTAATGATCACCCTGCGATTCTTGGTCTATGTGGTCAGTGGCGTCAGTTTGGTTTTAGAAGTGGTGGGGACAATAACCATAAGCTTGAGTGTGGTTTGAAAAGTGCTGGGGACCCTTATGTAAGCTATTCATCCATTCAACGCTGCATTACAATATGCTCTACATTTGGCGCGATTGTCAACGGGGGGGGGGGGGGGGGGAGCACCGGACCCGCCAGCCGCGGACCCAGCACCGGACCCGCGGACCCGGCCGCGGACTCAGCCGCAGACCCGAGTCCACACACAGCCCGTGTGCATGCTGTGAGGATGTCATCGTGCGCGCCTATCGCATGATTTAGACTTGACGGTTTCGGCAGACAACCCGTTCTCATCCCAACTCGTAATATAGGCCTACCGACGATTTGTCACGCCCGGGGGTGGGTGGGTGTGGGGGGGGGGGTGTTCGTGATTGTCAACGGGAGGGGGGGGGGGGGGGGGGGGGACCGCGGACTGATGACGGGGTTGCGCGATCGTAACCACTGACGGCGGGGGGAATAAAAAAAATAAAAAAGGTGCCGGATCCACCGTTGGAGGTGCCGGAACATATTCCGACGTGTTCCGGCCCAAATTAAGCCCTGGATACTGACGCCAAAGGTACCCTCCCGCGTCTGTGTGAAACGATCTGGGTTCTCATAAACCCGTTCGCGGTGGTAAGAGACGAGCAGAGTCTACAGCGTCCGCTCGCAGAGCAGAGTCTACAGCGTCCGCAGTCTACTGTGAAACAATTCACTCCAAAAAGGGTTATGGTTATGGTTAGGGTTATGGTTAGGGTTAGCGTAATCTATCACCGTGACCGGGTTATTATTGGAGTGAATGGACGCTGTAGACTCTGCTCTGCGAGCGGACGCTGTAGTTGGGATGAGAACGGGCTGCGGTTGAGTATGTGGGGATTTTTTCGGTCGCAATTGGGTTTCACATTTTTAAAAGTGGTGGGGACAACATTCAAATTATAAATAGTGGTGGGGACATGTCCCCCCGTAATCGACGCCTATGTATGTGGTGCAGTACTTTGGCAAAGGAGACGTTCACTTCCTTACAGGCTATCCTATCTTTCATTTAAACATCGAACTCGGCATGAGTCATGACGATTGCCCCCCCCATAAAATAATTTTCCTCGGCCCTCCCCCCAGGCCAAAAATATTCTCCTGGGCCCTCCCCTAAGGCTTAAAAAAAATTATCCTAGGCCCTCCCCCCCTGACGACCGGCCCTCCCCCCCCGGTAAATATCGTACAGTCCCTTAGTAGCTGGTAAACATGTTTTGAGATACCAGAAGGGTACTATTGACTACGAGTTGTGCTTCAAGAAAATGGACGAGGACTTGAATCTAATAGCAGTGATTTACCCTCAGGGTCTGTTCATGGGAGCTGGCTGATGTGCTTGCTGATATCTACAACCTGTCACTAGCACAAGCTGTTGTTCCCATCTGCTTCAAGACCACCACCATCGTGCCCCTTCCAAAGAAAAACACTGTGACCTGCCTGAATGACTATCGTCCCATTGCACTCACCCCTATAGTGATGAAGTGTTTCGAGAGGATAGTCATGACCCACATCAAGAAGACCATCCCAGACACCTTGGACCCTTTACAGTTTGCGTACCGTCAGAACCGGTCCACTGACGATGCAATTAACACCGTCATCCACACCACCCTCACTCACCTAGAGGCCAAGGACACGTACGTCAGACTGCTCTTCATAGACTACAGCTCAGTGTTTAACATGGTCATTCCACATAAACTCTCTGCCAAGCTCCTCACTCTTGGACTGACACCTGGTCTCTGTAACTGGGTGCTGAGCTTCCTCAGAGACAGACCCCAGTCAGTCAGAGTTGGCAACTGTACATCACAAACAAGAACTGTAAGCATAGGAACCCCCCAGGGCTGCGTGCTGAGTCCACTGCTGTACACCTTCGCGGACGATACTACAGTCATCGGACTGATCACTGGTGGGTCGGAGACGGCGTATAGGAGAGAGGTGGCAGAACTTGTGGCATGGTGTAGGTCCTGTAGGACAATAATCTCTCCTTGAATGCAGAAAAGACCAAGGAGATGATCATTGACCCAAGGAGGAAGAGAGTGCAGCACATACCACTGTGCATAGGCGAGACAGAAGTGGACAAGGTGAAAACCTTTAAATTCCTCAGAACATACATCAGCGAGGACTTCACCTGGTCTCACAATGCACAGCAAAGGATTAAAAAAGCCCAGCAGTGACTGTACTTCCTCAGAAAACTGAGGAAATATGGCATGTCATCCAAAATTCTCAGCAACTTCTACAGGTGTACGGTCGAGAGCATCCTCACCAGCTCCATCAGAGTCTGGTATGGTAACTGCACTGCCCAAGACAGGAAGGCCCTCCAGCGGGTGGTCAAAACTGCACAGCACATCTCTGGAGCAGCCTTCCACTCACTTCAGGATATTTACTCCACCAGGGTCACCAGAAGAGCCCACAACATCATCAAAGACAGTACACACCCACAGCACAGACTCTTCACGCTGCTGCCATCAGGCAGACGCTACCAGAGTCTGAGATCCAGAACCACAAGGATGACTAACAGCTTTTACCCACAGGCCATCAGGCTGGTGAACAGCTCCCTCATCAAGACCCCCCCTTTCATCCCTGAACTGATTTACACATCACCCCCCCCCCCTCCTTCCACCCCCGAACTGATTAACATTACAAACAGTGCTGCAACTCTCTGTTCTCTGTCAAAAAAATTGCAATATTGTCCACTCTGCCTTGACATGGATCTGTTCTAAGATTCCATTTTTATACTAAAGTGTTTACCAAGTTATATTTGTAGTCTGTACATTTTAACTTACATTTTATTCTAGTTATTTATATTTTCTGATACTGTTAAGTTATATATATTTTTATTTTTCACTTTTTTGTGACTAGGGAGACGTGCAAAATAAGAATTTCATTGTGCAGTGTGACGTCTGTCTTAACTGAACATATGACAAATAAACATCTTGAATCTTGAATCTGATTCTGATTGGGCATCTTCTTTGGAAGATAGACGTAGCACTACAGGGTACTGTTCTAGCCTGACCAAACAAGGCCCTGCGATTTCCTGGAAGTCAAAGAAACAGGCTACAGTGGCACTGTCTACGTGTAAGGCTGAATACATCGGTCTAGCTAGCAACCACTACTAAGGAAAGCATGTATGTATCTAACTCAACTGTTAAATAGCATGGATAATAAAGTTTACAGTTGCACCAAGATCCATGGAGACAATCGGGGCCATCGCACCGAGTAGGAACCCAGTGAACAGACAGAGGTCCAAACACATTGATGTGAAATATCACTTCATTTGTGATGCACTCAATGAGGGCAAAATAGACATTGTTTACTGCCCATCAGAATATATGGTGGCAGACATATTGACAAAACCTGTAGCAAAGATTAAAATGGTTAAATTTAAAAGTTATTTCTTTGGAAATTAAAATGTATGGTCATGGTAATTAGTTTGAGATGGTGAGAACAAGTGGGGGTGTTAAGTTATGTGCTCTCATCTGTTATTTGTTAGAATTATATGCTCCCATATTATATGGTTTACGACCAGAGTTTGTTTGTTTCTTGTGCACTTGTATTATAAGAAATACATTCTGGTTCATTAATGATGCGCACCTGTAGAAGAAGAAGAATGAACAATGGCGACTTATACTTTTCCAGTGCTATGTCAAAGAATAAAGTGGTTGTATCCGAAAATATATCCTGCGTGATTCTTCCTTGATATGGAGAACAGAATGGAAAACATAACACTGTGGTTTTTGTTTTAATCCAATTCCTTTATTCTGTAATTAAGTAAATGGCATACTTTTTGTGAAAGTATTTTGATTATGGTGATTTTACCGAGTCAAGTCTGTCATTGTCAAGTCTCAAGTCTAGAAAAAACCATGTCAACAAAAGTTCAGTTTAAAAATAAAACAAAATATCCTGAAATTTTCAGTGGAATGGTTATATTTTAATACGATAAAGTCAACTTACAACTTACAATTACACAAAACATGCATGGACAGATATTAGTCCGGACAAGAGTACTCACAGACCACTGAACAAATGGTCTGGAGCACGAGACCCACAAAGCACCCCTAGTGGTAGCGACCAGTGGTCCGTAGCGCGACCACAAGGACTGCACATAGCCTATAGGGTAGGCTATAGCCAACCTTGATTGATTGATTGATTGATTGATTGAATGCTTTCTTTCTGTCTGTCTGTCTGTCTGTCTGTCTGTCTGTCTGTCTGTCTGTCTGTCTCACAGACTTCAAAATACAGTACAACAATAACAATACAAAAAGAATATAATTCATAGACAAATGCATTAATAGCTAGCCCTATAGGCTCGCCCTATAAGCTGAATAAGCAATTGGGTAGGGCCCCGTGAATCCTTAGTCCTTAATAAATAAAGTTGCTGAAATAAAGGAAGCCGAGAAAAAATGGAGCCGAGAACTATGAAATAAAACTATAAACTATATTTATAGTATATATAGTATATATACACTATAAATGTAGTTTTATTTCATAGTTCTCGGCTCCAGGCAAAGTAAGGAGGGCCCCCAAACAAAGTCTCGCCTAGGGCCCCCTGTTGTCTAGAGCTGGGCCTGACCACATGGCCAAAGGAGGGAGAAGGGGATAGACAGAGGTAGGTGTGTGGTGGATTAGGACCACGCAACGGACCACTGAGCAACTGGTCTGGACCACAAGGAACATGCGACAGACCACTGAACAACTGGTCCGGACCACAAGGACTACGGACGGACCACTGAGCAACTGGACCACATAGACCATATGGACCACTGGTTCATTGTTATAAACAGTTAAATAGAATAGCTACTCACACGCTATGCGAGACAGACAGACAGACAGATACCTATCTAGGTATAACCACACAAACTGCAATATGTGCAACAATAACAATGTAGGCATAATTGATAATAGAGTATATTTAATAGACAAAGGATTATGATCTCTGACATTTATTCAGCTAACAGCGTTGTCAACACGGCCAGAGAAGGGAGAAGGTGGATTATGCCCACAAAGACCACTCCACAGACCACTCACTATCTGGACCACTAGCTTCAGCACCACTAGTGTTAGTGACCATGGTCAGTGGACAGACCACTGAATTGGCTACAAGCCTTCTCTAAAAAAGGCACACTCCCACCATACATTTTGTGAACATACATTGCCCATGGTGAATATAATGCCCCTGGCCAAAAAAATGTGATTGGGTTGTTGGAGTAATGTTTAAGTGGAAATGGCCTGTTGGTAGAATCATGGTTTGTCGTTTGGGAATTACTTATTGAATAATATATTGGGTATAGGGCAGGTCAATAATACATAATATATTAACAGTTGACCAAATAAATATAACGGTAGATTAGCAATTTCCTCTGTTATGTATGAAATTCTAGTTAGGTTTTATTGTAAATGTATTTTGTACGCTCTGTGAATCTCATGGTTTTGCAACAGCATACTGTATGTCGGAGTTCGGTAAACCCACCAAATGATCAACCACAAGTCAGCCTACCATTACCACTACCCTTCAGTTGACCCAAAAGTACCCCAAAGACAGGAAAGATGCCAAACGGCTCAACAGGGCAGAAGCAGTATTGTAATGTATTTGTCTGGATGAGGTACCTGTGTATATTGTGGAAAAACCTGGCTTCAGGAGTCTTGTGTGTGAGTTGAACAAAAGGTATGACATGCCAGGAGGAAACTACTTATGTACACTGAAATACCAAAGCTCTACCAAGAGACCAGAAGTATTCTCGCTGCACAACTGGCAGAGAAACCATTCTACACATGCACAACAGATCTATGGTCTATGGTCCATCATTGGTCAGGGCAGGTCTATAATGCATAATATATTAACATTTGACCCAATAAATATAACCATTAGCAAAATGATATGTATGAAATTAAAATGAAATAGTTAAGATTTCATTGTAAATATACTTTGTATAAAATACATTGTGTTTTTCTACATGTATAACCATCTTATGTTTTAGTGTGTCACCACTGGACGGCATAGGTTGTGCTGATTCTGGGGATGTTTAACATTTGATGATACCATGAAAAAAAGACTGAAAAGTCAATCAAACAAATGGTGACATAACGGACAGTTGTCCAGCATGCGCATATCTAGCATATCCTCTTTCTGACATTTTAGCAGGTAGGCACACGATTGTAGCTTACAAAAATCTTCATCTGAATTTATTAACATGTTTGAAATAAAACAATCAAAGGTATTTTCAATGTAAATATACCAATTGAATATGATCTCTAAATAAGGTGTTTGTATAATGAATAGTGGTGGGCATAGATTAATTTCTTTAATCTAGATTAATCTCACTGTAATCTTGGAATTAATCTAGATTAAAATGGCTCATTTGAATTCTGCCAAAGGCATTCATAATGTGTGTGCTACCTAAATAATGACTAAAAGTAAGTCTTTGAGAACGGGTTTCTCAAGCCAGGTGGCGCATTAGACCAGGGGCTCATCTCCTGTTTCCAAAATGCATCACAAACTGCTTGAGAAAGCTGTTCTATTATGATAATTGCTAATTGGTGATGAAAATAAATAATGTTCAATAAGATGTACTTGTCTTGTGTTTTACTAACTTTTTATTCAGTTAAACATGAATTTTGAACTGTAGGCCTACATAAGAGGTCATGATGAACTGTTTACAGTCAGTAGCTTTGTGTCAATCAGTCCAAACTCTATTTCTCCTTCTTCCACCAGTCACTCAGGCAGACCAGCTTGTTCCCATTTTCTGGTGACAAACTAGATCTCCTCTTCTGCACAATATGGCCTGCTAAAGAAAAAAGTCTTTCGCATGGGACAGTTGTGGCAGGAGTCCCCAAGTATTTACGGGCAATGTGGGCCATGGTGAAAGTCCACCGGGGACACAGCGCCGCGGTCACCGCTGCTGATCGCTGCCACTCTAATCAATGAAACCATCCCCACCGGGCGCGCCGTGGAACGTCTCAGCAGCGTCCCAGGAGCGCCACGCTGCACCGCAGCGCTATCATTCTGTAGCATTCTATTTAGCCGTTGCTGAACCGCGTCAATTTCAACAGAGCAGATCGACCGGGCAGGAAGTGAAATAGTAAAAGCCATAGAGCATCCGGTCAATTTTCAAAATAAAAACACCCTCCCGATCGAACACGGCCACAAATCGTTGTCGTTTATAACTGACTGTGTCTATAGGCTACAGCACAACACATTAGGACATAACAAAAATAAACACAATTAAACCAGACAAAAAAGAAAACATTTACTATATAGCCTACATATAGCCATGGTAGAAGCACAAACATCTAGGAAAAATGACCAAATCAACAGCAAATAAACTTCTGACAGACAAAGCAACTGCAAGTCAACTTCGGAAAGGCAAAGTAACCTTTTATTTGTTTGTTCTATTTTGACATCCACAAATTCTCGCGTGGTCTCCTGATTCTCGCGTGGTCTTGTAGTTCTCGCGTGATCCCGCGAATCCAGCAGCGGGATTAACGCCGAGCAGAGGACGCAGCCGACCGTTCACCGGCTCTTACGTCCCCGGTGGAAATCCGGTATAGACCCAACTCTCAACCCAACTTTGAGAATAGATCAACGGCGATATTTTTTTTATCGCCCGATAAGAGTCTCGCGTTAACGCAGCACGTTAACGCCGATAACGGCCCACCACTAATAATGAAGCATTGCGAGACAGGAGTCATACGCCCTCAGCCGTAATCATCTGATAGCCCACTGATTGAATCAGCATTACTCTGAGTCACTCACTGATCAGTCCATTCTCACAACCATGCAGTCAATTTCAATGTCACCCTTCTACTACTACACCTAATGCTGCTACACACATGGCTGCTGCTGTGTTGGCAAAGCTTTACCTCCACCACCCCAGCCTCCACCTTTCTAGTTCAGAATCCCACCATGGCTCAAATGATAAATCGAAACAAGGAACAATTGAACCGAATTTCAATGTTTTTGCCTGGGGCCACTCTTGTTTACCCATGGGGGGGGGGATTTTCTGCATTACGCTCCCTGTTTTAGCTGAGCGTGCTGCTTGGCTAATTCTTGGCCAATCCTAACTGGTTAAATCTATGATGAGTGTTCCTGACTGTTTACATAATTTACACAAATACATTTCACATTTCATTATAGGCTTAATGTTCACTTGTTGCCATGTTCCTTTTTGGCTATTGAGATGGCTCAGAAATTGAGATGAGATGTAACAGAAGAATGAATAGAGGCCAAGGGTTACTAGGTCAGAAAGGCTTCAAACACCTTAGCCAATTAGGCTAATTAACAGTGCATTGTAGTTTTGTCGGTTTTCCTAGTTGAAGCACTCAATGTGCAGTGGTGCTTCTCACATGAATAGGTAATGCCTTTGTCCAAAGACGACATCTCTGGAACCTGTGCACGTGTTGATTGGCCACCCATCGTTTTATTTTAAACATAGATATAGGCTATATATACTGATTTTTTAAATCTAGCCTACTTTGATATTCTGCGCTTAGTATCTTCGCACTTTTCTCCTTTGTATACTAGCAATCGGTTAACTCAGCAATTAGGTGTGCTTGAAACTCGTTCTTGTGAAATCGTTACTCTACTGATAGCGGTTTACTGTTGCACTTTCTCCTATAACAAAATGTACTTATTGTAAGTCGCTTTGGACAAAAGCATCTGCTAAATTCCCTAAATGTAAATGTATACTGATATATAGCCACACACTGTAAACCTTTGATGTAAATTTACAGTGAAATCTGAACAGTATTTTACTGTATTACTGTCATACAGTATAATACTGTAAACTGCAATGCAATCTGGGAGGAAAAAAAATGTGATTACAGCAAATTACAGCACTTTAAGAGAATGCCATTTTTTACAGGATTATACTGTAAACTTTACTGTAAACAGCAGAGCATCATGGGAAGGTGAAAAGTGTGGGAACTAACATTTGAAAATCAACTGACATAGCAACCTTTTTATTATCTGGAAAAAGTTTGTTTTTGCAGATTGTGTTTAATTTTGGTTGATTTCAATTTTGGTGCAAGTCTGCCAGCCAGTCTCTGTCACCACAAAGGCACAGTCACAGGACAACCTGCTCAGCCCTTTGTCACAGATGTCCAGAGCTGTCTGACGTCCTCCATTGAGTAAGTTAACATTAATTTACCTTTTTTTCTGACTTAGGAGGAGGATTTGAGGATTTCTCAAGTTGTATTTTCTGTCATTTAGAACAGTGTTAGAACAAAGGTGTCGAAAATGTTCGTTTTTGCAAGCTAGCTAAAATGAGAGCATATCAGCATTTTGTCTCAATTTATATTCACATTAAAACAACAGTGTTGGTTTTGCTGGAAGATAATGTAGTAACGTACTGTAGCAAGTCTAACCTATAGTGCTTTGTGTGCCTGTTTCCACATGGATAAAAAGAGCCACAAAAATGTTCGTATTTGTAATGTTCTAGTTAGCTAAAATTAGCACTGACTGCAGTGTGACTGTTCCAAACATCCTTCAGGTTCCAATGGCACACTTCAAGGAGCCGTTGGATGCCCTCATCATCCAAACTGATGTAAGATTATTATTATTATTAGTTTTAACAATATTATAGTTAGACATTTTCTTCTTTCTTTACACAGGGTCTTTTCCATTGTTCTAAAATTCCAGTCCATTCATTGTCAATCAACATGTATCTGCAAGGTCTAATAATTGATTTTGTTTTTGTGCTTTTTTTAAGGTGTCTGCCACACCAGCCATTGTGCAGTTGACTGTCACACTGCCTGACACACCACGTTTGATTGTGGCTGGTAAGTAAAGTGTCTGATTTTGAATGTGAATAAAATATTGACAGCTATACTTATAGTTTGCTAAGTAAGTGTGTTAAGTAAAGCTTACTTACTTGCTTATTAACAAAATCCTGTCAAACATAAGTTTGACAGGATGCCCTATTACTTGCCTCTTACCTCTTAAGTAATTGTGCTCTATACAACAAACAAACTCAGCCATTGCCAATTGAATATTTAAGTTCATTTGTCATTAAGATAAATTGTATAATAAATTTGGCTGGAAATAATAAGTTCTAATATCTCACAGAGCAAAGAAACAAACAAAACCAAATTAAATTACTTAACTGACACGTCACATGAGGTTATTTTTTTTCTAACATACAGATTTACATACAGATTGATTCCATTATTTTTGTGATTTCTGTTAACTGTTTCTAACTTGTAATCTTTTTCTTAGGTCCAATGACACAGACAAACCAAAGTTGGATGTTGAGCATAGAAAAAGAGGTGCTATGTGAAGGAACATCCTTCGTGCTTGGCCTTGCTGTACTCTTCTCCTCCTTCTACAACTTCAACCTTCAGTATCAACATGATGCAGCATGCACGCTAGAATTCATTCAGAGGTAGCTTCTTTTTCATATATACTGTACCACAGAGCTTGACATGATTAACCTTTCTTCACACAACACCATTGTCTAATAACCTGTAGTGATAGCCAATGGTGCCCCTGACACAAGAACAGCAACTACAAACAAAACTACAGCCTCGAATAATATTGTTATGGCCATTACTCCTTCTTTTTAACATGGTTCAACATTTTGCATCACTACATTGTACTGAACATGCTCTTAATTGATATGTCGCATTCATAGACTGATATCACCTGAAAGAAAAATATTTTTGTCTCTCTATATTGTTTTTCAGAAGCTGCATTGACATCAATCCTGAGAGGGGGACAAAAGCAAGCAGTGAGAAGGTACAAAGCAAGAAGAGCGGCAAGATGGTCAAAAAGAAGTCAACATCAGTGAATCCGCATGTCAGCACACTCATCAAAAAGATCAGTGACTTCAAGTGGGACTTTGTCTGATCTTACACACACACACACACACACACACACACACCTATCTCACCCATCCACTCATTTAAACACTGTGTTCACTTACTCACTCAGTGACTGAAACCGTGATCACACTATTGGAATTTGAGATGTTTAAAACTGTTGCATAATGTTTACCGTTCACTTTCCGATGCTACAGGTTAATTAAAACAGTTTGATGTTCCTTTCTCACAAAAAACAAAATTGTCACAGTGAGTTACCAAATATTATGCATTGTAATTCAAATAAAAAAATGTTAATCTTTTCGAAAAAACAAAACAAAGAAAAGAAAATAGACAGGGAGTTAAGGTTTATTCATGTCTAGTTTTACTTGTGTTGCACTGTTTTTATTTTAATAAATATTTGAAAAGGAACTGCAAAATGAATATTGTCTTGCTGTCATTTCTTTATTATTATTATTATTATTATTAGTAGTAGTAGTAGTATTACAGTAACATTATGTAATTATCATTAAATACAGGATACATACTGTAGATTCAAATACTGTATTTGAATCTAAATATACAGTAATTTACTGTAAAATATCATCAGTATCATGTTGTAAATTTACATCAAATAACTGTAGATTTACAGCAAATAACTGTAGATTTATTTCCAGTAATATACTGTAATTCTAAAATACAGTGAGATACTGTAAAAATTACAGTAGCTTGCTGGCGAAGCTGCTGCCAGTAGATTACTGTAAATTTACAGTGAAAAGTTTAACAGTGCAGTATTACTGTATCTAGTGATCTGGATGTTAATTTATTAATAAATACAAAATTAAACAGTAAGGCTTGTCTAATTTACGCATTGTCTGTCAGTTTGTTCCGCCGCTGAGAAGAACACAGCTCTCAGTTTTCCATCTTTTCGACAATCAACTCTGAAGGGCTACTTACGTACACGCGCACAACGCAGGCTTCCTCCAGCCTGGTTAGAGTTAACACTGACTAGACATGGTTGAGTAGTGTTAGTGGAACAGCTCGAGCTGTAAGTTGAAGTCGATGTTAAGTCAAGCCTGGCATTTTCAAGTAAGCGTAACTTTCATTAGCTATGTTGATGGAATATCCCCCTGGTTGTCTGCATTCAACCAAACTCAGGAATCACAGGCTCAATATTTTTTTATTTTTTTTATTTTTTTTTAACGTTTTTAAATCAGTTTGTTTAAGTGCACCCATTCAGCAACCCATGGGTAATGTCAGGAAAAATATTTGCTCCTGAAAAACTTGATTATTTATTACATCTGACCACATCATGCTGACAGCAGCAGTATACTTTGAAAATACTTTCCCCTACTTAGAGATTGTCAATATTGGATAAGTGAGAAAACTGCGTGTGGCTTCAGTTTTTCTCTACCGCTGAGGTCATTGAGCTCGACAACGACCAAGCATCCAAGGATCTCTGCACCTTGTTTCTTCATCAGTTCGCATGCAGCAAATAGGGTCCCTTGTAAAACAGAACATACATTATATACAATCAAATTATGTAAAGTTCTGTTTTATATTTTGTGCATGTTCATTTATTCATGTGATAGTGATTGATTATTCACTTATAATAATATATAGTAATACACAGTAACAAACACTGTCAGCAGTTTACAAACAAATAATTTCTCACCTCCAGTGGCCAAAAGATCATCAATAAGAACAACTTTCTGTCCAGGAGACACAGAATCTTCCTGAATTTCAGCTTCAGCCTATGGTGGGTACAAAACATTATATTACCCACTATCGTCACCAACATAGAGGGAGGGGGAAAATAATTTACTTAAATGTATAAATGCATGTCTAACTGCACATTTAACCATAAATGCAAGTGCCTAATACATAACTAATTAAAACAAAAATACTATGCGTGAAGACCAGATACAACAGACAGCAGATGATCAACCAAGTATTTTTCTAAACAATTTCAAATATTTATTTGAGCAACTGCATCCAAAAGGGTTGCACCACTTCCGTTGACAAATTGTCAGTCCCTTCTGCCAGAATGTATTGCTCAGAACTACCCTGTTATACTGTGCATTTGATAAATAACTCTCTAAATAAAATATGTATCAGCTTGTAGTTATGTTGCGAAAAAACGTTTTGCTAATTTTGTACATAAATGGTAGGCTTAAAACGATGTGTAAACCAACATGGTGAAACGTACCTTCAATTGTTTAATTACTATGATCAACGTCAATGTGTAACGTTGAATAATCATGTAAGGCACAATGAGTCAAATTTTTCTAACAAAAAACAATGAATAGACCCATACAAAAATAATCCCTCTCAATAATCACTTATGACCCACTAGACATGTGTGGCCGAACTGCGAAAAATCCTCATTGTGCCTTTAAAGGTGCAGTGTGTACAATTTGCAGATTACAACCAACTGAATACCCGCCTCTCCCTGTCCAACGACATAGGAGAAGCTACAGTGACCTGTACTGGGCCCAGTTTCCCGATAACGATGTACGATCCATCTTATGATCCTTCTTACGAATCATCTTTCTAACGATCGTTATTTTTTTCTGTGCGTTTCCCGAAACTCCTCTTAACATGAACGCGCGTGCACAGATCTAACGATCGATCGTAGCCTTGTACCTGTCCACTGACACGGTTCTGAAATACATATTATACCATGGTCTGGGTGAATACTCGATTCTGATTGGCTGGAGGGTGTAGGTTGAAAAGTACACCTACGAAAGACGTTGACGCTATGAAGACGCTATGGCCACGTTGCTTGGCAACGCCTGCATACGGGAGATATTAAATATTAAATTAAATAGTAATAAATTTAAAAAAAGAAACTCACGATTTTAACTCTAAAACACATTCAAGTATTATTAATTGATTAAATATTTCTTTCGTAAGTGACCATGGTATAAGCGGGATAATGCCCTTCGAGGTGTCCATTAACAGAACCGTCCTCCGCGGTTCACGCCTCCGCGTCGTCCATTCATTTCTGTTAATATTTAATCAATTAATAACACTTTAATGTGTTTTAGAGTTAAAATCGTGAGTTTTTATTTTATTTTTACAAGTCGAGCGGACTATTTAATATCTCCCGTATGCAGGCGTTGCCAAGCAACGTGGCCATAGCGTCTTCATAGCGTCAACGTCTTTCCTAGGTGTACATCAAAGATAAGATTATAGTCCGCTCTAATCTTCAACCAATCAGAATAGAGTATTCACCCAGACCATGGTACAACATAGACTAAGCTATATAGCCTATCGTAACTTTAGCGTCACCAGCTGGACATTCAGTGGTATTGGATGTGTTAAGACGCTCGTAGCGCTACGAGTACAGCTGGAGCCCTCGTTAGCTACGAGCGTCTTAACGACGGTCGTTACGCAATGATGCTTTCGGGAAACGGTGTGAAAACGTAGTCTGATGGTCGTACGACGAACTTAACGAACCACTTAGGCTAACGACGCTTTCGGGAAACTGGGCCCTGGCCTGTAAGGTGCTAGGGTGCAATAAATACCAGAAAACTGTAATAATACGCGGTCCAAATCTCAACAAGTACTCGTGTACTCGTTTAGTTTTTTTGTTTAAGTCTACGATAGTTTCCACCAATGTACACATAATTGAAAGTCACCTATTTTTATACAGTCTATGTGCGTTACATTCACACTGGAGCTTCACTGGCCACGCAGTTTTTTACCTGCTTTTTACTGTTGTAGAGCTGGCGGGATAGCGGGTTACACTTCTAAACAGCCATTTTAGAGTTATATCCATTCGGAACATTTTGTAACGTCAGAGGTATCCGGTTAAATTGCAATTGTTAGGCTATTGTTTAGAGCAGGGTACTCTGTAATTTGCCTATTGTGTAGAAATAATGACCAAACGATGGCTCTATAGAGAGGAGTGCTGCTGTCCAACGGTTACGCTTGGAAGCCCCGTCTGCTCGGCAGATACACACGGGAGTCACACCGGTGATCGCGTGACATGTCAGATCGCTAATTCAGAGCATGAATATCTGTTGAATATCCAATATCTTTAATAAAAATAAAAAAAACTTTCAAACTAAGTAAACTGCTATAGAGATTATTTTAATACACCGCCACAGTAGCGCTATGCTGCTATAAATCTCATTTTCAGTTTTGATGTCAGGACGTGCCTGGCAGGTGGACATTATTGTAAAACGTATTGAACACAGGGGAACTCGGCCCCCCGGGACAGCTACCAAACGTTGGCGAACAAACCAATTTTAGTCTCAACAACAATACGCAACGGCAAAGGCTTTATTGCTCTAGATCCGTTTGTCTGTTCTGGGCTACTTTAGAAACATGGCGTTGCAACATGTTGGTGCAACATGGCGGCCTCCATGGAAGGCGACCCGCTCCCCATGTAGATATAAACAGCTCATTCTAAGCGAACGAAAACTCGATTATTATTTTCAGGTCATTTTACACTAATGAAAACATACTTATGAACAGTGTTGGGGTCATTACTCAAAACAAGTAACGTATTACAAATTACTCGTTACTTTAAAAAAAAAGCTTGCTGGGTGTGGAGCTCCGCTTCTACATTTGGATAAAGTTGAATTCAGTGAACTTTATTCAAATGAGCGCGGCATGAAGCCACGCGACCACCAATAAACAAAATGGACATGGGCGTGACATTGACCCTTCTGCTTCATTACCACAACATGGGTGGGAACAAGTTGATTCACTAGTCAACATGCCCACAAGCGACGATTTGTCAAGGCAACGTCTTCCGGATTCATCGCGTATAGTCGGGCCTGAGCGTTACACTACTCGTTACATTAAGTCTGAGATGCATTGTCACGTAATTGCCAGTTAACAATATAACGTAACTGTTATGCTCTTTAAGCATTGGTGGTAATGTGCATATCTCCACTCGTCAAAAGTTATAGACCACTCAGCCATTTTTGTCCTATCCTGTCTCTAGCCAAAATCACATTGCACAACCGTGGTTGAAAAGGCACGTATCCCAGATCCTGCAGACAGGGACGAACTGGGACCAAAAATGGCCCAGGACTTTTTGACGCAGACTGGCCCATAACAAGCCGCTGTCCCACAGAAACCCCCCCGTTGCTACTATGGTGTGGCCGCCGGTGTGGCCTTTCTGCTCAGTCTGCGTATGGCGGCGGTCAGTTTCTGTGCTCTGCACGTTTCTAACGTAGCTGGGGTCTGCGCATTGTACTGATGATTATATACTCGGTTAAATTATTGAACAATAAAAAACATAATATTGGCCACCGGCCGCTTCGGCCTGGAAGGGCGCGGCCGTTCGGGAATCTTCCCGAATCTCGCGATGGCCAGTCCGTCCCTGCCTGTGTAACAGTGTAAATAAATAACTTGTTTATGGTTAAATTCCTGTTAAATTTGGGACTGCCAACCATGGTTCTTCTACCAGGGTTGTACTTTATTTTGTTAATGTAAATTCACAGTGGAAATCAAAGTTGTTTTGTTATAAATGCGGTGCATTATGGGTGACCCACAGTAGTATAGGAATCCTATGCTGTGGGCAAGTTGGCCTCCCGTTCGCTCAAAAACAAATTGAGCAATAAATGTAATCTGCATTTCATATAATGGGTTAAAAACTATCAGCATTTACCATTGATATTTGCTCTCAAAAGAATTGCAATTAGAATTGAATTAGCAATTGCTCTATAAGCAATTGCTAATTTAATGTGTGGGAATGAGTAGCATTTTGGCTAGCTGCTAACTGCTCTGATGTGTAGGTGACTGACGAGTCTTCTAATATGGCACCTTGCCTTCTAGTTCGAGCAAACATCTGACCAACTTTCCATTAATGCTGAGCAACTGTGGTTGTGTGTGTCCCATTGTTACAGGTATGTTTATATACTGAACTGTTGAGTATTGTATTGCAGTGTATGTACTGTAGTTCGCTAGTTAAACTGGCAGAAGTTATTTTGTGTAGGCTGCCGATAGGGCTGCTATTTTCCGTTATCACCACAAGGTGGCAGCAAAGCCTGTACTTTGGTTCTATATTTGTAAAATGGAGCTTTAGCATGAGGATATCCTTTTGTTATAATGTAATAAGTCTATGGTAATGTAATAGGAGTTATTATTGAATACTGTCATTATAAATAATTGCATTTATTGATGGCAACTCACCATTACATAGAACATGTTTTTATTTCTTATTTATTTATTTTTGTTACCCTTTTTATACAGTGTACCACTATACGATCACAATATAAGAGTAAAACACTAGTATAGGAATCCAATGCTGTGGTTCGAGCAGGAGCAAACATCTGACCAACTTTCCATTAATGCTGAGCAACTGTGGTTGTGTGTGTTCCAGTGTTAAAGAATAAACTACTCTGAATGCTCTATCCATCCCGACTCCTGTGAAGTGTTTGGGATAGCAGGCAGAACGACATAGAGAACGTCACACCTGCAGATAATTGAATTACCTATTATAACGCAGTAACGACATAATTGTTTGACTAGTAACTGTTGCTTGGATCCGTGACCTTACCGTGCCATACTCCAAAGTATATGCAACAGACACAGTAGGCCCGGGCAGTTTGCCTTTCTTCCTGACCATAACAAAGCCCACTCCTAACCTCTGTGCTAGAAGAGGACCAAAGAGGAAACCACGAGCGTCTATACCTGTGGTGCAAAGACAGGAAAGTGGGGGCAGTTACAGTTAAGTGACTCAACTATTGCCATTCATAACATTACAATGAGAGGAAGGGCTACAGTTTGAAACTACATAAAGCAAGGCAAACAACAATCTCTAGGCACAAAGTGGTCCCATTAAAACTAGCAGTATTCAAATAACCAGCAACGTTAATAAAGAACTGTAGAAAATTGCCAAATTGAACAATAAATGCAAAACATTGGCGGGTAGGAGTCATTCACAACATCACTCGCCATTTTGAATGGGCCCACTATGTGAACAGACCCAGTAATGTAGTATATTGGGCTTGTACATCGCAACGTCACATCGCGATGACAGAAATGATTTCATCATTGTCACACTGGAGCTTCAGGCCACGCAGTTTTTTACCTGCTTTTTACTGTTGTAGAGCTGGCGGAATGGGGGGTTACACTTCCAAACAGCCATTTTAGAGTTATATCCATTCGGAACATTTTGTAACGTCAGAGGTATCCAGTTAAATTGCAATTGTTAGGCTATTGTTTAGAGCATGGTACTTTGTAATTTGCCTATTGTGTAGAAATAATGACCAAACGATGGCTCTATAGAGAGGAGTGCTGCTGCCCAACGGTTACCCAGCAGGGGCTAGCTCAAATGGTGGCATCGGCAGCTCGCAGTGGCATTTCCGGTGGCAGGTTGAGATGCCACGGCATCTTTCGCCGTTTATATGGCATTTCCGGTGGCAATCTAGGATGCCGCGGCATCTGCCGCTGTTTGAGTGGGTTGCCAGCGGTTCACCGTAAGATGCCACGGCATCTTATGCCGTTTATGGGGTATAACGGTGGCAATCAAGGGCTGTGTCCGAAATCACCCACTACTCATATAGGCCTACTAGCAAACCATATACAACCAAACCAGTAATCTGTCGTATTTATAGTTTATAAATGTTAACACTTGGCAATATTAGACTTGGTAGCATTTTCATGACCCTATTTGTGCATTTTTTTTCAAGGTTTCTTTGATTATTACAATATTTGATTTATATTACAGTCTGTTATGTTGCAGTGCCGAGGAAAGAAATTGGTGGTAGCCTATGTTTTTTTTTAAATTTAAAATGCAATGTAAAATGACAAAATACTTTACTCACTCAATTAAAAGGCTGCAGTTTAAAGCATGATTACATTAGGGGAACAATATTTAGGCTATAGGCCTACACTTGGCCAAGCACCTGTCACTGTTTGTGGCAATTGCCACTGACCCCCTGTGGCAGCTGTCCCTTTCTGTTTGTAAATTAAACAAGATGTTGTAACAGATGACCTATCAAAAATGATTGACTTCTAACCCTCAACATGTATAGCTTACAGGTGATATGTATATGTATCACAAACAGCGGCAGATGCCGCGGCATCCTAGATTGCCACCGGAAATGCCATATAAACGGCGAAAGATGCCGTGGCATCTCAATCTGCCACCGGAAATGCCACTGCGAGCTGCCGATGCCACAATTTGAGCTAGCTGTCTCTCCGGTTACGCTTGGAAGCCCCGTCTGCTCGGCAGATACACACGGGAGTCACACCGGTGATCGCGTGACATGTCAGATCGCTAATTCAGAGCATGAATATCTGTTGAATATCCAATATCTTTAATAAAAATAAAAAAAACTTTCAAACTAAGTAAACTGCTATAGAGATTATTTTTAATACACCGCCACAGTAGCGCAAGGCAAACAACAATCTCTAGGCACAACGTGGTCCCATTAAAACTAGCAGTATTCAAATAACCAGCAACGTTAATAAAGAACTGCAGAAAATTGCCAAATTGAACGATAAATGCAAAACATTGGCCGGTAGGTGTCATTCACAACATCACTCGCCGTTTTGAATGGGACCACTGTGACCAGACCCAGTAATGTAGTATATTGGGCTTGTACATCGCAACGTCACATCGCGATGACCGAAATGATTTCATCATTGTTATTATGGGGACACATGATTGTGTTTGAAAATGCCACAACGTTTCTCATGCGAGACGTGGCAAACAAACTTTTCATTAACCTAGGTTACGGTATACTTACGTTGATTTAGGATTTTACAGTAGGCTACTATAACTCTCGAGTCCTCTCACTATGGCGGTGCATTCCGATGTACAAGCACTATTAGGGAGTGTTGGGTCACACGTGTGTGTGCGGGGGGGGGGGGGGGGGGGGGGGGGGGCGCGCTGCTACTTACCAACTATCAAATCAACGAGCGGGTGTGTCTCTCGGACATGTTTCTCAAAAAGATCCATCACTGCTGTGAGGGCTGCTGGGTGTTTCATAATGGGGCAAATATCTCTACAAATGAGACAAATAATTGCAGATGGCTGTAAAACGGAAGCAACGATAGCCTAAGATAGGTCTACTTTACGTTATATAAAACCGTATTGACACAAGGTGGCAACTCAATTTACTGTACCTGAAAACAATTCCTTTACTTGGAAAGTCTGGGAATTGTCTGATAAATCTGGTAATTAGCGCCAACTTTGATTCTTCTTTACTCTCTGCCATTGTCACGGGTGACACTTTCCGGTCCGAACACGCATGCGTATGATAACCAGGGTTGCCAGATTCCAGCAAGGTTTTCCAGCGCCAAACCTCCTCAAAAACCGCGAGATTGCACAAAAAAACGCCCTTTTTTTTTTTCTTTTTTTTTTTTTTACCATTTGCTCACATTGCTCACATACGAGAAGGCTGCATAGCGCCCAATGATGAGATAAAAAAAAAAAGAAGTAGTGTGTGGTGTTCCGTCATGTGTTCGAATCATGTATTTGTGTTTACGATCAGAGAGCAACATATCGGCTGAGATTCTCTATGTGGTGTACATCCGACTCAAAAATCGCATAACACCGTGTCCTAACTGCAAGCGACGCGATCGAATGCGTGCGACAAAATCAGTTACATTACTTTATTTTCTATTGGACTGTCCTAGCTGAATGCGATGCCACACGACTTCTTTAAACCCTTTTTGTCGCTCGGTCCGTTTCTATTTTAGTCGCGTCGCGTTGATTGACATGGATTTGGACGCGCTCAGATCTGGAAGGAACAGCTGATAGAGCCAGAGCAGTGTGTGTGTGTGTGTGTGTGCGCGCGCGCACGTTCGTGCGTGACGTGAAGTGAAGTGAAGGTAGTGGGGTGGGGGGGAGAAGCGTTCCGAAGTGGAGGCTGCAGTCTCGCTAGAACTCTTCCTTACGAGTCGCGTTCTATAGAGATGAGACTAGAGTGCTGCCTAGTGGTTGAGAGCGTTCGGAGTTTGGAACGACTTCCTAGTGCGGAGGCGCTTCCGCTTTTTTTTTTTTTTCAGCGGGTCAAGTAATCATGCAATCATTGTAATCATGGCAATGCCAACGATGGTAAATGTTTTAATAGTTTAACAGTTGTTTAAACACGAACATCGTTCGTTATGGTAGTCGTGACCATATTATGTTTGATTCGGGATGAGTAGTTCCTCACTCGGTCAACAAAATCCGTTTTTTTTTTTTTTCTTCCGTTCTCCAAATTCTTTTTATGCCCGAATCAAACATAATATGGTCACGACTACCACAACGAACGATCGGCTTGGTTCAAGGCTTAATACTCTTTTTATAAGGATTATACGAAAAGTGGACGAGATAAATGCGTGGGAAATTTACTTCCGGCACCGGAGCTGTTAAAAAGGGGCGGTCACTGTTACGCTCTATTAAGGTTCCACTTAGAGTTCACGTTACAACCAGAGCTATAGAGAAAACAGAGTTACGACACTTCCATTGACTCCCATGGAAAAAAATGGCGGACGATACTTCCGGGTTGTGGAGACGCCAATAGTTCCAAACAATGGACGGAGCTCCGTTGACTTCAATGGCTCGTCAAGAACAATTACTGGTAAGTTGATGAAATAACAGCATTTTAAACGGTTTTTTACATTTTTAAGCATTAGCTATCAGAGGTATACTCTTAGACATCGTTATTCTTATATTTGGTTTGCATGAAATGTCGATGTTGATGTTAAAAATGTAAAGTTAGGTCAGTTAGGTCCCTAAATGGATTTAGGACCTATAGGCCGTACGGTCAACCCCGAAAAGTCCTTCAGAAAACGAATCTCGCTCCGACGTCCGGGAACTACACGAACTTTAGATCATAAAATAGAACGAGTTATGTTAAGCTTACAGCTAAAAGTTCACACGCGAGAACCTGCGCCAACCTTTGTTCCGAGACATGTTTATGCCGAACTAGTTTCGTCTGGGCGTAGTAGTATTTTCGCGCGCCGGACACGTTTTTGGCTCGCGAGAGATGACACGGGGGACACGTGATTTGGACTGCACAAATAGCGTCGCTGCTTTTGGTAAACAGCAGATCAAGATGGATGCCCCCAGTGTTTCATCGAGCAGTACGGAAGACGAGGACAACTCACCAGAAAGTCGGAATAAAGCGAAATCTTCGGGACACAAACTGTGCTATATGCACACAGCTTCTGTGAAGCATGAAAAAATGCAGGATTTCACAGTCACACGATGGAATACGTACAGGAACAGCCTACAACGGTGGCTCGGGTATGTACTCTGACAAAAGTTTGCCTAGCATTTTAAAAGAGTCTTGACCTCCTGGTTTCTGTGAGAGGAAGCGATACGCTGCGTCAGACAACATTATATTGCCGGTTGCGTTGGGTGGTTGCACCCCGCGGTTCTAATTTGGTCACTGGGTTCTATATCAATGTTGTAAGAGTCTTGGTAAACACCCCTCTACCTCAGATGGGCATCCGAACGACACTACATTTTAACAAAGGCTAGTTGAGTTAGAGAAAACTGTTAAAATCTTACTGGCATCTACTTTTTGGCAACAAGTAAAGTGTTGTGCATCTTTGGTGTTAAATCTGCCTTAAAGCAGTCTCTACCACTGTCTGTGTTTGTGTGTGTGTGTGGGGGATGGTCTGACCATTCCCCCAACCACACACACATTGTGTTTGTGTGTGTGTGTGTGTTGGGGGATGGGCTGTATTCTAGTTTTCTAGTGTACCCCCACCACACACACACACACATTGTGTTTGTGTGTGTGTGGTGGGGGGATGGGCACATTATACGTTCACACACCTCCACCACCAGGTTCACACGTCAAGTGATTTAATGACTGAAAGGTCCAATTGTGTGTGAGATATGTCAGTAAACTCATAGTTATCCCTTTGTTTCTACAAGGCAAGTTGCAGAACGCTGCTGAGTTAAAGGGCGACCAAAGCATTCTCCTTCACATAAAAGACAAGGACTGTGTGGCTCTGGAAGTGCAGTACCACAAGACCTGTTACAGACAGTACACCAGGTGTTGCACAGTTGCTGCCAGACCAGAGGAAGAACAGTAAGTCATTAATTAACTTTACATACATATGTTATGCTGGCTGCTACATTTAAATTTCCCAGCTTGGGATAAAAAAAGTACATCTATCTATCTATCACACTGTTCAAAAACATACTCGTACTCATTACTTACTCAATGCTCCCATGTGGGTTTAAATACGTATTGTACTTGGTTTAGCCTTCATTTTTCTTAGTTATTTATTCTTTACATTGAATATTACACCTTATGCTTCACTGCACCTTACCCTTTTTGTGCACCTTCTATTTTTCACATGGTACAGAATTTATATTGTATATAGAGTCTTTTGTGTTGTATTATAGATACCTATTGCATTTATTATTTTAGTGTCTTGTGTCTACTGTAATGTTATGCTTGCTGCTACATTTAAATTTACCAGCTTGGGATCAATAAAGTACACCTATCTATTGTTGTGAGAGGCAGTTTCAAAGCGATGATGATGGAAAAAAATGAAACCCCTACTCACGCGTGTTCGTTAATGAAGCGATAGAAGAAGTTGTTTAACTTTAAGAAATAATCAGTTTTATTGTTAACACCAGTATAATGTGCAGAGTTTTACAGATATATCTGGGTCCGACTACATTTCCCTGACCGAACAACAAAGTATGTGTGTGTCAGTTCGCGAAGTCTGAGCCCACATCTCTCTATCTCAGGATGTTATATACACAAAACAATGCAACCGTCATCACAAAAAGGCTGGCTGTCTACGTTTCCCCATGTCATCCTCGTATTATCTGACTCCCACTGTTGTTTACATGTTCAAAGACAGCCTGCCTGTTCTTTACTATCATATGTTTATCACCATGTATTCTGCACATGTCACCAACAATGTACTCGTCATGATCATGTGGAGTTGCTTTTATAATTATATGCCT
>JAOPHQ010003409.1:0-30244 GCA_030340625.1 Merluccius polli | reverse complement strand
CCCCCCCCCCCCCCCCCCCCCCCCCCCCCCCCCCCCCCCCCCCCCCCCCCCCCCCCCCCCCCCCCCCCCCCTCTCGTCCTGTTTCCTCTTTAATCATTCCCTGGCGGTGTCTCTTCCCATTTCCATCTCTTCTCTTCTTGTTTAATGGGGTCGCTTATCAATTCTTGATTTCTTATCTCTACTCCGGGCAACTTCTTCTTCTTCTCTCTCTCTCTCTCTCTCTCTCTCTCTCTCTCTCTCTCTCTCTCTCTCTCTCTCTCTCTCTCTCTCTCTCTCTCTCTCTCTCCGTAAGCTTCTTTGCCTCTCCTACTCTGTTAGTGCCGCCGTTGTCCCTCTCCTCTTCAATCACCTCATCTCTCCATTCCTCTCCCCTGCATTCCCCTCCTCTCCTCTTCATTCCTCTCCTCTCTTCTTCTCTCCTCTGCTCTTCATTTCTCTCATCTCCTCCTCTCCTCTCCCCTCTCCTCTGCTCTGCTCTCCACTCTCCCCTCTCCTCTCCTCCTTATTTGGATCTGTAAATATGTTCTCTTTTAGCTTTAGTTCCTCTCACATCCTCTTCCCTCCTGGTCATTTTTTTCTCCTCTCCTCTTTTGTTCTCCATCGCTCCATCTCTCAGTGACCAGGTTATCTTGCAGTCTAGTGATAACCTGCCGGGCGCACCCACCTCAGCTCAACATTATTAGCTCCAATATCATTTCTAAAGCAATAAAAAATGGAGGCATGAAACTGTGTGTGTGTGTGTGTGTGTTTATATGGGCTGCATGTGTGTGAGTGTGTGTTTAATTTAATATTTTTTCATAACTCCTAAAACTTATTAATAAGCTTACATTTTATCCTTATAGGCTCAAGCTTAATTACATTCAGAGAGAGAGAAAAAGAGAGAGAGAGAGAGAGAGAGAGAGAGACACACACACACACACACACACACACACACACACACATAGAGCAGAGCAACTAACAAAGGCTTCTTTTTTTCATTAAAAGGGACAATTTCTGTTTCCATCTTGTTATTTTATTTGCTAATATTGGGATTCCCTGCGATATTAAGTCATAACTGGAAGCTGGGAGTGTACTTTCAATAACAGTGCCCACACAGGGATGAGCGTCTT
This sequence comes from Merluccius polli, assembly GCA_030340625.1. Classification (NCBI taxonomy): domain Eukaryota; kingdom Metazoa; phylum Chordata; class Actinopteri; order Gadiformes; family Merlucciidae; genus Merluccius; species Merluccius polli. The sequence continues at coordinate 29,135 of JAOPHQ010003409.1, read as the reverse complement.
TAATCCGTCATGGTGAATATTTAGCAGGCAAAATGTCACACAGGAATATGACATTAGCCTTTTGACATTATTCTCATCAGCCTCGGCGGCATCACTCGCTGACCTCCCCACTACATGTTGTGTGTGTATGCGTGTGTGTTTTGCACTCTGCTGGCCACTCCTCGGATGCTGTCCTAAAAACTTCTTCAGGCGAGCCTCCGGGAAATCATGTTTTGAAACCCATGTTTTGTACTGCCGTAGTACTGGGCTGTCTATTGTGATATGACTTGCCTGTTCATGCGGTTTGTTGTCTCATATGTCTCTGCTGCTCCCTTGGTGTTATCATTGTGTCTCTCTGTGTCTGCCTGTCCATCTGACCTGTCAGTTTTATATATATTTTTAAATCCCACAAGAAGTCTTTTGCTTCTTGCCAGGCCGTTATTGTAAAGAATTTGTTCTTAATTATCTTGCTTGGTAAAATAGATGATAAAAAAAGATGAGGATGATGATGATGATGATGATGATGATGATGATGATGATGATGATGATGATGATGATGATGATGTGTCCATGTGTGCCTATGTGCATTGGCGTGCGTGCATGTGTTTTTCTTTTTCTAATGTGAACTGTGTGTGTGTGTTTCAGAACTTACATGGGGTATATGGTCGTCAATACATTTCCTCTTCATAATTTTGTTCTTAAACTGGAACCTGCTTTGGATTACATCTCTGGCAGAGACACCCATTGGCGCAAAAGAGAATAACACACCATTGGAGTCAAAGCTGCTCCATATTAGCACTACGCTAACTAGCATGATGTCAACTTCTGAGTCAGACAGAATGCTTAACTAAACTGCAAATGTGTGTGTGTGTGTGTGTGTGTGTGTCTGAGAGCGAGAGTGAGAGAGATAGCGAAAGGGAGAGGGAGGAAGAGGTCTGTACCTCTCCCTCCCTCTCCCCCCCTCACTTAAAGAGAAAGATAAAGGCAAGAAAGTAGGTTTTAAAGACACATGTTGAGATTAATTATCATCCAAAAAGAAAAGAGGAGAAGAGAAGGAAAGGAAAAGACAAATGTCAATGCAACCTCATTAGATTGGTATGTTAAAAACAAAAGAGGTTGGAAAGATAGATAGAGAGAGCGAGGGATAGCAAGAGAGAAAGAGAGAGAGAGAACAGTCTAATCAACATTTAAACATGCCCAATTCTCAAAACACATAATTGCCGTGATGGCAACAGCTTATTGTGTAGCCATAATTACAGCATAATTGTTCTGCAGCCACTGAAGAACGTGCTTGTGCTTGTTTTGTTAGGGAAACACTCTGGTGGTGATGAGAGTCATATTCTGTCTGAGGAAGGGAGATGGGCAAATAGAGGTTATTCACTCAGGGTATGTTTTCAATTTTGTTAATCGTCAGGGATATATCAGTCAGCCACCACAGCATGTCCACAATATTCCAGTTGGAAACCCATAGTCCCAATAGAAACCAGATAAAACCTGAATGGACGAAAACAAAATAAAAAGAGACAAATATACCACATGTTGAGGTTGTTTTGCACAATCTCAAGTCACCCAATGTGACTTGAGACACATTAGTCAAGATCACAGCCCAACTTTACTGAAGGTGGATCATTTGCACCGACGTTGTTATCTTGTGTAATGATGGTAGACGCTACAGAAATGAGTATACAAATGAGATAATGGCAACATTAGTTAGATGTTTCACTGTTAACAACTCAATTAATGAAGTCTGCTAACCATGAACTAATGTTCCTTATTCACCATGTGCATTGCAATTTGTAGCTATTGAAATCTGCGATGGAAACTGGTGTTATAACCACATATCTCTGTTTTTTTTTTTCTATGCCCCTACAATGTCCAATCAAGTATTTCATTTCCTTCTTTCTCCCTCAGCTCACATAACTTTGTCACTAAACATGAGCGCCTGATGTCGGCAGACATTAAACAGAAAAAAATAAAATAAATTATACAACCGGGGTTTTCGCTAAACACTCACAATCCCTCCTTTTTCAAAACTCCCCTTTTCCTTTCCATGAATACTGATTTAAATTTCAATCCATTTGCGGCCGCACGTTCGCTCAGTTGGCAATTTATGATTCAAGCTGTAACTACCTTATTTGATCCTGTCCTTGTTATGGTAATTTCCCCTCACAATAGTGTCAAATCAGTTTGATTTAACTGTGCAAACTCGCTAAGAAATGGGCTGTGTTTGCGTGCGTATTATTATGTGCGTGTGTGTGTGTGTGTGTGTGTGTGTGTGTGTGTGTGTGTGTGTGTGTGTGTGTGTGTGTGTGTGTGTGCGCGTGTGTGTGTGAGATGTTTCCTCTTGTATGAAGTCATAAGCCTATGTGTAAACTTAGATGTTTGTGTGTGTGTGTGTGTGTGTGGATGCTTACATGCTTGTTTGTGCATGCGTGTGTGTGTATGTCTGATGTGTGCGTGTGGGGTTGTCCATGTGTGTGTGGGCATGTGTGTGCATCTGTGCGTGCGTGTGTGTGTATGTGTGTGTTTGCATGTGTGTGTGTGTGTGTGCATCTGTGCGTGCGTGTGTGTGTGTGTGTATGTGTGCATGTGTGTTTGCGTGTGTGTGTGTGTGTGTGTGTGTGCATCTGTGCGTGCGTGTGTGTGTGTGTGTGTGCATCTGTGCGTGCGTGTGTGAGTCTACGAGTGCAGGTATGCATCACACAGCAGTGGGCTGTCACAGACAGGAGATGTGTTTTCTGTGTTCCACAGTCAATGCTTTCATTCTGCATGTGGATGCCATTAGTTTGCCACATCCAGCTGCCTTTCTGCTACTAAACCCAAATGGGCTTTTCAAGGGTGCCATTTTGGAATATGAAATGGAGGCTCTTAAAAAGGTCCCCTGAAAACGTAACATTTAAAGTGAGTGAAGCTTTTTTGTATGTGTTGTATTGCAAAGTCAACTAGATTTTAAAACAGCAGCATGGAAACTTGTAAATTACTCCTCTCAGCTCTCTCCCTTTGACACTACATGGTAGTGGTGTGGTTATTATATCCAAAATTGGGATACAATCCATTGTGAGCTATATCTGATATTCTTTAGATGACATGATTAGAAGTTGATTCACTGGATTATGAATGTCAGCCAACGACCATGTGTTCAACGTGGGCCAAATGAATTGGTAGGCAGCTACAGATACCGCAGAATGAAAGAGAAGTAAGACTGTTTTCTCTCTCTCTCTCTTTCCCCATTGTGATATTGAATTACTGGCACACACAGGTGTCTTTTTGTGTTTCTGTCCGAGCCTGGTCGGGATCCGTCAGAAAGTCAACTGACCATCACAATGTTATATTTTCCAGATTTCGTCGACCGCAGGATTTCGAGTCCTTTTCCTTTCATTCTGGGAAACATTGTAACCAGCATTGCATGCTATTGTTATCTATGGTTAAACATATCATCTTGTTGTTGTCCTAGTAACCAATGTAACACTAAGTCACAAACCAAAACTTTGAAAGTTTGAGTTTCCAAAAGTTGTCTCTGCTCTGGGAGCTAATCCAGGAGTTTAAATGTCTGTCACATCCACGCTGCTGGATTCAATTTATCCTATCTCTGGTGTTAGCACCGCATTACTTTTGTTTGGATGGATAACAATGATGCCATTCAAACTGAGGTTTGCCGGATTAACTACAATGAGATGCCATACAAACTCTATCAAACTTAAAACTAAAATCTCACACTGATACAAACACAGCGCCGTGTTTATTTAACATGTTGTTCACACAGTTCGCAAAGAAACATCCCCAGGAATAGAGTCCAGAGAGCCGCGTTGCCCGCGTACCAGCGAGGAAGAAACAATGAGGAAGCTTAACAATAATAGCCGTTGGAAACATAGAGGACAACAAACAGCCGGTTTGATTCTGTGCGTGTGTCACACTGAAGCTTTGTCTGGCTTACATACACTCACACCGAGACAGAAAACACACACACACACACACACACACACACACACACACACACACACACACACACACACACACACACACACACACACACACACACACACACACACATATACACACACACACACACACACACACCAAACACTCACTAATAATCTCTGTATAGCTTGAGGCTGCTAGTTTATCATGACCTTTGAACATTAAACCCAATTTGACCCTTGATTTCCGTGAAAGCCCTTTCTCAGTGTGTGTGTGTGTGCGCGTGTGTTTCCACTGGTAAATTGGATGCTTGAATGCAAGCCAGAGAGAGAGAGAGAGAGAGGGTTAGCAGGCCAGGTTTGCATATAGGGGATGGCTACACATATATGTAGCTGAGGGCCATTGGACAAGCCAGCCCAAAATGGCAATCGCCTGTTCTATATTCAACGTCAACTTTTCATGCCGTCCTTGACGAAGCCAACTTGGTTAAAACAAAATTCGGGTTTTTAACCTTGTATAATATTGTTTTCATCCATGTCATGTGCATTGCTCATGAATTGTCTTTTTTTTTTATTACACAACTATAATCCGTTGCAAGAACAAAACAAGAGTTGACCAACATTGTCCCTAATGTAACTGGGTTCAAATCTATTTCCTGCCATGGGGATAAGGAACTGTGTCGTTTCTAAGAGGGGAGGGGGGGGAAATCAATTGGCTTTAATAAGGAAACAGAAGTGCTGGCTGACAGTTAAATCTTTAAACATTGCAAGAAGTAAGGTCAGGCACAGCGAGAGAGAGAGAGAGAGAGAGAGAGAGAGAGATGTGGCTTGCTAATCCCTTAATGCTTAAAAAACCCTAAAAAGAAGGAGGAAAAAAAGTATATGACTCAACCACGGCCAAATTCTTTTAACAAGCTATCCGTCAAGTTTAGCATACATCACCACATTTACCCCAACATCGATTGCTTTAGCCGAATCTCTTTCTACCTCTCTCTCTTGTTCTCATTTCCTTTGTCACTCTCCCTCTATCTCAGCAATTCACTAACTCTATCCATCTCTTCTTCTCTCTCTCTCTCTCTCTCTCTCTCTCTCTCTCTCTCTCTCTCTCTCTCTCTCTCTCTCTCTCTCTCTCTCTCTCTCTCTCTCTCTCTCTCTCTCTCTCTCTCTCTCGTTGCAAATCAATTTGGGGCTGCCTCCCAGGCATCTTTCTCTTTGATAGACTTCCCACCGCAGTCCTGTGTGTGTGTGTGTGTGTGAGCAAGATAGCAAGGAGAGGAACCCAGCCAGCCAGGCTGTATAAAAAAAAAAGTTTTAGTTAAAAACTCAATCCTGTTGGATTGAAATCGTCCCATATAGACAGACACACGCACACACACAAAGGCACATGCACACACATGCAAAGACACATACACACACACACACACACATACATACATGTTGAAGTCTACGAGGATATGTGTGGGCGCCCAGCATCATAGAGAGAGCGATAGATAGGGAGTCCTTTTGAAGAATACCTGAAGGCAGTGTCCTTCAAAGAGTTTGAATCAAGTGTTTACAGACAAAGAAGAGAAACTACATTGTGCATAAACACCAGATATGACCACCAAATTTTCATTTGCACACTCACTGATACAAACACATACGCAAATGCACACGGACACACACACACACGCACGCACGCACGCAGTACAGTAATGTCAACGTATTTCTTCTTTAATGAATGGTATTTCTGCCTTTCTGTCAGCATTGCATCATGTTGTTTATCTGCACTGTAATCTCTAATGATCTCCGATTCATGGATCAGGATCCTCCAAGACATACCGCACACTTTCTCCTTTTGAAGTTCTAACCAGACCCCAGTAGCAGTGTGCCCAGGTTCACAGTACTGAACAAACTGCAACTTAAAGTCTTGTGTTCATCCCCCCTGAACCATAAACGCACAAGCCTCGTGAGACCATCCTGATATTCACCTTTTCGATCGGGACGGTCTCATGAGGCTATAAATGCACTGTGAGTGTTGGACATATAGCAGCGCTTGAAGTGAAAAAGAAAAAAAATGGCAGTACTCCCCTCATTCACGTGTTGGCGTGTGTATTGGTGGGTATCAGCAAATCGTTATTACATTCTGAACGTCTACAGTGAATAAAAGATACCAGGAGATATTGCTGATGTTCACTGTGAACATGAATGTTATTTTCTTGACTCACGTTATTTTGAAGTCGTAGTTGTCGTAGTTGGCCGCGGTAGGGGTTAAATCGGTAGCCCTACGCTGCTGAATTTCTTATGCATCGAATCCAGCTTGTGACAACTTTGATTTTTTATTTTAGAAGACAATAATTGACCATTGTTATTGGGGTTGCATAGGAATTTAATGTAGAATTCCACAAAATTAACACATTTACATAAGTAGCCAGATAAGTTGTGAAAACAATTTCAGCAAACTTTTGCAAATCTGCTTACAAAGCCCAAAACTACATCTGGCTGACTCGAGTCAAGGCGATCACAACGGCCGCATGCACACGCTTGGGAACTGGATAGCTTGGAAACTAGATAGTTTGGTAACCAAATAGCTTGGAAACCAGTTGGCCCATTACAAGAAAAAGTCACGGCACACCAAAGAGTAAAATTCGAGCACTGGACATTTTGGCATTTTGGTCAAGAACAATGGAGCAAATTTTTAAATATTCCTACTTCAGTCAGGACCACTTTTGTCAAAATATCTTTTATTCTAAAGCAGAATATTACATTGCAGAATATTACATTTGGCGGTATGGCTCTGTTCTGGGACCTCCTTGTCCTTCCACGTGCCTACGTGGAAAACCTTAAGGCAGGGAGAGCACACCTCCCTGCCCTTCCATGTGCATACATGGAAAAGTTTAAGACAAGGAGAGCGGCAGCAGAGACCCCCCGGGGTACAGAACAGAGCAAGCATCAATGACAATCAGAAAATGACATTGATTAATTAGATACAACATGAAAGGAGGAGCTGGGGTGGAGGTGGGTTGCAAAAAAGCTAGCAGAGGAAGCAGCGAAGATAGGCAGGCTGAAGCAGCTTAAATAAGGCGCCAAGAATGATATTTGCCAATGGGTGCTTGAGGGGGAGTCAGCTGAGCTGTCAGCTGACTGTGTATGGTATCCAATAGGAAGCTTAGGGGAATCAGCTGATGTATGTCTATAATAATAATACTACATAATTTGAAGCGCTTCTGCATACGCAAATACGTAAATCATAAAAGCGGCAAAACTATGACTATGATTATGACTACTGTGATATCTGTACTGAGGGCTGAGCCTGACTTTGTGGCCTGCCTGAACTAACGCTATGCTCAATATGTCAACAAAGTACAAGAGCATTAATGTTTTTACAACAGCATGTAAAAAAGGGTAAAAGTCAAAGGGAGTCAAACAGCCTAACAGTGCGTACACATAACCAGATAGGCTCATCAAATAACGGCGGACTTTCAGTTTGGACACTCATCCAAAACTTCACATCCATCCATAATCTCCTTGAGCCCGAATTCCCAGGTGCACCCCCCAAATGTAACCTTTTTGCATGAAGGCAAAACCCATGCTGGCTCTGGCCTGCACCGCTGTGTTCTAGTGGGTGGGGGCGGGGGGGTGGGGGCTGGCCGCTCTGGGAGTCATTTAAACCCCTAAATACGAGACACAAGCTAGGTCAGAAAGGAGCTGGAAGCAGCGGCGGCGGTCCGGATCCAGGTCAAGGGGAGCAGTGGAGCGATGGGGGGGGGGGGGGGGGGGGGGGGGGGTGAAGTGGTGGAGGAGCCCAGAACAAAGTGACAGGAGGCCGCGAGAAGGAATGACCTCCGGTTAGGTAGAGCCACAGAGGATGAAGTTCCTGGCCCAGGCAGCGTAGGATGTCCTTCACAGCCCATCAACACCGCACCGCTGGGGGAGAGAGCGGCGGGCTCTGCGGCCTGCATGGAAACACCGAAGGGGGTTTGGATTTACGGGCTGCTAAGATAACGCTGAGGTCCCACTCTTGAGGTGTTGAGAATGTGCTTCGCTGCAACTCCTCGGACACTTCAAACAAACAGGTTTATTCTCACCATTAGCTATTCATTTAACTTGCCGGTCAAACAGGAATGCTTGCCGTTTATACTGCGTTTCTTGGGTCTTGCGTGTGGGTTTGTTTTAACTGGGATAGAATAAAATCTTTTACTTAATAACATATACAACTGGGAAATAAACTACTTTGACACAGCAGGTGGTCTCTTTGTTTGGCTTCAATAATGTTAATAGTTGCCAGCAATATTTGGGGGGGGGGGGTGCCAGGATCAGGAAAGGCCTTAAAGCTGCTGCAGGGAATATGTGACAGCTGTAAAGACAGCAGAGAAGAGCAGAAGAGAGCAATATTTGGAAAATAATCAACTGGAAAAGATGCCCCCTTCCCTCTGCTCCCTACGTTTCTTTGCCATTGAGAAGTGCAGTGTGCATTGGCACACACTGGTAGTGGAGCTATGATAACGCTGTGTGAACGCATGTGATTGACAGGTGAGATGGACTCCCCAAACAAATCCGGGAAGAGATGCTCTGATCGATCAGTCTAAAATCAAAATTGTCTCATGCAGTCAACCAGTTAACCAGCACAGATATCCACAGAGCATTTTACTAACCAATAGCTGACCGATGGTTGATCATTGGTCAGCTATTGGTTAGTAAAATGCTTGTGTTTGAGTGTTTGTTGAAGAAAGAATGAGACTGCTTAGCTGATTTGCTATAATGACAACTGGAGGGTGTGGCTATTACTGAAAGAGTTTGTGATTGGCTAATGTTAGGTTACATACAAGCACCATAAAAGGTAGGTAAAAAGTAATATCTAAACCCAGATAAGGCCACTGGGTTATATGGACATATTAAAGAAAGCAAAACATGCTCCCTGTAGAAGATGTCTACCACATGTTGTGAAGATTGGTTGCAAAGGCATATAGTTGCAACACAATGGATTTCTATGGCAGATAACATGTTATGTATGGAGTATGTCATTTCTGAGCGGTTACCAACATCTATCTATGCCAGCCAAGCTTCACATCTAAACCAGCTCATGGGAAATTGACTAAAGGCAGGAAACTAAAGAATAAAACATCCAAATACCTACAGACACTATAGAGGTACCTGGTCCTTCGGGCCTAATAACATTAATATGGTAATGATATGAACAGTTGTAATGCAAAACAATTTACTAACTACTGACTACAAATAAGCAGAAAACGTTAGCCAAGTATGCCTAATATACAACATTAACAAAAGTTGTTTATTGGATTTTGTCTCAAGATAAAGCATCTCATAAGAACGCTATTACCATTTATTTGGTTGTTTCTTTATAAAATTAATATATCACAAAAACCTGGAACACATCTCAAACTGTTAACCAAAAGATCTTGGAGGGAGGCAGGCAGAGAGGCAGACAGCCAGACAGCCAGACAGACACAGACATGGCTGGTGTGTCACAGTGTTAGCAGTGATTTCATCCAATACTTGGCGTGATCAACCGCTGGCTGGGATGTCTGCTCATGTTTGGAGTCGAAAGACCACCCAATGTCCTCCCTAACGATGTGTGTAACGAGTATCACAAATCACCCATTCTCTAACACACATATTTAAAAAAAACAACCTTTGTTTTCAGCGACAACTGCAACAAAGGCAAAAAGTATGACGCTAAGCTATCGACAACGCTCGATTTCTGCTGAATGCTCATTCGACGAAAAAAAAGAGAAGATCCCGAGGAAACCATTTCTCCAGAAAGTGGAGGGAATACATCCACGGTTTCAGCCATTTCCTGTCCTGCTCCAGTGTTGCCTCATTAGCCTCCCGCAGTGTTAAATACCCACAGCTGAGTGGAGGGAGAACGAGTTTTAAACTAAACCACAACCCTTCCTAGTTCCTCCAGGTCTTCTAGGAGGTTACCGCACCATGAAAAGCCAGTGGTCCTTTCGATGGTTGCATGACTGGGCACGTGATAGCGCGTTGCGAGGATGTGAGGCATAGAGAGAGAGAGAGAGAGAGAGCGAGAGAGAGAGAGAGACCGAGCGCTTTCCAAGCAAAACACTGGAAGCCATTGGATAGAGACCCTAAGCTTAAAAATGTATTGTACATAGACTACCGAACGCAATCTAGTTATAAACTAAGTCCGTTGAGCAGATCCTTCCGATCTCTGACACACACAAGAATACAAATCCGCTTACATGCAAAAACTGCACTTCAGAATACTACTATTTCCCACCCTCCTTTTTTGTGTGTCATTGTTGCTTAAACAAGGTTATCCAGGAATGTATGTACCGGTATACAGACTTGACGAAGAAACGCCTAAACATGCAACCTAAAGAAAGGCCAAAAGGTCGAGAAAGAAAACAGAATTATGTTTAAACCTGTTGGAAAGGGGGGGGGGGGGGGGGCATTGGGGTTTGCACAGTCAAGGTAGTACAGTACTACCCTGCACCATTACCCGTAATACAAATGAGGTGGTGCTTTCCATGTCAGGGTGCACAGAGGGGGAAAGAAAAAAAAGCGTAAGGAAGAAAAAGGAACAGAGGACAAGGCAGAGATGTGAGTTATGAACCTAACGGAGCAGGGCTGAAACACAAAGAGGCCCCATGTTCCCGAGCCGAACATCTGAAATCTAAATACAGAGCTCTGTGGGACACCCCCCCCCACTATAAACCGTGTTGATATGCACCACTTGGGGTCTCTCTTTGACTTACCTTAGCAGTCGTACGTGCACGCGTCTTGCACGCACGCACGCATATACATATACACACACACACACACACGCACAGACATGCCCAGACAAGACCCAGACAAGCCCCAACATATGCCCAAACACACACAGGCATGCACACATGCATGCACGCACGCACACACGCACACACACGCACAGACACACACACACACACACACACACACATACATACATACATACATACCATATTTAGCAATTGTCTGTATAACTCCAGATGTTGTGGTCCAGATGTGGAACTGAACTGGAACTGAACTGCCAGAAGGTTGTGACCTGCAGGGATGTCTGGGTTTGGAGTGGGGTTTCTCCCTCAGTCCCCCCCCCCCCTTTTCTACAGCATGCAGTTGGACCTGCTACCACATCTGAATGCAGATTGGTGCATGAGGACAGTTTGTGTTTGTCTGTGCCATTTCTAGACATGTGGTAGACAAAGGTTTTGTGAAAAGCGAAAACAGCACACATCCAGCCTTGTGCATGATCACAAACACCCGCATATGTATACATGCCCGAATAAGCGCGCGCACACACACACAGACACACACACAGACTCTCTCACTCTCTCTCTCGCCTCACACTGCTCCATGTGACCTGCGTGGGGATTAAATCACAGCAGGGGTCCAACAGTGTGAACATGAGTACCTCTCATACATACATATACACACACATGCATGCACACAGACACACACACACACACACACACACACACACACACACACACACACACACACACACACACACACACACACACACACACACACACACACACACACACACACACACACACACACACACGAGTTGTCATCCTGTCCTCCACCCCTGTAACCTCTTCCCCAGGCCTGCAGATGTTTCCTGAGAGTTTAAATCATGGGAACCTCAACCTGAGCTGCAGAGCTGTGATGACACACACTGCATCTGTCTGCTGCAGAACCTGGAACTAACTGGCCCTTCACTAACATTAATACAATGCACTACAGTATGAAACAAATCACACATTTGGCGCTGTTTCCAGACAGAGATTATAAAGAGATGTGCTTTTTGTGTCAATAGCACACCACATATCAATGCATTGTCTTGTTTATTGCACTTCTTTTTCTTTTGCTGTGGGATGTGACAGAACGAAAAAGCTAAACACCAGGCATGTGTGTGTGTGTGTGTGTGTGTGCGCGCGCGTTCGTGTGCGTGTGTGTGTATGTGAACGCTACAGTATGATTATACTGCCACCTAGAGGTGTGTCTGCATGCCATGTGCTGTTTATTGTTTGTAGTTTTGATTGTGTAAGTACATTTACTATGATGTAGGTACTGTCAACGTCATGTATGTTCAAAACAAAGTTATTATTGGTTCATTAAGATGGCTTGTATTGTCAGCACATGCAATGGACCTGTTCTGTTCTGATGAACCGATTTTAAAACATCACATGTTTTGTGTGTGTGTGTGTTTGTTTTCGTGTGTGTGTGTACATGTATGCATGTATGTGTGTGTGTGTGTGTGTGTGTGTGTGTGTGTGTGTGTGTGTGTGTGTGTGTGTGTGTGTGTATGTATGTATGTATGTGTGTGTGTGTGTGTGTGTGTGTGTGTGTGTGTGTGTGTGTGTGTATGTATGTATGTATGTCTGTGTGTGTGTGTGTGTGTGTGTGTGTTTTCATGCATCTCCTGGGGTACCGAACCTGCAGGGCTGTATATCTCTCTCAAACCCCTCCCTGTGTGACTTCAAAGCCCCGCTCTGCCCAGCCCGGCTATTTATGACGCCGTCACAGGATGGACCCATGTGTTGACGCTAGGGCTTCCACCGGGAACCTTGGACACATCCAAATATATACATGTCTCTCCTCTCACCAGGTGGTCCATCCCACTCCGTGGGCCTTGAGAGAGAGAGAGAGAGAGAGAGAGAGAGAGAGAGAGAGAGAGAGAGAGAGAGAGAGAGAGAGAGAGAGAGAGAGAGAGAGAGAGAGAGAGAGAGAGAGAGAGAGAGAAAGAGAGAGAGAGAGAGAGAGAGAGAGAGAGAGAGAGAGAGAGAGATGTGTGTGTGTGTTTAGGAACGTCCATTGTATGTATGTATGCCTGTATGTGTGTATGCATATATGTCTGTCTGTCTGTGTCTGTCTTCGTGTGTTTGTGTATATGTATGTATGTATGTATGTATGTATGTATGTATGTATGTATGTAGGCTAGGTATGTATGTATGTATGTATGTTATGTTTGTATTTTATGTTTGTATGTATATATGTAAGGGTATATTCATTTATTTCTCTCCTTCTCCCCCCCTGCCTTGCCTCAGTCTCTCTGCCTTGGCTCACGGCAGTGTGACACACACAGTCAGTAACACCACAACAGGAGGTGAAAGAGGGGAAAAGAGGGGGAGAGAGGACGGAAGAGAGAAAGAAGGAGAGTGGGAAGTCGTGCGGTGAAGATAAGATACCCAATATCGATAACAAGTATCGTATTACGACATTCATCGAATATCAAATGAATGGTACGGAGAAGTTCGTGAAGGAACGTGCAGAATAGAAAGTAACCGGTTTGAACAACGCAATAAAGAAAAGGAAAATACAAACGTACGTCTATCTTACCGATATAATGTCCTGTGCGTGCACGTGTGTGTTTGTGTGTGTGGCCAAGTGTGTGCATGTTTATTAGTGCGTGTGCACGTGCACAAATGAGCACGGTGCCCAGCCAGCGGCAGCTGGGAGGCGGCCTTCCTCTGTTCCACTGTCATCAATAAATGATCAGAGAGGGCCATCTGGAGAGAGAGGAACCACCAAGCACTAGGCCCTGGCACTGGGAGAGAGACAGACTCCCAGACAGACAGACAGACAGACAGACAGACAGAGAGTATAGCCGAGTTAAATTCAAATTGAGAAGGAAATGACTAAATCTAAGGAGGAAACAGTGTGATTTGCAACAGTCACATTTAAGGAAACACATTACATTGAAAGATAAGGAAATGAAATAAGAAAGAAACTGGAGAAAAAATGGGCTAGCATAGTATATTATGAAACAAATGAATGCAGCATTTCCAAATGTGTTTCATGATACTCAGATCTGGTGCCTGTATATGCACAGTATAGGCCTAACAATCTCAACTTAGTATTTCTGAACAGGGGAGATATGTTCTGTTCTTCTCCCTAGCAACATGTTGGATCTACTGTAGATATTCAAACCTGGCCCTAGAGGTGTTACACATTCATTTCTATGAAGACAAAAAAAAAGAAGACAGTGTCTCTTTCAGACGCCTCATTTAAATCCAGCTAAAGCATGTTGAACACCCAGCTTTTTTTTAAACCACGTCATAGCTTGTATTTTTACTTTTTAACACCTAACCACTGCATATTCCCTTCACCACCACAAACCTCTTCATATTTTATTTTGTTTCGTTTGAGCTGAAAAAGTATGCACTGAAAAACCTGATGTGAGATGTGTCAAATGGTTCGAGCCAAAAGGCCGTTTTCACTTTCTTTAAACTGGAAATCTGGACCAAGCGTGGTCCAATATGCAAATGCATTCAGATTATTTGGCTGTCTAACAACTTCAACCCCTTCTATCAATGTATAGAGTTTTCTCTATGTTATATTAATATCTAGAATTAAATAAATATGTCGGTTGACATTCAATATTGAACATCATGATGAAAACAGCATTCAAAAGGGACTTGGACTACTTAGAGAGAGAGAGAGAGAGAGAGAGAGAGAGACTAAGAAAGAGAACAAGAACAAGAGAGAGAGGGGGAGGAATAGAGAGATCAAAAGGACACAATTAACAGAACTGAACAAGCAGGTGGTAGCAGGAGAGGTGAGAAACAGTGAAGGAGATGAGGAAGCGGAGGAAGAGGAGGAGTGACAGGTGGGACAGCATGTCATTATGGGAGGAACTTCCTCACATTAACAACTGCACACGCAAACTAAATGGCATGTTTATCACAGAAACTCTTGCTCTTGTTTTTATGTTTTTATTTTTTATTACTGTAATATATTATATTCTGAGACTATATCACAGAATTGTTATTCATATTCATTGGTATTCATTGTTTTATCAGCATTCATATTTAGATGGTTTTTCTTCTATTTGAATATTGCGTCTCTGTTTGTTTGTGTGTTTTTCTGTGTATGTTAATAGCATTTAATTATATGGTTTACTTAAAAAAGAGACGAGCTAGGGCTTTTTGGTCATTTGTGAGGCTGCTAAAAAAAATAAAAAATACGGGCGAGGAAGCCACTGTTGCTTTAATTCACAGTAATTAGCTAATAGTAGCTTTGTGAAGTCTCTCCTCGGGGCAAGTTGGTACACATGCAAAGTGGTTAAACATCTTTGCTCAGGAGTTTTAGCTCCATCAAGTCCTGGGACTAAAAGGGAAGAAACAGAAAGAAATCTGAGCTCTTACATTTTATTATTATAATTGTTTTTCAATTCGAACACTAATCTCTTCATTGCAATGCAATCCACTATGTGTTAAAATGTAATACAGAATAAGAATAATCCCTACAAATACAATAGGTATCCACAGTTACACTGTGAATACCTAATACGTATATAATAAATACACTAGATTAGCATATAGAATTCATTCAGCACCCCCATCTAGGACTTAAATGGTCTGGTAGTCATCATACAACAAATGTGTAAAGTTGTTCAGTGATTTTAATCCTCAAATCAATCTCAAAATGTCTTAAAATTGTGCTTTTAATTATAATAAAAAAACATCTCCTCATCTCATTATTTGGGACTAAGCCATAATGGTTTGGGCTGGGGAGAGAGATGTGATCGATTCATTTTTTTCTTTTCATCTTATTTGGAGACCCCTCCCAAAAGCCAGGTAGTAATTCAGACACTGATATAAGGCCAGATTTCAGACTCACAACATGGAATTTGCATCACAAGACCCTTTCGAGACCATTCAAGTCCCTAAAAGCGCTCACACACCGCCCCAACAAACAGCAACACTCAACTATATTGTTGGCCGGTGGTGGGTTCAAACCCCAATGTCTGCAGTCTGCCTGTAGCCATGCTTTGCCCGACCAATTATGTGGGTTACATAGTAGTGCTATGGATTGGTCCTCGTTCAAATCTATCGGCTTAAATGCACGTTTTAAAAACGTAGGATACAATGAAAATATGGACTCAAATTGGTTAAACGCATGCTATTGCACTATTGCATACCTGTTACTGTCTGTTTTGAGTTACCAGGTAATGTCAATCAAATGTTGTGGCTACACCTTGCCCCAAATCTGATTGGAGTGAGTGGGAGTGGCTTGTTCAAGAGAGTGACAGCTGATTAGCAACATAGCCCCGCCCCTAAATGAAAAGAAAGTGTCTACCAGCAGTCAGCGAGAAAGTATTTTTTAAATGTTGACAGTGGGGACTAGCTTAACACAATGTTTAGTTTTCCTTTAATGACATATAGCTAAAAAAATAAAAAAATAAATTGTTTTGAATAAAAGTATAATCTAAAAAGTAAATAGTAATCAGTATCAACTTTGTGTTCAGAAGTGTGTTTCTTCAACATATCCCTTCATTTTTAAGTTTCAAAAGTGTAACTATGAAGTATTAATTGTGGTGTGTCATTATCATGCTGACAGGATAGACCAGACAGTTTTCAGCTCCCTGGTCCCCAAATATGTCAGCCTTGGGAGGAGCTGAGATGCGAACGATGTCAAGCACTGCACTGTTAAGGACACATAGTCAAACGCTGTGGATGTATGATTGTGTGTGTGTGTGTGTGTGTGTGTGTGTGTGTGGTGACAGCCAGTGTAGTTCCAAGTAACTAAGTTCAATGAGCTGAATTGAATAAGGTGGCTGGGGATGCAATTTCATCCTGATATTAGATACTCCTTTATATTCTAATCTATACGAGATTGAATTAGTCCACATGTTAAAGTGATCCACTCTCGCCTCTGTGCTTCCACTAACGCATTTTTGGGGTTTTGTTTTGAAGATTCATCCACTCCAATTAGTTAATTCAGGAAGTGAATCAGAAGTAAGTATTTCCTCGCTCATCCCATCTTCCTATGTGCTCTGTGCTCTTGTATATTTATTTGTATAATGTTTATTTGAATACATGCACGACTGCGTAAATGGTCAAATTGTAATGTTGACGTGTGTAAATTTGTCTCTAATACTGTAATGTTAGTATAATGATTTTACAGTGTGCTGCGTTCTGCCCCCAAGTTAAAAAATGAAATTAAGAAGTCATTTTAAACATCCGCGAGCTATACATAACCATACACTCTGCCCCTGTGTGTGTGTGTGTGCATGCATGCATGCATACGTGTGTGTGTGTGTGTGTGCATGTGTGCATGTTTGTGCGCATGTATGTCTGAGCGCAACACTAATTTGAATATGCATGGGCATTTCAGATTTAATTTGCCTCACTCCATGACTAATTGGGCCTCCAATAAGTTGCGTCTGCCGGGGGCCGTGTAACCTATTCACCCTGAGGTTATTACATGTGGTCCTTAGGATGCTGACAATGTGATGGCTGCAACAATTAGCCATTTTAATTCAATTAACCTATTAACGTTCAAGTGCATCACAATTACTTCAATGGGCCAATTGATGTGCATTCTCCTTTATGCTGTGTATGTGTATGTGTGTATGTAAGTATCAATGTACATCTGTATTTTAATTGGTGTGTGTGTGTGTGTGTGTGTGTGTGTTTATGTATGTGTGCATGCATGTAGGTGTGTGTTTGTGTGTGTGTGTGTGTGTGTTTATTCATGTATGTATGTATGTATGTATGTATGTATGTATGTATGTATGTATGTATATGTTTGTGTTCATGTGTGTGTGTATGTGCATGTTTGTGTGTGTGTGTGTGTGTGTGTATGTGCGTGTTTGTGTTTGTGTGTGTGTGTGTGTGTGTGTGTGTGTGTGCGTGGATGTATGTCTCTCAGTCTGTATCATTCTGTCCCCCTGTCTGTCTGTTGGTCTGTGCACACTGTTGTATTTGCACAACCAAAGGTATTATCAGGAGTGCTCTTAATAGCCATGAGTCACATGACACCAATCTCCCATCCGACTATGCAATGAACACAATTCATCATCGTGTCAATGCCTCACATAGGGTGTGTGAGTGTGTATGCATGCCGTATCACTGTGTGGATTTGAAATGGTTGTTGCCCACTATCCCATTTTAGTGCTGATACACATTCACAACCCATAAACATACGTCACCTACGTTTAGTGTAGTTGACAAACATCAAGTCTACCTTATTTCCTAGGCCAAGGTCAAAAACAAATGTATCCTTTCGGCTTAATTTCAATAACCTCTGACTGGTGATTATTTTTGCCATTGGGCCATGTAATGCAATTAGATTGTAGTAATTGTAGACAACATTAAAGACAGCTGCTTTAAAAAACATTTTTTTAAAAACAGCTTCACTGCTGCTAGACAGCTAGCGTTTGCTTCACAGGTCAGTCTATTTTCACACTTATTCAGAAGGATATTGCAAATCTGTTGGGCATCCTGGTCCTTCCATCCCACCATTACAGACAGACAGGATCCGAGATGAGCCGGCGAGTTGCCGCACGACACCTTTGTCTATGTAACATGTTGGAAACACACTGAAGTGTGTATATTGTGCAGCACCTATAGGTGGTGACCGCAAAATCAATTTACAGCAGCCGGGGCTCGCCGCGACACAACAACATGGCCATACAGCGGGAAAACGCTTGAAAAATAAAAGGAGGTGTGTCGTGCAGAATATTTATGGCGGGCCTGTATCATTCGCCGTACCATTATGTAGCGAATGCGGTATTTGAGTCCCCCCTGGGTATACTGAGGGACGGGGGGGCCCCTGGTCATCCCCTGGTATTACACACGCATGTCAGCCAGCACCGATCCCCATCAAGTGTACCATCAACACTTGACAAGGTGTCACCATGCACACAATACAACCCCCCCCCCCACTCCCCCCCCCACTCCCCCCCCCACTCCCTCCCCCCCCACCACTCTCCTTGTCCTATTCTATAGGTGGTAATGCAATTTATGTTCACATGGCGTCCTCCGTTTTTTTTTTTTTTTTCTTAAGTGGTAGACCTCTGTCATTGTGCGTCCTGGTAAAAAGTCTGGCGCCGCCTACGCTTTTATTACTGGCCCACCGTCCTCATCACAGGTTCCTGGGCATTGTAGGGGGGGGGGGGGGGGGGGGGGCGGGCGACATTACCTATTATTTATTATAAAGGGCCCTCTCGCCACGGCAATAGGCCCGAGCGCCATTGCATGTATTTTAGAGGGAGCGAAATGTTTGTCCGGCAGCACAATGCTATCACCTCAAGTGCCGCATGCCCCTGTTAATGTCTAAATTGGTTTCTTCCACCGCTCTCTGAGGGTAGCGAGCGTATTGCCGGAGAACATTTCTCATAGCGCGCGGCGCGACGGCGTTTCCCGCTCTTCGTGGAACGGCTACGGCGAAAACGTCCCATCGGCGCTGAAGTGTGCGTGACGCGTCTTTCGGGACGAATGCAAGCGCGCCTGCAGTATTGAATCAGCGGTACACATATCGGCGCCCGGTTTGTATCGTGACAAATTCATTTGATAGTACTTAGGACTGCATGAATTCGAAAAGGGTTACGCGCCGCGGCCCACATACGCACGACCCAGAGCTGGAAGATAGCAATCTGATGTCATTTCATTCACAAAATGTTCTTCATTTGTTTTTTGTTTTTTTTAACTAAATCATCTTGTTTCATTTTTTTTCTCTGCCCGGCAACAGCAAACAATATTAAAGTTTTTTTTTTTGTTGTTGTTGTTTTTTTTTAGCATCTGCTTGTTTACAAGATTGCTTTGGTGTGTACCTTGCAGCGGTCAGACATCCCTTACTATTGGTTTAACGACACAACAACAGTGCGGTGCTACTGCGCTATGTGTTTTTTTTATCCACACATACAGAATACGACGAAGCGTTTCTACTAAACAAAATCATATTGAAAAAAAGGCCGGAAAATAGAAAGCAGCGGCATAATAAGACAAAAATAATGACAAATGAAAATAAACACACAACAAAGACACATAAGATGAATCCAGCAGAATGGTGCATGTCTCAGCAAAATTTCCCCAAGAAGGATTTATGGGGCGGTGTAAAAGGTTGGCTACAGAGCTGTGTTGTAAAACTTGGACCTGGCAGACTTGACAGAGATCAGAAGGGATTTCGAGCGTCTGGGCGCTAAGACACAAATGGTCCCTTATTGATTTTATTATATCAATGGCGACCCTTTGGGTTTGCGTGTGTGTGTGTGTGTGTGTGTGTCTGCATGTGTGTGCGTGTACGTTTAAGTGCAAAGGTGATACATATTTTATGGCTAGTCAAATATCCACCGGCATTTGCACACTAGATGTATGTGTTTGTGTTGATCAGTGTGTGTACTCGTGTGTGTATTTGTTTAGGATCCATCTTCATCAAAACCCACATTTCCCCAGATCACGTGTGTACATATGGGAATGGAAAGGTACCTCCTTTCTCCTTCTGTGCATTGCCATTTGACATGTTCCCATTGTGTCTGCATTACGAAACTGCAGTGTCTGACTGAACATTTGACTCATCTCCCATTTTTCCACCTGTATCATTATGTGAGAAAGGTCAAAGGGCAATGATGTCCCGCGTCCAGTCCAGTCTCTCTAGAAAAGTAGTTGCAAGACAAACACAAGGGGCAAACACAAATTCATCACGTTCTGATAGACACACTCTCTCACACATATACACACCTGAAAAAAAAACGTAAACGTATACCAATGCCGTCCACCTTTAAGGACACACACACACACACACACACATGGGCAAGGACACACATTGTTTCACATACATGGGCGATGTGACATGATGAATTGTCTTCCTGCTTTTAGTCTCCAGTTGGGGGAATAGAAACAGAGATAACTATCCACTGGGGATGTGCTCCGTTTAACATAATCCTCCATGGCTACTTAACCTGTCACTGTTGCTATGTACCGTGTGGGCGGCGGGCGGTGACACGTTCATTGTACTCATCCGTGAGCACCCAGGAACCCAGACGTCAAGACCTCGTCCTCCGTGAGGGGTTGAAACCGCAAGGAAAAACCGGAGGCATTCGAAATGGTCGTTCCCCTGGCTCCCAATCCCCCCCCCCCCACACACACACACCCAAAAAGATGACAACAAACTCAAACACCGGGTTAGAGGATTAAAAGATGAAATGGTGCAGGGGATATATATATGTGTAACTGGAGCGATGTCAAATGTGTGTATGGTTCGTCAACACCTTGCTCGACTCACTATCGCTGACGGCGTTTTGCGGTCAAACGCGTCTTCAATAGGGCGGCAGCAACAGCAGCAGCAGCGGCGGCGGCGGCGGCGGTTCAGTATCATTGCACAGAACGGCAGGGAATTGTTTCATGTTGCTCAGAAGAAATCAAAGCACAGACCCCAACCTGAACCTCAAGCACTTCATAACCGCATCATGGTACAACGTAATTCCATTAAAACACAAGGAGCAGCTGAAGCCTTCTTTCCTTTTACATTTATGAGAGACGAAAATGCTTTTCCTTTTCTTTACTTGAACAAAATATATATACAATAACATTACTTATGTCTCGGAGGTTAAGGAAAGTGTCCTCTTTTGACCGTGTTGCCATGTCAACTGCTGTGTGAAATCATATTTAGATGTGGCAAATGAGCCACAATCGCGAAGGAAACATTTAGCCACTGACGAGTGTGTATGTGCCGCATTACACACAGGGATTTATTGCCGATCCAGTCAACAATAATGCCTCCTAATGACACACATGCACACTTACACACGTTCACATCCACACACACACACGGACGAATCCATACATATATATATTAATACACACACATGAATCAGCATTCATATGTACACATTGATACATACACATACATACACACACATCAACACATACACGTCCCTATGTACACACATATATGCATAGCCACAAATTACTGTAATACATACAGAATACACACACACATATGCACATCAATACATACACATTCATGCATATACATTTATACATTCACATCCATGCATAGACATTCACACCATACACACACACACATCACTACATACACGTCCCTATGTACACACATATATTCGTAGACACACATCATTACTAACACACACACTCACACACACACACACACACACACACACACACACACACACACACACACACACACACTAGTTATTCGACTGTATATAGTGGTTTGCAATAAACCACTGTATTCTCAATAGGGGGACCATAAGGTGTGTTAGGCCTGATTGAACACGGTCCGGACCAGCATGGTATACTCTCAGAAACAATTTGAATATTTATGCCTCTGAAACTACCGTTTGTCATCGTTCAAAACTGTTCTCCCCTGATGTCGAGCGATTTCGCTATGAAGTGTGCGACAAAAATAAAATGTCAAGCGTTCTTCTGTGCATGTGTGAGATTTTCTTTCTTTTTTTTCTCACCTTGGTGGGCTGCGCCTGGTGACAGAAGCATCAGCTTTTTTGGCTGTTCTGGAGACCACCTACTGAGAACTGCTGACAGCCACGCGCGCACGTGCCCGCCCGCACACGCACACACACGCACGCACACGCACACACACGCACACACGCTACTACTATACTACTACAAACAATTGCAATACATGTACAACTTCCAACGCCTACGACGTAACCTTTAGTCCTCCTTGCAATGGCAAAAATAGTGAAATGACAAATAATTTAAGTGTACAGAGGATCTAGCAAGCTAGAAAAACACTTTTGAGGAAGAACATCAACTGATCTCTTTGTGCGGCTGTGGTTGTCGTAGAAGTGTTCATTATCCAAGGAGGCCTGCGATTGTAAATATATGAGGAATATGAATACGACCTCATGTATTTAAAGAAATATGTATTTCCTCAATTCAATTGCAAATATTCACTGTTATGAATTTAAATATAAATGACATTGCTAGGTAGGTATACCATATGCCGTGCAACATTTTTGAACGGCCTCTGAACCGTGTTTTCCACGGGCCCAGGCCTGAGGAACCCATCTCTAATTGTCAACACTGCGCTTCCCACATTGTCTTGCCACTTACCAGACCATCTCCAGCTTGACGGGGCATGAAGACAGAACAACAAGCAAGTCATTTGCCCTCCGACCCTGACACCCTACCCCCCACCCCCCCCCCCCCCCCCCCCCCCTCCCCATCCCCAACCCATCCAGCCCCTCACCGCCGCCAATCCTCCTGTCTCCCGCCTGCCTCCTTTCTCTCTCTCTCTCTCTCTCTCTCGCCTCCTCTATTTTCCCTCTCTCTGTCTCTGTCTCTCTCTCTCTCTCTCTTTTTTTTGTCCTTTTGCCTCGTACATTTCCACTGTTAAATGGAATTATGATCAAAGGGTGCTGTGTGTCGGCGTATTGTGTGTCCCGACATTAGTCACACATCGCCGGGCTGAATTCTGATCGGCCTAAAGCAGCGGCTGACTAAAAAAGCGGGGCAGACATAGGGGAAGGGGGGGGTCGGGGGAGGCGGGAGGCGGGGGGGGGGGGGGGGTAAGGGGTGGGAGGAGCTGTGGTGGTGCCGGGGTGGGTGATGAAGGGTGGCATGCCAAGCGGGGGAGGCAGGCTAGGGGAGGGGTGGGTGAGGGTGAGGAGAGAGAAAATAGGAAATGTGGTACTGAGCAGGAAAAAAAAAAAAAAAACCCCAGGGAGAATGCATTCTGTTTTCCTCTTGGTTTAGCGCTGCCTCTCTTTGAAGCATTTCGGCGTTCCAAGATGCTGCTGCCACCGGGGGATTGTGGGACAGGGGGGGTGTGTATTTGTGTTTGGAAGTGTGTGTGTGTGTGTGTGTGTGTGTGTGTGTGTGTGTGTGCCTGTTTGTTGCGGATGAGAGAATATAATAATGCCTATCCACCCTATTTTTGCACACACGCAAGACATTTATTTATTTTTTTAAATTGCAAAACTTCCCTTAACAACAGCACGTCTTGTCATTAAAACGGAGAGCGTAAAGGAGAGATGTACATTGTGTGCTTTAGTGGCTTTCCTCCTCACAAAGCATTCACTGCTGTTCATGTTAATAAGGTGTATAATACATTTACTGTATGACTAAACGATTAGATGTTCAAATTCATTCCTTGACATGGACTTTCTCTTCCATTAGCTTTTGTTTTCTGATTGGACAATCTAAGGTTGAAATAAGTCACGCCGGCCAATGAGATGCAGCCGGTGCATGCACAGGAAAATGAAACAAACCGCGTGGAAAGCAGAAAAGATTGTGAAATTGAATGTGTAATGTGTAATAATGTAGTTTTTACTCAAAGAAATGTCCATATATATTTTTTTGCAGTGGTGAATTACTTATGCCTCGCAAATTATAACTCTTACACAACAACATCATTGTTTTATAAAGCCTCCCCCCCACCCCACCCACACACTCTTTAGTTTACTTACGTACGCGCACGCACACGCACACGCACACACGCACACACGCACACACAGACACACACACACACACACGCACACACACACAGCGTTGGCTCGGGGCTTTGGTTACACTTTAAGTTCAAGTCACAAGTGATCGTGTCATTGGTCCTTTGTTGTGGCCCTCTGGCCTCCGTCTAATTAATAGTTGTCCCTCTGATTCAGATGCTGTTGCCGCTCAGCGTACACTTGATAGAGTGTACAACGTGTCGGTACACTTTGCACTGTACCACACACTCACAAATAACCTCTGTCGCGCTGCTCTGTGCGATAAGTCATGTTTTTGTATTTCACATGTCGCATACTGGTGTACTGTTGTCGTCGTATGCTGTATTGTTTTTGTCCATGAGGCTTCTCATTCGATGTATTAATTGCAGCACGGGTCAGAGTCCAAAATCATATTCCCCATGGGACAATTAAGTATATTGAAGTGAATTGAATATTGTACAATTGCAAAGAGACGTTCACTTCAGACATCCGACCTAAGGTAAAATAGAAAGTCAATCACCTTCATATTATCTTCTTTTATTTCTTAGGATGCACTCCTGGATGTGCGTGTAAGCCCAAATAGGTCAACTGGACTGCAATAGAAAAAGGGTTTGTATTCTTGGGTTCTCTGGTCCCGATCACTGATTGATATTATTTAATAATACAGCAATCCCACTGGAACAGTTCATCCATGTAAATGCAAGTTGGTAGCCCATGGCATACACTCTTGAGCAAATACACTTGAGTTTATTTACTCATGAGTGTATGCCATGGGCTACCGACTTGTATCAGACATCAGTTATACTAGAGTTATTACTAGAGAGCTAACATTGATGCGGGGCTACAGATATGGATATTCAGGAGTATAAAGTTACTTATAACCACTCAAGTAACTCTAAGTGAGTCGCTTTTTTTGTGTAATTGTACTTTTAAATACTAAGAGAAATGGTAATTATTTATAATGGTAATTACATATAATGGTAATTACATTTTTACAACTTTGCTACATTTAAAAAGGCAAAAGGCATTGGTTACAGAGTACATATGTCATAGGAAAATATGCGAGGAAGAATAAATGCAAGATCATTTCATAGCGAAGTTTTGATCTTTACGCCCACCCATAACATTCAACCGGCCAATCAAATGACATCACTTGTCATGACACTGGTTTAATGTACAGTTGGTCAGTCAGTTATCAATCACTCAAGTCATCTCACGCATCGGTCCGTTAGATTATGAAAAATCAATGCTTGAAACATGCTTTTGTAACGTTTTTAAATGACCTACATCTTACCTTTAAGATGTAGGTGAGTAGAGTTTGTTTTTTTACACCATTGCTCCTTCTACAATTTAGTAGAAGGAGTAAGTAACAGCACTTATACTTAAGTTTTTCAGTCCTCCTTCCACCTACTATTATAAGGACAGTCATATGAATCTTTTTTTAAATGTTTTTATCTAGCTTGATAGGACCGGACAGATTTAAACTTAATTCAACCCCTTCACCTTTACATGGCTTCCGATGACATTTTACCACAAACATGGACAGTGCTGCTGTGCACCAATGCACACGCGCCAGCGTGCACGCAAACACACCCACAGGGGCAGGCAGGTGCCCGTACGTGCACTCTCATCAACCTCCTCACCTTTGTGTGACTCCTCTGACATTTCCTCTGTCAGGAGGGAGGTCCAGCCCCGAACCGATGACTAATTATTGGGCAAAAAAATGTGTGTATGTGTGTGTGAATGTGGGGGGGGGGAGTGTGTGTGCGCGTGTGTGTGCGTGTGCGTGTGTGCACGGTGGGTTTTAACACACCACTGTGGACCTGTAGCATATTTGCTGACTGGTGTAAAAGTGTATAAATAGATACGTGAGTTTGGTAGGACATGGCACAGGATGGAGACAGGATGTGTGTGTATACATGTTTGTGTGTGCGCTTTATGTGCTTACGTGCTGAGTGATTCGATGAGTGTTGGTGTGTGCTTATCTTTCAGGACCTCCTTTAAGTGCATGTATGTCTGTATGGGGTTATTTGTGTGTGTGTGTGTGTGTGTGTGTGTGTGTGTGTGTGCAGTGTGTGTGTGTGTGTGTGTGTGTGTGTGTGTGTGTGTGTGTTTCTCTTCTCTGTGTGTAGGTGGGTCCACATCCATTGTGTTATTTTGAGGACATGCTGGTAGAGACCCTGACCCTCGGCCGGCCCCCTCCTCTATCTTCCTGCTCCAGAGGGTGTTGGGGGTCTTGGCCCAGGGAAGATAATTGGGAGGCAGCAGACGAGAGGCACGCAGAGACAGAAGGGCTGAGCCAGTCCACTTAACTCACTCTTAACTATATATTTATATATATCCCCTGTTGTGTACAGGGCTTGTACATTGTGACATCACATCGCAATGACCGCCGCCATTTTGGGAGCATTGGAATGATAGTTATGGTGTTGGTAGTCATGGTTTTTTGGTCATTGTTCAGTAATTAATCGTGAAATAATTTGTCATTATGGGGAGACATTGTGTGTGTGAAACTGCCGCAGCATTTCTCATGTGAGACGTGGCAAAAACAAAGTTTTCATTAGCCTAGGTTACGGTATATTTATGTTGTTTTAGGATTATACAGTACTACAACTCTCTTGAGTCCTCTCAATATGGCAATAAAAACTCCCATGATGCATTCTGATGTACAAGCCCTATACGAAGGTTGTATGTATTGCTTCTTATTCTCTATCTTTCCATATATACAGTATATATTAGTGGTGGGCATAGATTAATTTGTTTAATCTAGATTAATCTCACTGTGATCTTGGAATGAATCTAGATTAATCTAGATTAAAATGGCTCATTTGAATTCTGTCGAAGGCATTCATAATATGTGTGTGCTACCTAAATAGGCCTAATGACTAAAACTAAGTCTGCGCGATTGTTGACGGGGGGGGGGGGGGGGCAGTAATGACACCGCGAATACGGACGTTTATCATCTTTTTTATTAAATATATATATTTTAAGAGGCCCCTGATTGGCCGAGGCCCCGGGCTGAAGCCCAGGTAAGCCCGTGCATTAAGGCGCCACTGCCCAGACCTACGACCGACGGGGGGGGGGGGGTCGCCGGGCAGAGGACGCAGCCGTTCCACGGCGCTTACCTTCCTTGGTGGAAATTCGGTAGGAGACCCAGCTCCCAACCCAACTTTGACAATAGATTAACGGCGTAACGGCGTTATTTTTTTTATCGCGCGATAAGAGCCTCACGTTATCGCAGCGCGATGATAACGGCCCACCACTAATATATATATATATATATATATATATATATATATATATATATATATATACATATATCATTTGGTGGACGCTTTAATCCAAAGCGTTTTACAATACCGTGAGTGCATACATTTGTTGTTGAAGTTGAATGAAACAGCCTTGCCTTCCATAATGGCCGCCTTTAAAAAAATAAAAAATAAATTCCGGTCTTTCTACATAAAAATGCACATAAATGTTTCCCCAACAGCAGTCCTGCGCGGCCCGGCTGCATCTTGGTGACAGCTATACCCTCCTGCATACTAAACACTGACCCCCTCTATAAGCTGCCCGCGGTGCGGACCATCACAGGAGCTGTAGCTGGAGCCATGCGGCGGTGACCTGGCCAACCTCCACTGACACGCTGGAGACCCACAAGAGGGATATCGTCGTCTGTCCTGGACGGGGAGACGGAGGTGTGTGTGTGTGTGTGTGTGTGTGTGTGTGTTTGTGTATGTGTGTGTGTGTGTGTGGGGTGGGGGGGTCTTGCCCCGGAGGAAGGTAATTGGGCAGTAGACAGACAGGCAAGGCCAGAGCCCAGCCAGGCCAAATTCATTGCGGAGTTGCAGGCAGGGAGACATAAAGCAGGCAGTTAGCAAGTCCGGGGGGGCCATGAGGCTGTGACCGGAGCAACCGCCTGGTGTTGACATGTTTTCACATGGGGGGGGGGGGGGGGGGGGTCCCGTCGGGGCATGAAGAGGGGCTCTGCTGCGAGAGAGAACTGTGAAGGCGCTGTAACCTCATCAATCATCCTCCTCAGCCTCACAACAAAAACTCGGATGCGCAAAGATGTGTTTTGAAAACTTTATTTGCAAGATGCGTGTTTTGCGACCGCCACTGGAGGTAAATCCACGTTGCGCGCATGTCAGCGACCCTTTCAATCGTTCCAAACGCGTGCAACGGATGAATGGATTCATACAAATTTTGACGATTCAGATTGGCGAGTTGTACAATGCTCCTGAATGCAGTGTCAAGTTTCAACTGCATGTATATATCAGACCAAAATTTAAAACACAGGGCTTTTTCTTACCGTCAGTAATTAAAACTGCTATGATCATACGGTGAAGAAACACGGTTTTACATCACACCTCAACCACAACGTTCAGTTGCATCCCTTTTCAGGGAAATTACAAAAGAAACAATGCACAAATACAAATACATCTGGAATCAAGGACTAGCCTACTGTTCATTCATTCATGTTTGAAAGTATTTGCAGTGAGACCGGGTTGAAGGAGGGAGGGGACTTAATGAAACATCCTACCAATCGATATGCCTTCAGCGCGCTTTCACTGCCAGGAGCCCACTGGGGCCGGTCCTCACAGCAGGGGAGCCCAGCCAGATCTCTCCCCCTAATTGGTCAACCGACAGATACAGACGGACAGCCCCGGTCCAAAGCACCCTCTCCCCCCTCCATCCCTCCCTCTCTCCCCCCTCTCTCTCTCTCCCTCCAATAGCACCATTATCTGCCAGATTTCCCATAAATTACACTTTATATATATATATATATATATAAATATATATATATATATATATATATATATATATATATATATATATAAATCTATCTATGAGCAGAGGAGACAGGAATGCCAGAAACGAAGTAATGAAAGGTTAAGTGGTTCAGTGCAGGATCATTATATGCTGTTATATATGACAATATTCCTTAACAGATACAGCGCAACAGCAGTCTTGCTTCTGTTAAAGTAATTGTAAGTCGTGATGAAATGGACTGGATGGAGGAGGCAAACAATTAGCGATCGCGGGATTCACAAGATGTT
>JAOPHQ010003398.1:0-14973 GCA_030340625.1 Merluccius polli | reverse complement strand
GCCTCTCTCTGAGTTTCCCACTGCAGGCTCTGGCTCGCCGCAGGGCTTCAGTACTGCTGCTCTGTCAAGGTAGGTGGGAGGCTGCTTCTCTCTCTCTCTGTCTCTCTCTGTCTCTCTCTCTCGCTCTCTCTCTCCTCTCTATGTCTCTCTCTATCTCTCGATTTGGGGGTGAGGTGGGAGGTGGGGGGGGGGGGGGGGGGGTGGTTGACCTATTCTTTAATCTCCCCCTGTGGGTTTTTTTGTTTGGTGGGTTGCTGTGTTGAGCCTGTGTTGCGTGTGTGTGTGTGTGTGTGTGTGTGTGTGTGTGTGTGTGTGTGTGTGTGTGTGTGTGTCAGCATTGCCCCCGCACACTGCCTGGTTGTGTGTTGTGTGAGTGGACATTGGGGTGACTTTGTACTCCACAAAAGACTTGAACTAGTGTGTGTGTGTGTGTGTGTGTGTGTGTGTGTGTGTGTGTGTGTGTGTGTGTGTGTGTGTGTGTGTGTGTGCGCCTAAATTGGTGAATTGAGGTATGTCAAACTTGGCATGGGAGATTCTGCAGGCGAGGGGTGACCATCGCCTGGACTTAAAATACTGTCAGTGCGATGATGTTATCTGGCGGGGAGGTGGGAGGGGTTAAGCTGCGCTAATAGCGGCCCGCTCTTCGCCGGTCCTTCCCTCCACAGAGGGCACACCGGGACCGGCGTCCGGGATGAGGCTAGTTAGAGACGTCAGGGGTCGGGTTAAGTGGAGCACCTGGCAAGGTCGCGGCCTTGGACACAGGTGGGTTGTGGGTAACGGTGGCCCGGTTTGTGGTGAAAAGAAATGTAGGGCAAAGAGGTTTAACCCCTCACTCTGGTTCAGGGGCGTGTTGCTATTCTGATGATTCCCATGATGCATTGCTTGACCTCTCTGATCCTTACCCATACGTTAAAAACCACAACAAACCCTTACCTTAGCCTATACACAAACCCTAGCTTAACCCATACCTTAACCACAACAAACCCTTACCTT
Organism: Merluccius polli; assembly: GCA_030340625.1. NCBI lineage: Eukaryota > Metazoa > Chordata > Actinopteri > Gadiformes > Merlucciidae > Merluccius > Merluccius polli. The sequence continues at coordinate 13,980 of JAOPHQ010003398.1, read as the reverse complement.
AACCCATACACAAACCCTTAACTTAACCCATACCTTAACCACTACAAACCCTTACCTTAACCCATACCTTAACCACTACAAACCCTTACCTTAACCCATACCTTAACCACAACAAACCCATACCTTAACCCATACACAAACCCTTACCTTAACCCATACCTTAGCCACAACAAACCCTTACCTTAAAGGACAATACCAATCTGGGTGATCAACTGACCGACGCACATTGTTTCCAGGAGCATGCATGCTACATGCTACATGCTACATGCTCTTCGGCAGAACCGGTACAAGGAAGTTATTGTGACTAATTATATTGTTAAGGGGTGTTTTAAGTGAAGCCTGGAGACGGTAGTAAGACCGGTTTTGTCCTTTAACCCATCCAACAAACCCTTACTGTAACCACAACAAACCCTTCCCTTAATCCAAACCATTTTCAGTTTTCACGCATCATTCATTGGAATAAGTCAAAAAAGTGCCACCTAGTTGCAACTATTGAGGTGAACTGAGATGAAGGAAATACATTTGGGGGCGCGAGGATGTGTTTTACAGTGACCAGTTAACCAATGGGACATATGTGAGCTTATGAGGCGACATTTCAAGGATCAATCCAAATTCAAACGCGTTCGTCAATCAACAGCAAGGCATGTCATATTTAATCCAACAAACGTCCCCATTGGTCCTCTTTGTGTCAGAAGTTGCTTAACTAATCCGCGGTGCTCGTCGGCAGCGGGGGAACACATTCTTAGACCTTTAAATGTGGCCTGCGGCTGCGCTGGGCAGGAGCGGCAACCCAAGCTGAGGAGGATTGACGCCGCTGGAAGTAGCTGACTTGTGAAGCTAAAATTAAGCTGGGAGCTGATTTGGAATTTTACACTTGAGCGGTAAGACGTGGAAGAGCCAACCTCGCAAATAGTGAGACTCCTGCAGACCGGCCAGCGGGAGCGAAGGGAAGGGAGGGCGCTACAGCGGGTGAGCTTCGGGCCCCTAGCCACAGCCCCTGGCCCCCCGGCGCCTTCGAAACCACTTCATAAAGCGCACAATTCGAGAAATGACAATTGTGAATTTCTTCTTACACAGATCCTTGACTAGTGGAGTAGCTGCCAGAAGCTCCGCCCACAGGACACTTGCTCTTTAATATTTCCCTAATAGGATCACTAGGATCCCACACTTTATTTCAAATCTCCTGTCTGGGAGTAATAAAGTATTTCTTATCTTATCATACCTGTAGTACGTTTGCTCTGAAGTCTCCCCGCTTCAGAAGCAACACTGGTCGCTCTCAGATATTATGTTGACCTGTTGTTGTTTTTTGATCAGCAACGTGATTGGTTCATTTGGAAATGTTAACAACCAGTTACATTTCACACATTGAAGCATACGTCGTTTTTTTCCATCCATAGTTTTTTGTCACCTCAGTGTTAAATCTTACTCTTCTCTCATAATTACTTCAGTTATGAATTATACCACAATGGATGGCATGACATGAGATTGATAAAAAAACAAACACACAACTACGTATATTTGTATGTAGTTGATCTGCATAGGAGCGCTTCTCAGACCAACAGTTGTTTTCAGTACTTTAAGCCAAGGCTTTTGCACAAAACCTGTGGATGACAGACGTCACGTTAAATATGTTGAATTAAAAGAGATTCATGAGTGTGATTAGCGTCAGTAACTCTATCATAGCGTGTTGAAAGGACTATGTACCACCAGGGAACAAGCCGGCTCATGAATAGGAGGTCGTTGAAGCATTGAGGGGTGGGGGAAAATGTCCCGGGCCAGCTGGAAGTGGCAGGTGACACCCCCCCCCCCCCCTTCTCCTCCCATCCCCAACCCCCATCTCTACCCGTCTCTCCTCCATTTTGTTTTGGATCCCCATTGAAACCCGCCAGGGGGGTTCTGGCGACAAATGTACATTCACTGAGTCCCTCTGGTTCCTGCGCTCGCCTTTGTTTCCTAAAACAAAGGATCAACTCCAAGTCAAGGCTGCAGCAACAACAACACGGCTAATGATAGCACCCGTCCACATCCTAGTCTTCATATTGTTTGGTAACGATCGCCTGATGTGCTGATGGTTTATCTGTCCGGGCCTCATATTGGAAAAAAAAAAAACATGTATGTAGTTCATGGAGAATATAGTTTATTGATATAAAAATACAGCGGCTGTGTTGTGGATCGCTACTGATCTCACATCACATGTGTCCAGATACTTTTCACCGTTAAATTTCGGGCCCACTATATGCACAGTTGTTTCTGAACTGCCGCTTTTGGCAAAACATGTCATAAAATAAACAGCCAGGTATTTCTATGTATGATAAGCGGGGCTCAAGGGCTCAGCAGCAGTCAGATTACTGGCTGTGGTCCAGGGGATAAAGCCTTGGAGCCACACTGCAGACTGTGGGGATGTCCCTGACTCACATCCACGCCTCGACGGAGCAGTGAGCCACGAGAGGTCGCGGTTTACAGGGATTTCAGAGCAGTGCTAAAATCACTGTAAACCACGACCTCTCATGGCTTACTGCTCATTGATTGAAAGCAAATCATCAATCTTATATAGTTATACGGCTACATACAATAGAGAACGACAATCACATTTAATGAAGAATATCTGTCACACATATTATTATGCAATATACACTATGTACACTATGTATATGACAACATAAGAATACATTATGTACTGTTCATATTTACGTAATGTAGATGGCAGACCAGAGAGAGAGAGAGAGAGAGAGGGAGAGAGAGAGAGAAAAAGAGAGGATGGATATACAGACAGATGGACGGATAGATGCCTATAGATAGATAGACAGAGAAGGATGGATGGATGGATGGATGGATGGATGGACGGAGGGTCACATATGTTCTGCTGCTCTCAGTCACTGTGTCTCTCAGCTGCTTGAGGCTGTGTTGCTGTGTTTGTGTGTCTGGATTTACACATTAGAGAGTCACGGTGAAGACGAGGAGAGGTCAGGGGTCACTCGGCCCCGTGTCTTCCTCCCTAACCCTCTCTGGTTATGTTTCTGTTACTCTGCTTCTGGATGATATCACGATTTTGATTATTATGAGGAGTAATATTCGGTAATATTAAGCAAGTAGCCTAAGTTACGTTTTTTTCATAGAAAACAAAGTCAGAGCGATTCAGAAGAATAAAATAGTCAGAGCAAAATAAATTAAAACAAACATATATTTTATATACATGTGTATGTGTTTGTGTGTATGTGTGTGTGTGTACGTGAGCAGGTGTGTGTGTGTGTGTGTGTGTTTGTATAGATGTGTGTGTGTGTGTGTGTGTGTGCGTGCGCCTGTCTACCCTCTAATATAGTTTTATGGTGTAAGGTGAGATGTGTACACAGATGTTTGATGGACGGCAACAGGACTCATTGTCTCTGGACCGACGGGACATGTTGCTCCCTGAAGCCACCATCAGAGCCATTTAAGTCCCACTGAAACTCAATACAAACAAATTACAACGGAGCAGAACAAAACAAACGATATACTTAAACATGTACGTCAATAATTAAACATTTATATCTTCGCTAATGGCACAGCCTCGATGCATTGACTTGCACGCCGCTAAAACAAAACAAAACGACGCGTGGTGTTTTTGTAAACGTTGCCGGCGGTGGAATGACATCATCGGTTGCGGTAATCACCTGCAGTTAAACTCTCATCATGAAAACGGTGTTCATAACCTCACCCAACGGTATCGGTTAGGTAATGCTGCGTTGACACGCGAGAAGGGGCTGCGAGGGGTTTTCCTACAATGGCCAAGTTGGGGTGGAATTTGGACGGGACGTTGCATATTTTGACCCCAAAAACTTGAGTGGTGCTCATGACTCATACTGTGACTGAAGCGATCTCCCCTGAGGTCCGCATGTTCTTCTGGTCTTGGTCTGGTCTGTCTCGCTGGGTTCTGCGTCCTCCATGGGCTTCGCCTACCACTTCTACAAGACTACATAAGGCTGTTGGGGCTCAGTGCTCTCTCTCTCTCTCTCTCTCTCTCTCTCGCTCTCTCTGTCTCTCTCTCTCGCTCTCTCTCTCTCTCTCTCTCTCCCTGTCTCTTTCTCTCACGCTCTCGTTGGGTGTGTGTGGAAGTGGTGAATGTGGGGAGGTGGTGTGTGTGTGTGTGGGGAGGTGGTGGGTGTGTGTGTATGTGGGGAGGTGGTTTGTGTGTGTGTGTGGGGAGGTGGTGGGTGTGTGTGTATGTGGGGAGGTGGTGTGTATGTGTGGGAAGGTGGTGGGTGTGTGTGTATGTGGGGAGGTGGTGTGTGTGTGTGTGTGTGTGTGTGTGTGTGTGTGTGTGTGTGTGTGTGTGTGTGTGTGTGTGTGTGCACCATTAGCGGGTGAACCTTTTTGGGTGGGTCGTCTTTCGGTTTGAGTGTGCGCTATAGATAAACAAGGAGGAACTTCGCGCGGTGCTCACACTTGTGTGGTTATTGCTTACTTATTCACTTCCTCTCCTCCCCTCCTTTCCTATCTCATCTCCTCTCCTCTCCTCTTTGCCCTCTTCAGTAACTTTAAACCATAACTCATCATGCATGGTGACTAAGAATAGCAAATAACTTGCGCTTCTTCTCATCTCTTGTTCCTGGCCTCGCTCCCTCATCGCACCTCTCCTCGTCTTTCTGCTGCAGGGCACCCGTGGGTGGCACCCAGTTTCTTTCAGTTCCTGCTAAAATATACATAATACATATATTTATATGAATAAACATGAACCAAATGACCAAGAAACAAGTATGAGTTTGTGTGTGTGTGTGTGTGTGAAAATCTGTGCATGTGTGTAGTGACAGATGTTCCAAGTTGCATTGCATTAAAAAAAAACTTCTGTTTCCTCTCTTCCCATCCTACTCTCCACCCATATCTCCATCCTTCTCTCCAACTCCATCCCTCCCTCCCTCCCCCCTCTCTCTCCATCCCTCCCTCCACCCATCTCTCTCCATCCCTCCCTCCACCCATCTCTCTCCATCCCTCCCTCCACCCCTCTCTCCATCCCTCTCTCATCATTTCTCATCCCGCTCTCTCCATCCTCTCTCTCTCCACTCCTCTCCATCCATCTCTCTCTCTCCATTATCTCTCCACCCCTCTCTCTCTCCATCCCTCCCTCTCTCTCTCCACTCCTTTCTCTCTCCACTCCTCTCTCTCCATCCTCTCTCCATCCCTCTCTCTCCATCCATCTCTCTCTCTCTCCATCATCCCTCCACTCCTCTCTCTCTCTCCATCCCCAGCAGCCTCTCCCCTTCGGGTGTGTGCACGTGCGTGTGCGTGAGTGTGTGTGTATGTACATGTGAGCCGGCGCTACAGGAGCCATGTCGGACCCCAGGGACATAGATGAGGATGCCATCCTCAAGGGCCTCAGCGCCGCAGAGCTGGACCAGCTGGAATATGAGCTCCAGGAGATGGACCCCGAGGTAAGGGCCCTTAGTGGGGAGAGAGCTGCAGGAGGTAGGGGCCCATAGTGGAGGAGAGATCTGCAGGCGGTAGGGGCCCTTAGTGGGAGAGAGAGCTGCAGGGCATGGATCCCGAGGTAAGGGCCCTTAGTGGGGGGAGAGATCTGCAGGAGGTAGGGGCCCATAGTGGGAGAGAGAGCTCCAGGAGATGGACCCCGAGGTAAGGGCCCTTAGTGGGGAGAGAGCTGCAGGAGGTAGGGGCCCTTAGTGGGAGAGAGAGCTCCAGGAGATGGACCCCCGAGGTAAGGGCCCTTAGTGGGAGAGAGAGCTGCAGGGCATGGATCCCGAGGTAAGGGCCCTTAGTGGGAGAGAGAGCTGCAGGGGATGGATCCCGAGGTAAGGGCCCTTAGTGGGAGAGAGAGCTGCAGGGGATGGATCCCGAGGTAGGGGCCCACTGGAGCCCAACCGTTTGACCGTTTACCATCATGTGATGAATTAAAAGCGGTTGAACTTGAAAATACATTCCTAAATACATTAAAATAGACATACACAGCAGTTATAGCAGTGTGCATGCAAAAATAAACTCCTAGTCTTGCTGTGGTACTCACACGCAAACCCTTGTCCAGTGATACCCACAATGCAATGCTGCTCTCACGAAATTCCCCTTTCGGCAAGATCTATTCTCAACCCCTGATAGGAAACGAGCCTGACCTTTGACCTCCCACTTGTATCCCAGAATGCCATGCTTCCAGCGGGCTACCGGCAGCGAGACCAGACCAAGAAGAGCCCCACGGGGGACTATGACCGCGACGCCCTGCAGGACTACCTGGAGAAGAGCGCCCTGGAGCACGAGGACAGGGAGGACCTGATCCCCTTCACCGGGGAGAAGAAAGGTTAGTCTGGACCGCGCCTACATGGTATGGTACCGTGTGTAACGTGTCCAATGGAAATGTTCTGACCCTTACGCTCCTGAGGATCTTGTATTAGAGAAGGCCGATCGCCTTTTCATATTTGGAAATGAGAATCACCCCCCACCATTTTCTCCCTTCTTTGAGCATATTATTGCAATTAGGCACTCTGAATCCCAACTCGTCACTATGATTACATTACTGTATTATGTGCATATGGGAGGCTGACGATAGGGCTTGTACATTGACCGCCTCCATTTTGGAAGCTTAGGAGCATCGACATGTGAGTTATTGTGTTGTTAGAAATATTTTTTGGGCCATTGCTTAGTAATTAATCATGAAATTATTTGTCGTCATGGGAAAACATTGTGGTGTTTGAAACTGCCACAGTGTTTTTTCTCATGCAAGACGTGGCAAAACAATTTGCCTAGGTTTCGGTATATTTAAGTTGATGTAGGAGTCCTCTCAATATGGCCGAGTATCAACAACAAAAGAACCCATGATGCATTCTGATGAACAAGTCCTGTAGGCCTTAAACCCTATTTAACCTCAGAGTTGGTTTAACCTTTCGTCCCAGATGAAAAGCCACTGCAGTACTTTCATATCGTTAGACTTCCTGTTGACGTCCTCTTTAGGCTAACGGATAATGTCTGGTCAGAGCTGGTCCCTGCAATGGACCATTGCGCAGGAGGGATTGTGTGTGTGTGTGTGTGTGTGTGTGTGTGTTTTTGTGTGTGTGTGTGTGTGTGTGTGTGTGTGTGTGTGTGTGTGCACTCTGGCGTTCAGTCTCCTTTTCCATTACAGCCAGTAAAGACAGACAGGAAAACGTCTGAGAGGAGGCTGTTTCTCACACACATTTAATAATCAACGCAAACATGTCAGCTGCAGTCCGCTAAGTACTTCTTTGTATTAGTATTCATTTATTTATTAGAAATAGTAACATTTCAATGGAGCACTTACACAGTGAGCAGACGTGAGAGCCGAACGTGGGTCGCAATGGAAACAGAATAAAACCCGATAAGCCGTTCGTTTTACTGGCATTACAGGAAACATGATACGAACAAAGCTTTTACCAAAATAATTCCACAAGCAAGGCTGTTGTCTTGTCTTTGAAGGATAATTAAACGGGCGCCAGACGGACGGGCCTCCATGTTGTTTAACCTTAGAAAACCCCAAACTACTATTTACTATTTAGTCATTCAGCAGATGCTTTTACCCAAAGCGACTTATAGTGAATTCAGATACAGGCCATGCAGGAGCAGGTGGGGGTTGACCATCTTGGTCAGGAATGCCTACAGGTATGGCTGCGGACATTGGGGAATCGAACCCAGTACATTTCTGGCTGGCAGTCGAACACCCCAACCACTATACCCTCTGAAGACCTTTTTTAATCACCCAGTTGTTGTTCTGCAAATTAACTTTGTAATACATAAAAAATAACATCCATCTCTCTCTCCCTCTCTCTCTCTCTGTCTGGTCCTCCATCTTGTTTCTCCAGGGAAGGCGTTTGTTCCCACGGCAACCGGGCAGATCCCCGTCAGCGAGCAGATCACGCTGGAGCCGGAGCTGGAGGAGGCCCTGAAGAACGCCACCGACGCCGAGATGTGCGACATTGCAGGTCAGACACCCCCCCCCCCCCCCCCACTAGATATAGTTTACTAAAAGGGGTACAAGTACAACAGCTCTACGGCACGGCTGCTGGCAGACACGTTTTTTGTCTCTCCTGTTGTATTTGTAGTAAATGTGTTTTTTGTTGCAGTATTGTCCTGTCTATAGTTCCTGTCAAATGTTTGCCCACGTCTAATTCCTGCATGTCTTATTGTACGCTCAGTAAAGAGTCTGAACTAGGAATATGCAAGGGCATGTTAAAGGGTTAGTTTGAATGAACAGGCCAAGGGGTACCACACTACCACAAATGGAGGCCGTTGTCTAAAACACCTTCGTAAAATCGGTAATATGGAGAAAAAAAATTTAATAATTGTGTCTCCATTCAGGCACATTTAGTCTCCATTTTAACTTGTTTGTATGGCGTTGGCATTGTCTTATTTTGGACTTAGCTTTTATTATGATAACAGGTTTTTGACTCTTCATGATGTCATCTATGATGTCATGCTTATCTGTCAGCAACACAAGGCATTGCTGGAGACACGTGTCATGTCATGTCTTCTGTCATTTGGGCGTATCTCCTTGCACCTGTAGTTTGGTAATCGGTCGCCGAGGACTGGAAGCGTACGCTATTCTCGACTTCTGTCACCACCATAAGGTGATTAATGATAATATAAAAATATATATATAATAAAAGCCTACACCCATACCGGCTGTAAAGCGTCCACCAATGCTGTCACAATATTCCCGGTCACGTGACCCGAGCGATCCAATCACAGAGTGATCCCATAATGACAGACCGTCGCGCAGAACAAGCTTGTGAGTGCTATCCCCACAATACGGTGTGACCCACATAGCTCTATTGTGCTCCGTATCGCCGTCCCCCCCTTCGCATGGGCCACCTCCCCCCTAGCCGGCCGCACGCTAACAGACACGGCCAGACACAGCCATGTGGAGCATGGCATGCTGGGTCTCCAATTCCCCACGCTCAGCAACACAGAAATAAATAAATCTGGAGGCCGGCCACGGAAAAGCAGGAGATACGTCTGTTAGAGGGGTGGTGATGGTGGGGGAAGGAGACGCTGTGGGGTGGAGCGGTACATTGGCAGTTGGGTGGGAATACTTTATCTGGCCAGGCCAAACAGCAGGAAGCCCCCCCCCCCCCCCCCCCCCCCCATGTTCACAGATAGACAGCATGGCGTTGTATCTGTCAGTGGACATGGGCTGGTTCCTGCAGTGTTTGGTTTGAATGAAAACGTAAAAACTTTGGTTTGAGTATGTCGGACGTGCGAGGGGCTTTGGAGGTGGGGAGTGAAGTGTAGCTGACCTTCATGTGAGAGGTTTACATGATATTATGACATATAGACATGAAGCGCCTCGCCTGATATTATTACCATGTGGCAGCGGAGAGCTTTAAGCCTTTAAGAGCGTTACTAATGGTTATGGTGATGCAGGAAAGCAGACAGCAACATAGTCAGGAGTATTTGACCCAAACTAATGAGGGTATCCCAGACAAATTGTGAATAATGTTGTTCCTGGTCTAGTTTAGTTATGGCTTCTTGGTTTAAGCCAATTCACCACAACATCAGAGACCAACAAAAGAGGAAAACGGTGTTTATTTGTTCTTTTAAGATACAAAATAACTGAACAGCCACATTTTTATTAAATAGTATTGACTGGGGTTCAGGTTCCTCCAAGAAAACCTCCCAGCCAGGCCGTTATGCTAAGTGGCTAGCTTGTTAGCCTTATTTTTCCAGCGAGATTAGCCTCTCAGTGCGACCACCGTTTTAACCTTGGACAGAGTCCAGATGAGGATTAAACCTCAATTAGCCTCCGTCAGTCTTTTGTTCGGGAGGCCTTTCATGGTGGACACGCTAAAGAGTGGACGAGTTCACAATAGCCTAGCTAGCTCCGCCAGGCTAACTCCCACAAGAGACGTTCGGGTCAGGAGAGGGGGGGGGGGGGGGGTCACCACAAACACATTTTATGTCATTGTTTTCGTATTTTGATTTCTTCGGACACCGTGGGGTCAGCTCAATTTAATGGGAAACCAGTAAAGTGCCCTGAGGTACTGCCAGGGCTGTGTGTTGGCAGCGGTGCCACGTTAGCCTGTTGACACCCACCCATGCAGCTGTCTCCCCAAGGCTTCCTCTCCTCACAAGCCCCCTTCCCCTGGTGGGTGGTGGGTGGAGGGGTGGAGGGGTGGAGGCGAGGGGGTGGTGGGGGTGGAGGCGAGGGGGTGGTGGGGTGGAGGCGAGGGGGAGGTGGGGTGGAGGCGAGGGGGAGGCGGCTGGGTCATGTGGGTGGAGAGCGTCCAAATGAGGACAGGCGATGTTGCCATCTCAAGGTCCAAAAGAGTAACAGCAGTACAAAACCAGAAGCCACCGTTATTTTTACCTCCTCCGTCAAACTATGTACATTCGGTTTAACATTATATATATAGTTCAGGTTTTTTAGGGTAAACCTAATGAAATAAGGCTGAATGAGATACACACTAGACATTAGATTCAATAGGTTTTAGTGACCCTGATACGTAAGTTTGATGCCATGGAGACCATATTTTTTCAGGTCCTTGTCGGGTTTGATGTGGTCGAGTAAAATGGACCATCCCAGCGCTACCCCCACACATATATGTGGGACACACACACACGCGCAATTTAATAGTCTCCTCGCTCCAAATGTGTTCTGGATCTGGATTGTGGAGCAACATCATCCAAAGCATGGATGGAAGTGGAGCCGTTGACGAAGGAGACGATTCCAGATTGGTGGCAAGGCCTATCAAAACACGTGGCGGACATTTCGTTCTTTTGATCGATCTAGCGCTACATTTAGTCCATTTGTTGATGCTATACACTGAGTTTCATGCCGATGAATACTCAAAATGGATTTTATTTGCAACCCAATGCCTTTTGAGACCAACTTCCAACCACATTGGGTCCACATCTTCTAGGGGAACATGTTTTGGTATCTTCAATATGACCTATGACCCAGTGGCCTTATTTGTTGGCCTCAGCCTCCAACTGTCATAATAGCAGACCACACACACCTGCAAGGTCGCGCAACAACAAACACAACAATGCTGCAAGAATTTCTATTGAAGAGTACGGTAAGGATTTAATTTAAAAATATAAAACAGAAATACTATTTCTTGATATAACACACTTTTGACCATTTATTTTTTTGACTGGTTTAATATTTAGTTTGAATATCCTGTACTGCCTAAAAATAACTACTGTTGTATTTATAGGCCTACATGGGCCTTGATCTCGGCCTCATTCATGGACATTCAAGCAATAGTCGTCTAGATTTGGTGCTGTTGGTCATCGCTCTTAACTTACATGTATATCGTTTAGTATTTTCTCTTTCAATTTGAATATTCATGTATTCATCATTAGTCTGTAAATAAAGAATCAAGCAACTCCCCATAGCTCATTGGTAAATATGAGTTTGGCATGGGTGGGAATAGTACTATTGTATTTGATTGTACTGTGCTTTACTCAATAAAGTTTTTTTGTTGTTGCATAAACTGGTTTCTGATCCATTCATTTGATGAGATGATTTAACACCATATCCCATCAAATCCAGAGATGGTGTACATGGCCCCCAAATGGTTACAGGCCATCATTCAGTGTTCATGTCATCCTTTATCACGGTGTGTGTCACTTCATGTTGGTGGCTACTGAAGTCATTTACATGAAGTCCACAATGTGTGTCACCCGGCAAGGTGTCTGTTTTGAAGGGGCGTGTGTTGCTGCTGGGATACAGCTTGATGGCAAGCTACCCCACTCATTGTCCCCTGTCTTTCAACCTCAAGGCTTGTTGAGCTAAAGGGCACCAAAACATTTTGTTCAGAATTACCTCTTAAAAGAAAATTAGTTTGACGGTCCCGTTTGTATGTCTGCTTGTATTTCTCTTTCCCTTTCCTTGCATAATCTACCATCTTGATACATGCCATGCTCAAAATGACCCAAATATTGATGTGCTGATCCTGGTACCGCTCCCCGATGTTTTGCAACTGAAATATAGGAATATATTTATTTATACATGTTGTCCATGTGTATGTCTGCAGCCATCCTTGGAATGTACACCCTGATGAGCAACAAGCAGTACTATGATGCTCTGGGCTGCACAGGCGAAGATCGCCAACACGGAGGGCATCAACAGTACGTATTACTCAAACAACACTGTTAAAGATGAATCAAGACAGAAATAACATGAATTTGATAACCATCTGTTATATGAAACGAAAGCGTCAAAATGTCCTCTCGGTTGTTGTCCTAACGTCCTGTGACGCCCGTAGGTGTGGTCAAAGCCGACCCCTTCAAGATCTTTCTGTGGAGCCCCCAAACAACCACCAACGTGGAGGAGACCATAGAAAAGATCCACAACAACGACAGCGGGACTGACGGAGGTCAACCTTAACAACATCAAGGTCAGCCGCTAAGGAATCATGGGAAATGTGGAGGTGTTGGGATGCACTTTGTGGTTGGGGGGGGGGGGGGGGCAGAGTTGAGTTGGATTGGATTAGATTTAATTCAATCTTAAATCCCCACATAGTTATTTAGTGGGTTGATAGTGCCTGTGCCATGTACTGTTATGCACTGAATCTATATAATAATAATCATAATTCATAATATTGATACATTTTATTTATATAGCACTTTTCTGAGTACTCAAAGACTCTTTACATGGTGATGGATACCTTGCATGCAAAGTAGAGTAATGCAGTCTAATTCTGTCCCTAAGGAAAAATACACATGTATTAAATGGTGGATATGATTCATTATTATTATTATTATTATTATTATTATTATTATTATTATTATTATTATTAACTCATTCATAATTCATTACACTTTTCAAGAATCATGGCAAACATGGCTTACGCTACGCTTTATCCACGTGTGTGATGTGTATGTGTGGTGTGTGTGTGTGTGTGTGTGTGTGTGTGTGTGTGGTGTGGTGTGTGTGTGTGTGTGTGGTGTGTGTGTGTGTGTGTGTGTAACCAGGACATTCCCATCCCCACGCTGTAGAGGTGTTTGGAGGCCATGAAGGGGAAACTCTTACTGTGGAGTTCCTGAGCATCGCCGCCACGCGGAGCAACGACCCCGTCGCCCACGTCAGTACCGTCTAACGCCTCATCAGTATCATTAGGATTACTGATTTACTTAACGTAGATACAACATAACATATATATCCCTTATGTATTGTATTCATGTATGTGGCGTATACTGTATGTATGCGCGTGGCGTATAAACGTGTTTGGTCTGTGTGGCAGGGCGGTGTTGCAGAGGATGCTGCAGGAGAACACCAGTCTCCAGAGTCCTTAACATCGAGTCTAACTTCATCACAGCCGAGGGCATGACGGCCATCATCAAGGCCATTGGCCAGCAACGCCACGCTGGTGGAGCTCAAGATCGACAACCAGGTGACACACAAACATAGTCACAAATATTCAAATATACAACACATAACGCTTATACTGTGTGCTGCATCCCCTGGGCTTACCGCATCTTGATTGTTAATTGTGATTGGTTTAAAGAAATACAAACAAGATGGAGTTTTTTTCCCTGATACCAGAATGATAGTGAGTAGAGCCAGACCTTTCTCCAGTGCTGGCGCAGCGCTAAAACAAAAGTATTAGCCAGATAGCGCTGGCTATGCGAGACTATTCTCAAGCCAACTTGTGAGTGGCTTTGGATAAAGGCGTCTGCTGAATGTGAAAAAACTGAGTTTAACGTGCTCTTAACCCCTTGAATGACCCGGTCTACAGAGGCACACGTCGCTGGGGGACTCTGTGGAGATGGAGATCGGCCACCATGTTGGAGAACAACTCCAGCATCCTGAAGTTCGGCTACCACTTCCACCCAGCAGGGGCCGCGGGCCCGGGCCCGCCCATGGCTATCACCAGGAACAACGACATGCGTTCAGTATCTCAAAACGCCACGTTTCATTCAAATTCACCTAAATAACTATTACCCATCTCTCCGAAAATGAAAGTGTGTGAGCTTCGATATTAAGATTGCTTTTCGTTCCTTTAAACACACATTAGCACGTTGCTATTTCTTCAGTGGTTTACCATG